>JBAMCJ010005388.1:0-96849 GCA_037075205.1 Drosophila prostipennis | reverse complement strand
TATAGTATACACCTTTATTGATTTTGTTTACTGTTTTTTTGTTGATTTGGTTTTTTGTTATTCGACTAATGTACTTTTTATTAACTTCTTAAAAGACAGCAGCTACACCTACTCCTACAAGGTGAAACTTTTGTGATATGCAAATTGTTATTCGATCAGAACGATTTATACCAAAATAAAAACTTATAAACTTATAAAATCCGGAACAAAAAAGTACCCGTATGTATGTATCAGCTCCCACTTTCCGCTAATGGACTTTTTCTCGTCCTTTTTTAGCTGCTCATGTAAGAAAATATCGCTGAAGCATAAACATTCTTTGTCTAAAAAACTTGAAAATCTGGAATTTTTGGGGCTATTCTACGCGTTTTTTTAAGAGACTAATAACCCTATATTTTCTTATTTTGTTATTTTATATCAAAAAATCAAATTAATTTTAATGATCTTACATTCAAGTTTTTTTTTTCCAAAGTATTAACTGAAATTTGTTTAACTGTACCGGCACGTACCGGTACCAGAACCGGAACCAAAACATCAATACCGAAATATAACCGTTTACCAAATAAGCAGATTCGGTATGGGACCAGTACCGGAACCGGAACCGTAATAAGATTCGGTTTGATTCCCTGATTTAAAGTTATAGCATAAAATAAAACTTTAAATTACCTTACGTTCCATCTGTTTGGAAAAGAAAATCGGACGAGCTTCTAAAGATTCTTCTCTGTAGCCTAGCCTCTCGAAGTTTTTGTCTTCGCAAGTACTCTAGAACAAGAATTCGTGCAGATGGCATTTTGGTTTGCTTTAAAATTCTAGCCAATTTACAATTTACAGCTGCAAACAGCTGTTTAGGGCTGCAATATGAAGCCTGGCGGGAAATTCAAATTTTTAAATTTTTTCTATTTATGTGTAAAATGTGCGCCTTAGACAAGTATTCTTTTTGTAATTTTGCAAGAAAAACATAAATTAAGTTTAAAACTTATTGGAAAATTGTCAAAATAAGTAAAATAAAATTCGATAATTATTCTAGATTCGATATTTAGTGTTTGCATCCAGCCCTGGTGGTTTCCAGTAAATTTTCCGAAAAAAGAAAATCTCTTGAATCTCTGTAACACCTACGTTTTGATGGGTTGGTGTTAAAGTATGACACTTAAAGTGACTCCTAACTGCAACATTCGGTCTACCTATTCATATATTAATTTTTCTCTTGCTTGGCATTGCCTACGTGCATCACATGAGTGATCAAATTGGTTTTTCCCAATAATTTTGAAGTGAATGAAGGGAGGGAGCATACTGGAAGCCTTACTTTGCAAACTATTTCTTGTTTGTTTCCATCGGTCTAAAACGGTCGTGGATCAGCTTTTGGGTCTTCTAGAGCATTGATTTCTTTGATGTGGCTCTTTAGCTGCTTCATTTCTGGCCAGAATGTTTTATTGAGAGGACTTACAGATGTTTCTGTCTCTAACTCGTCCGTTTCCTCATTGACCTCGCTTTGACTTGCTGAATCGTATCCTACTAAATCTACAAAGTCTAAAGATTTAACTCCATCTGCTAGGCTTGCGACTCTGGGTGAACATGGTTCGGGTTGGAGTTTTAAGTACGGGGAGCATTCTGTTTGTGTTGCTGCATATGCGTGCTCCCGTGCAGGTTTTTTGCCAAACATTTAGTGCAATTCATTTTATAAACGTTTGCTAACCCGCATCCATGACAAAACGCCCGCTTCGCTTGCTTGCACTGCATATGTCGGTGACCTTGTATTTCACACTCAACATCTACTTCACTATCTGGTATCTGTCCGCCTTCTGTCAGTTCATCCTGTATTTCCGTTATATCTCGTTTGAATGGCATTCTTTTTGCGTACCCATGGGTCCGATTTACGTCCTCGAAAAAGGATTCCCTTCGCCGACAAACTTCGCGAAGATGCGATACGCAGGTGATGTCTACGTTTAAAATCTCATGACGAATTTCAGGCCGCAAGTTATACTTAAGAATTCTAACCAGTTATCCAATAATGTGCAGATCTCGTCATAGAAGTGGTCAAAGGTTTCTTGCTCTTTCTGTTTTCTCTGCTTTATGAGTTCCTCTATATTCCCATCATCTCTATCATCTCGGAACTGCTGCCTTAGAGCTGCACAAAGTCCATTCCAGTTTATATTCCGGACTGACTTGTGATGTCTCCAGAAAAATTATTTGGCCATTCTCTCTGATATTGCGGCACATGACCTCAAAGTTCCCCTCTAATGTCTGGTTAGTGAGAGCTTCTACCCGATAAATAAAATTGTCTATAAATAACACTGTACCAGAAACTATTCATGATATGACCCACCTTATCGGGTCTTTATGATAAGTCAGAAACTCCACTTCCAACGCTGCTGCCCATCGAATCCTCTCTACCTTTTTGAGAATTGTTCTCGCGCCAAGTATGCACTTGATTCTGATTTTGGTCAATAAGGTCACAATGAATTAAAAAATGACAAAATAGAAAAAAAAATTCAAAATTTTCAAAAAAAAATCAATTTAAAACCGTTAAACTCAATGCATGACTCTAGCCCTAAAACAAGAGAGAACGCTATAGTCGGGTTGGTATCCCGACTATCTAATACCCGTCACTCGGCTAAAGGGAGTGCGAGGGAGATGGCGATAAAAACTTTGATCAGCTATAACTTTTTAACGAATGGTCCGATTAAAAAAATTTCTTCTACATTTCGATAGGTATTGATAAGCACAACAAAACTGCATTTTTACTTTTCCGAAATATTTAAATTTTTAAAATCGTGTATTAGCTATTGTGGGCGTTAGAGGGGGCGTGGCACCTTCTGGAAACAAACTTGCGCTGCGTAGGAACTCCAAGAATCTTCATGCCAAATACCAATCCTCTAGCTTTTATAGTTTCCGAGATCTCAGCGTTCATACAGACAGACAGACAGACGGACAGACTGACATGGCTATATCGACTCGGCTAGTGACCCTGATCAAGAATATATATACTTTATAGGGTCGGAAATGCTTCCTTGTAGCTGTTACATACTTTTGCACGAATACAATATACCCTTTTACTCTACGAGTAACGGGTATAACAATTGCATATCTGAAATAATGTGTCTTTAATAGTTTAGAAAAAGAATATGCTATTGTTTAATGCGGTTGTTAAGGTTCGCAAACCTATGCACAAACTCCGCCATCCTACAAGAGCATTATACGATTAACTCTTCATTTTTTTCCAGAATGCTGGTATGGTAAAGTTCTGAAATGATTGCAAAAATTCCAGGCTATCTGGAAACAATAAAGTGGCCATCGTTCGTGCATCAGACAACTAGTGTGACCTGGTTTAACCCTGAGCTCTGGGGCGTTGTGTTAAAAATTCCAAGTGTCAATATAAATTTGTCTGCTTTAGGCAAACCTTGAACTGACTACACTATGGTCAGAAGATCAATCGAAATTTTATCCACTCTGTATTCCAAATCTACCATATTCAATCCATAGTTTTAAAAATAAATTTTCCGCCATTGAGCCAACACGTTTGGGCGCCATTATAAGAGCACTCGTCTTTCCCTTTTCTAATCATCGTCTCTTTATAAACTTAGCGTGCTTGCGGCAACCTAATGCACGATCAAGGTACGAAGAACACCTAGTGGCGCACATAACAACCGGACAGAGAAACGACAGTCAAACAAAAATATTAAACATTAAATCAGGTACATGTTGCAACCACTTGTGTTGTTGTGGCTATATAGCCCACACTGCCTGTGAGCATTCTTTCCTACAAAAATATATTTTATTTAATGACCCCTTTGCAAATGTCTTAAAACATAGGACAGCACTGAGTTTAACACGGAAAAGTTTAGTTGCTACACATTATAATATTTATTCCTTAACAAGATACTATAGTTTGAAGGGTCATTAAGTTTTTAATTAAACACGGATCATCTAACGCAAACTCAAATCGAATTTATACTAACAAATAGATTAAACGAAAAAGCTCTCGCAGCGCACTTTGAAAAACATAAACAAACCTAACTGTTGGTGCGCTTGAGAGTGCATCTCCTAATTGTTGTTGCAAGATTACGAAAAAACAAAATACGAATTAAATTCTTTGGTGCGATCCCGATAAAAGCGGTTCCACGAGTTCCGCTGTAAATCTGTTTTGGGAGGAGAAAAATGTTAGGGCTTAAAGCCCTTCTTGCCATGCCGCACAAAACTACAACTACAAATAGAAGTCGCCAGCATATTCTCTTTGTGTTGCGCCTAAGCGTCTTTGGCTGGACGACAATCTCTCAAACTACCAAATTAAACAATTTTTTATATGAACTATACTAGTTGTTCGCGCACTTTGCGCTCTTTTCATGAAATTTGTTGAATAGCACCAGTTTACAAAATAAAATCGACCTCTTCCTCATCGAAGATAACCTTAAGTTTCCGGTTAAGTACATCTCCCTGATTAAGAAATGGGCACTTAAAATTTTTTGTATGGTGTCAATTTTTTTTTAAGTGTATAAAACGTTTTTTGCCACTCTTTATTTTCTATCATGAGTTTTGATAATCTGATTTGGGTCATATTATACTCAATTTACAGGTAATAGAATGTTCTTTAACTTTCCTATACACAGCATTGAGTTCCAGTCATTAGTTTAGAAGCTGCACCTCGTCAAAGCTGAAAAAGTTGGAAAAAATGCAAAAAATGCGCAATAAAGTTTTAATCGCTCTCGCGAATTCGCCCCGTCTCTCGCCCCTTCGTTAGGGCTAGTACTCAACCTAACAAAAACTTGCCCAAAAAAAAAATACTATTTTCATTCAATTATTTCTTGAAGGTCCAGTGTTGATAATTTGGTAATATCCTTGCGTTATTTTTGGGTCACACTGGCTCAAAAACATAAACAAACGTAAAATTCATATTTGTAACTTGTATTTTACAAGCGAAATCAACCGTATAATCCATTGTTATAGTACTCGATAGTCATTGTAATTAGTCTTCTGCCTTTGAGAGTGTATTTAAGCGATTTTCGTTAAGGATTTAACTAGGCTGTTATCGGAATTGATCGATAGCTCAAGAAATGAAAAATTTTTTTGAGCAGTATTTTAGTATTTTTTTTTTTTGTGAGCATGAGTACTGCCGTCCAAAAACGTCGACCAAAAATTTGCCACCAAAAATTTTGTGCCGTTTTTTTTATATGAAGTTTTTGGTTTTGGACGACTTTTTGTTGGGTTGAGTACTAGACCTTAAGTTAGGCTTAAGCGTTTTTATAATGAAATTAAAGTTAGTTGTTATATGAACTTCATTGCGCAAACTCCCTTTCGTCGTCGTTAAATAAAATCAAATTTTCCCTGCAATCACTAGTTTCGCGTTGTTAATACAAAATAGTATTACATTTTCATGGTGACCCCGACGTGATTAGCAGTGGAACTCGAATTACTATTTTTTTTTGGTGAAACAAATAAATTAAAAATCAAACAAATCGCGCCAGCCCCTTTTTTAAACATTAAAGTGATCTGTTGCTGCCGATTTAATTCGTCGTTGCCGCCGCTAATTTAATTTGTTGGAAGTTTGGAAGCTGCAGGTTTCTTCGATTCCCATAGCCGCTGCTGTTCTCAATCGCCGTTAGCTGGACCAGTGTAGTTGTTGTTGCCGCTGCTTGTCGCCTGTTGCTGCTGATTTAATTCGTCGTTGCTGCCGCTTAAATTTTGATCGCTGCAGTTCTCAACCGCCGTTATCGCCAAACTCACCGCTTTAATCCCCAACGCACAAGAAGTCATATGGATTCGAAGAGGGAAGTTACCGACGGATCTGAATCGTCCCACCAGGTATAGAGTGCTAAAAGTTGAAAGTTAATCTGTGGCGAGTCGTAAATTGTGTTTTAGCCCATCTTTCAACTTTTTGCATTCGTGTGAAAAATTCGGTAGATAGCGAGCATTCTAACCAAGAAATAAATAAAACTTGCATGCACTACAAATTTAATTCTGATACATACTGATACTGATTCTGATACATACATATATACATATTTCGAATTATACATACATAAGTGAATCGCTTTGGACTAAAAAAAAATAATTATTTGTCGGCATCCTGGTTGTTTAAAAAAAAATAAAAAAAAATAAAAATTTCTCGTCGTAGTGAACACCAACTATAGCTTTGCAAAGAATTAAAAGGGTAAAAGTTGAGAATTGTGAAAAGTTCGAATTCCAGAATTAAATCACAGGCAAATTGTCTGCCGCGCATTTTTCTCAAATTTCCCTCGCTTTTCGCCATTTCCCGCGCTTTGAAGCGTCAGGTCTATATATTTGTTGCCCTTAGTTATCCGTCAGTGCATCATTCTCCGTTAGCATTGCGTTGAGCACCGCCAGCCGTACACACATACACACACACACAGACAGCGCAGCCCGTTCTTTTGAGTTCTCTTTCGTCGTTTTCATTTTCGATCGCTGGAACGGTGCCAGCGTTGCCGCTACCTAAACGCTTGTTCGTTTTTTGGTGTTTGAGCTTGGCGTGTGCTCCCCTACACTACGTGCGCTCGGCATATAATAATTATTGAATTGTTAATATAAATTATGATTCCTTAAATTAATTCCTTAATTCTTTTAAATAACTCCCCTAGACTGCTTGCGTTCAGCTTATTCCTTTCGTTGGTTACTGTTTTTAAATTTAATAAATTTAAAAACAAATTTTTTTTGTACACATTTTACATAAGATTTTTAAAAATTAAAATAAATTTAATTCAAAACTCTTCCGAAACAAACAAAAACAAAAAAAAATGCCGAAATCAGAAAGTAGCAATCGAAGAGTTGAACAACCAACGAGATGGATATATGAGGAGTATAGCGCGAACGCAAAGATTTTTAAATGAGGGTCGATTCTCTTTAAATGCGGTTGGATTAGAATGTCGATTAGAAATCCTAAATACGCACATTGAAAATGCTTCGCTTATACAAAACAAATCGAAGCGAAAGATGGAGATGATGTGTACCGCGAAGAGTTAGAAGAGACAGCAATAATGGCAAAATCGTTGCTAATTTCCCTAATTGCCGAAGCAAAGCGTAAGAGCGTTGACAAATCTGCTCCGCCGGCAACGCGCACACACCAATGCCGTTTGCCGCGCGTCGCTCTTCCAACTTTCAGCGGAAAACAGTCCGAATTTAAAAATTTTATAAGCCTTTTCGAAACTTTTGTTGACAAAGATGACACGCTGCACGATATCGAAAAATTTAACCTATCTAATATCGTGTTTGGCTGGAGACGCTCTAGGAACAGTCAGGGCATTCTAAGTTACCGCGGATAATTATCCAAAAGCTCTGCCTAGCCTAAGACGGGTGTACGATAATGATTGTTTAATTTTCTTTGACAATATATCGACACTACAATCTGCCAAAGATTTCCCAGCCATCAGCTACCGCCTTGAGAAACCTGATCGACACAGTCACAGCGGTGTACGATTCTCTTTTGTTCATTGGGAATGACAAACGTATTACGAATGCCATCCTCATCCATCTTGTAATGGGCAAAGTCGATGCAGGAACTAAAAGAAAATGGGAAGAACAGTTAGATTATACCTCGCTTCCTCTTTGGAGCGAGTGTGAGTCGGCCCTGAACAAGCGCTATCAGCATATGGTTGCCGAAGAAGCGTTTAAACCAAAAGTTGTTCAGCAGAGCCAGGCTTATCCTAAGAAAAATGGAAACAGGAGTTTTTCGTTTGTTGCTGCCATGGACGACCCCGAAGTATGTGTGTTTTGCAACTCAGCAGGACATCAAGTAGGAAATTGCACTGCTTTTGCTGCCCTAACAGTTCAGCACATATTCGATTTCGCAAAAGAGGCTCTCTTATGCATTAACTCCGTAAGGGCCACACGGTAAAAAGATGCAAATCGAAAAGATGCAGGGTGTGTAAGTCCTCACACCACACATTTCTGCACATTTATTCGCCATTAAATCTCGCGTTGCCAACTCCTCCTCAGCCCACGCTCTTGCAGAATACTCCATCCACTTCGCATGTTTTGCAGGCGACTGCATAGGATAGAGTTATTCTTGCCACAGCCATCATGGGCGTCCAAACCAAAAGTGGCGAATTAGTTTTGGCTCGAGCGTTGCTCGATTCTGGTTCGCAAGTAAATTTTGTGACCGATGAGTCCAATTATATTGGCCACATAATTCAAAATGTCGGCAAACATCGGTTTTTTGTATTCTTAGCTATACCGCGGAACCTGTAGGTGATGGAAAATAATTTTGTATGGGACTTTTACTCAGAAGCACCCAAATATCATGGAAAATTTGAAATGGTTCGTGGAAATTTTTGGCTGTGTACCTGTGCTAGCGCCAGATGCGTTGAGGACCTGTTAAGCCTTCGCGACGAAGTTTGTCAGGTATTGCAAGAGGCAGGATTTGAATTGGCAAAGTGGTTTTCTAACTGCCCAGAGTGGTCCGCATCTGAAAACGCTGTCATGAAGCTAACGGCAGACTCAGACGTAACTAAAACCATTGGCGTGGTTTGGTTACCGGGTAAAGATTACTTTCAATTTCGGTTGGATGACTCTTTTCTGGATCTTCGTGCGACAAAACGAAACATCTGTCGACTTTTCGATCCGCTTGGCCTATTGTGTCCTCTAGTGACTAGGGCAAAAATGTTGTTGCAGGAACTTTGGCTTCGAAAGTTAGACTGGGACGAGTCGCTGCCGATACAACTGCAGACATCTTGGGAAGCCTTTAAGGGAACGCTGTTGCATCTGCCCAAGATCAAGGTATCGCGATTCGTTCATACAGACGCCAAAGTCCCGGCAGAAATACATGGTTTCGCTGACGCTTCCATGCGAGCATATGGAGCGTGCATCTACGTTCGCACTAGTACCGCTGAAGGTTTATAAGTATCTTTATTGACAGCAAAATCCAAAGTAGCTCCCCTCAAGACGAAAACTTTGCCCCGCCTTGAGTTGTGCGCAGCTCACTTTCTTGCGGATTTTTATAATCGTGTAAGACCATTTCCGATCACAAAAGTGTTCCCATGGACGGACTCGGAGATCACTCTGCATTGGATCAAAAAGCATCCGTCGTCGTTGTCGGTTTTCGTCTCAAACCGAGTTGCAGAGATCCAAGAGTGGTCGTAAAAAGCAATTTGGCGACATGTCCCCACGAAAGTATACCCAGCGGACAGCGTGTCACGGGGATGTTACGTTGAGGAACTCACAGCTTCCATTTGGTTCGCTGTGCCGTCGTTTTTGCTTGATGCTGAAAAAGATTGGCCTGTAAATCGACACTTTGAAGTACCTGCTGATGTCGTGTCTATGGAATTACGCAAATCATCATTGGCGCTCGTGGTAATTCCAGAGCCCAACTATGTGCTTCAGAAAATAGAGTCTTTTTCGTCGCACATAAGGCTTCTAAGAGTTTTCGTGTGGCTCTTTCGGTTTATTCAAAGGTGCAAAAACGGGTCGCAGCCCTTTGAAAAATGTATTACTCCAAGACAACTGAATTTTGCGTTCGAAAAAATAGTGGAAGTGATCCAATCTCACGAGTTCAGTGTCGACATAGGCAAAATTTTGAAAAACAAACCGGTAGCAACGAATATTCAACAACTAAGCCCTTTTCTCGAAGAAAAACAATTAGATTGGTGTTCCTCGACATTCCTGCGAGTTGGGGGTCGGTTATTGAATGCTCCTATCCCATACGAAGCCAAATTCCCGTTGTTGTTATCGAAAAGCTCACAGTTTGTTAAAACCTTCGTGTCCTACCTGCACGTTACAAATTGTCATGCTGGTCCTCGAGCTCTTGTAAGACTGTTGCGAGAAAAGATATAGTTGGTTAATGCGCAGGAAGTTTGCCGCTGAACAGTTCGTTCTTGCATTCGTTGCTTTTGGTGGAAGCCGCAACTCTTGACGCAAATCATGGGGAACTTGCCATCAGACAGACTTCGAGCTCTCCGCCCTTTTAATATCTGTGGTGTTGATTTTTGTGGCCCATTTAACACAACGTATCGTATCCGTGGTAAGCCGCCGTACAAATCATACGTGGCATTGTTTGTATGTTTTGCGTCCAAAGCAGTCCATTTAGAGTTAGTGTCTGACCTCACCACTGATGCGTTTTTGTCGGCATTCCAAAAGTTCGTGAGTCGACGCGGGATTCCGGAGAAGGTGCGGTGCGACAACGCGACGAACTTCGTCGGAGCCGATCGCCACACGAGAGAGTTCCGGGCCCGTCTGGAGAAACAGGGGGCGGTTTCGCAACATTCGCATCAAGAAAAGGATGCGAGTTTGCGTTCATACCGCCCAGAGCACCTCACTTCGGCGGACTTTGGGAGGCAGGTGTGAAGTCTGCAAAGCACCTGTTCCTTCGGACGGTCGCCAATATGTTGTCGATGATTAGGCACATGCTTCGGGAACATTTCTCTCCGCAACATTTGCACCTGTATCTACACAAGCGCCCATTACATGTTCCAATTGCCGATGTCGACATTGAAGCTAGGCTGTCGCTCTTTGATGTTCGGAGCAATCACCGCGGTTATGTTGACTGAGTATTCGGAAGTTCGAGACTGAACCGTAATATTAACCGAGTGACCATCCGTCACAAAACTGGAAGCTCCTATTCCAGTAACAGATGCTCTTCTATACTTGAAGCTGTCTTGCAAATCTGAACGTTATTATTAGATGCAGTTGGGAGCCCGAATCGAATATAACTCGACAGGGGACGAAAAACCCAAAGAGGTTTTTTACTAAAACGCTAGGCGCTATATCATTACTAAAATCCTGTGCAATAAGAGCAGTCGAGGTGGAAGGCAGTGCAAAGGATGAGGCAGAGGAAAGTGCTTCTTAAAGCTGTGCTCCTTCTTGTGAAGAAAAGGAAGCTAAGTAAGGTGTGGTGCTTCGATCCGCATGCACGACAATAACTGGAATTGCATTGCCTAACTTGATGACCAACCTTTAGGCAATTTATGCAAAGACAGAGCCGTATTGCTCCTTGAAACCTACGCGAAGGAGACAGGGCTTTAAAATTCTGACAATAAGAAAGGGAGTGACAGCATATACAGATCGAAGGGCTATAATTCGAGGCAACAAATGCTGAACTACGCATATTGGGCATTCTGTTAATTCCCACCTGAACGCCCGGCGCATAGTTTGCCATGGCGAAATCCATCGTCTCCAACTTTATTTAGTTTTGCTTTTCGCTGTAATTGGTTTCTTCGTCAGCTGGCACGCATCGGGTCCAAGGTCCATGTTGTCCCGTTAATTCACAGTGCATCCTCTTTGCGCCGGTTCAAAGTCCACGTCTTTACCGTTCGACCTTATTGCCCTTTGGCAGCGTGGGTCCAAGATCCAGCGCGGCACTGCTATATCACGGTCTCTTCGCTTTGGCTGGGTCCAAGGTCCAGTATTTACCGGTGGACCTGGAGGCCCTCGGATTCTGCCGCATTCTCGCTGCCTTCGCTGTTGCTAGGGGCTGTCCTGCCTTGAGATTTGTGGGGAGTTTTAAGACTCCTCACATCTCCCCCTTCCTTTAAAAATATTTTTGAAGATGGTGCTTTCTCCTCCCGGCGCACTCCGTCCACGTATCTCAGATTCTTCGTTGTTGTCCTCGTCCTCCGTTGCTCCTTGTCCCTTGCTCCTAGTTCCTTACTCCTTGTGTTGGCCTTCAGTCCGAAGGCAGCGGTGCAATCTCAGCCTTTTCCTGTAGGTATCTTGACGACCGCGTCAAACCCTCACTGATGCCTTCTTCTTGGCCACCGGTCGTATCGCAGCTGTGCCAGTCTCAGCCGTGTCCTATAGGCATCTCGACCCCCGCGTAGAGATTCACTCTTAATCTTATTATCTCTTATCTTTATTTTGATATTAATAGGCTGAGTAACAATTATGTGTACTATAAGCTAATTGCGCCGCAAGAGAGGGAGACTCTCCCGGCGCCGTCCTTGTTCCTGCTCCTGCTCCGCAGTCTGGAAACTCCGCTCCAACTCACAATCGCGTTCATCGATCGTGGTGAGCGGCGTTGCCATATCCATGTCTCCAATTCCATATGTTCCGTGTCCAGAGTTGCCATTTCCGTTCCAGTACGCAGTGTGACCAATAGTGTGACCACTGTGAAAAATCTAGTATTTTCCATGTCGTGTTCCCTATCGATCGCACTATCGATCGACCGCCGCTATCGCAGCGCCCCAATTCAGATTTTTCCATTACCGCGTGGATGCCATGAATAATGGTGAGTTTCTGGCTTGTTTTTTCCCGCCTTTTTCAGCCTTCTAACCATTCTTCTTTGCTTTTGCAGCTCCCGGCCGATGCATGGATGTATGGCCCCTGCTCGCCCAGGAAGACAACTTGCGGCTGCAAGTGCCTCAGTGTCCCGCGCCTGTGGCAGCCTCGCGACGTATTGGCTGGCCCGCGCGCACGTGCCTCGGGGCACGAAAATGCGCCGCCAGTCGCTCGCGCGATCGCTCGGTGGTGCCATCCCGAGCGGGATGAAGTTGGCGCCCTGTCGTGCCAGCTCGATTCGGCGGGATTTGAGCCGCACGCGCTCCTCTCGTCGGAGGTGATCCTCCTCATCCGAGGACACCTCCGGGGTGACCGTGTCCAAGGCTTTCCCGGTCTCGTCGTCGTCATCCCACGAGAGCGACACCACATCTTCGGCGTCGTCCGGCATCTGTGGCTCCTCCTCCGCGTCGTCTTCCAGCTCGATGTCCGGGATCTCGCCGCGGTCCTCGTCGCTTTCCGCCGGCGACAGAGAGCGCGACGCCAGGGGGGACGCACACAGTTGGAGGTAGGACTCGGGGTCCTGCCTTCATGTTGCTGCGGGCTGTTCCCCGACGCCGGCTCCACGTGCCTCGTATTCGTTGCGTTGCGTCTTGGTGGGCATGTTGCTGTTGCTGCTTGAGATTTTCGAATAGGCCGATTCGCTCTGCTCTCCTCTTCGGGTAACCACGGTTTTTCCGCCGCGCTCCTGTTCCGTTATTCCGCAGGGCTTGTACCGGTAATGGGACTTGGCCTCCGTGTACGCCTCCTACGGAATTTGCACCGGTGTGCGTCAGCCGGTAACGGTAGTCGCGGCTTTGACCCTCCTCTGACCCGCTCTCGCGCTCCTGCTTGTGTGTGTGCTTGTGTATCCGAGTGCGCTCCATGTGTTGTGCCCGTTTCGATACCCCGTATCGTCCTCTCTCTTTCCCCGCTAATGGAAAGTATAGTGCTCCCTCGATGTCATGGTCGTTTCACATTGTTCATTCCCGGGCTTTAGGTCGCTTATGAGTGCTGTTTTTTCCTTGCCGCTTTCCTCGTGCCGTAACTTGCAGATCACTGGCGAGGTGAACTTTGTGATTTTAAACGGCCCATTGAATTTTTCGCCGCGAAGCCCTCTACTGCCTTAGACAGGGTGTGCTCCTTGGTCCAGAACCTGTCCCCAATCTTCGGCTTCCATGGTCGCCTTCGGAGATTGTAGTGACGCGCCTGACCCTGCGCTGCCCTTTCAATGTTTCTCCTGACCAACTCAAATATTTCCTTTAATTTTTGTGCGTTTTCCGTGGGTGTTTGTGTTTCCTTTCCTGTTCCGGTTGTCTGCTCATCGTACAGCGCGTTTGGGAGTCTCGGCTCTCTACCCTGAGTGATAAACGCGGGCGAATAGCCCGTTGTTTCCGCCACACTCGTATTCACGGCCAGCTGCAATTCTGGCCATTTTTCATCCCACGTCCTCTGATCGGCTCCGGTGAATTGCGCGATTATGGTTTTCACGGTCCTGTTGGTTCTCTCCGTCGGGTTTTCTTGAGGCGTGTACGGGGCTGTTAACTGGTGTCGGACACCCAGTTCCTCCATGAACTTCTTGAACGCTCTGCTCGTGAACTGCACGCCGTTGTCTGTTATTATTATTTTAGGTACCCCGAGCCATGAAATTATCCGTTCTCTGATGGCCTTTTGAAGGGTTTCCGTGGTTGCCCTTCGCAAAGGCACGATTTCGGTCCACTTTGAGAATCGATCCACCAAGACTAGTAGCATCGAATTCCCGTGCTTTGACCGTGGCAGGGAGCCCACAAAATCCGCGCATATCGTGGCCCATGCCACCTCCGGAATTTGTGTTAGCATTTTTCCGGCTGCCTGGAGTTGGTTAGGCTTGTACCTCATGCAACTTTCACAGTTCCGCACATATTGTCGTACATCTCGGCCAGTGGTATTTTGCTGCCACTCTTGTAATCGTTTTCCGACTGCCCAGGTGTCCGGCCGTTGGCATGTCGTGATTTATCGAGATGAACCTTTTTCTCGACTCGGTGGGTACGCACAGCTTCCAGGCGACTACGTCCTCGTTGCCAGCCCTGTGTGGAATATGTCGGTCCAGCCGGTTGGCTTCCATCAGATAATCGGGGTATTTTTGTGGGTTCTGTGTAACCTTTCCTTGCATTCCTTTATCCAGGGGCATTGTGTTCGTTCTTGCAGATCGGTTTCCTTATGTTCCAGTCTTCGGACTAGCCTGGCCTTGACGGCTTCAAACACTTGCTTGATCGTAGGTCCATTCCCATTTGGCTTTCTTTCGGAGAAGTGCGTTCAAGGGTTGTACTATGGTGGCGAATTCTGGTACGAATCGCGTATACCATGATGCCACCCCTTGATACTGGCGCAGCTCCTTCACGTTTGCCGGTGGCTTCAGCTGAGCTATAGCCGATACCTTCTACGGGTCCGTCCCGATGCCTTGGTCTGTGATTGGATGCCCTAAGTATTGCAACTCCTTACTGAAGAATTTACATTTATCAGCATTTACTTTAAGGTTTGCTGCCCGCAGTCTCCTGAACACCTCTTTTAGGTTCTGCATGTGTTCCTTTATGGTCCGTCCGATGACGATAATGTCGTCTTGATACGCAAAAGCGTGCGGCATCTTCTCGGACCCTATGACCTGGACCAACGCTCTTTGGAATGTCGCCGATGCCGAGTGTAGTCCGAATGGCATGACTCTCCCTTTCCCGGGACAGTGAAGGCTGTGTACTGCCTGCTGTCCGCATCCAAGGGTATCTGCCAGTACCCGTCTTTTAGATCCAAGCTGCTGATGTACTTGGCTTCTCTCAGCTGGTCCAGGATGTAGATTATCATCGGCATCGGATACGCGTCCTTAACGGACTTTGCGTTTATTTGCTGGAAACCCACGCACAGCCTCCATTTCCCTGTCTTTTTTTTACCATCGTCATGGTGAGCTGTAGGGGCTATTTGATGGTTCTATGCAGCCTTTTTCGAGCAGTTTGTCGACCTTGGCTTTGATTTCCCCTTGCATCTCGGGCTTCTTCGGATAATACCTTTGTTTGACCGGCTGGTCATCTTTCATGGTGATTTTGTGCACAGCTACGGTCGACGTTCCTCGTATATCCTCCAAATCTGTCAATTCTGTTCTTAGGAATTCACCTATGACCGCTTCCGTGAACTCTTTTGGCGTTTTCGTGACCGCGACGGACAGTCTTTCCTCTGTGCAGCTTTGTTCCTTGTCTCTTGGTGGTATTGCCACCAGTGTTGGGACATACCTAGATACTTTTACCTAGGTACGTACCTAGGTACAATTTAGTGGTACCTTTTACCTTACCTAGGTATTACAAAAATTGGGTACCTTTTACCTTACTTAGCTACAGATTTGTATATACCTTGGGAATTCTTAAGGTACTTACATAGGTATTAAACATCGCTCTGATTTAAAATAGCCAAATCTGACTGCGACACTGAAATAAGCTAAATCCACCACATCTACACGTCATTGTACACGAACGTTTCGTTTCAAAATTGTAATATTCGGAACGCAGTATTAAAAGTCACTGGAACTTAGCCATTCTCATGTTTGTTTTGTGAAGTTACCTTTGCATTGCAATTTTCACATACGCACAAAACAATTTGACTTTGCGCTACAGACATGGTCGAAAAAGAAAATTTAAATGAGAAAGTGTTGCCAACAATATTAAATGGCAAATTTTTTAACCCGGACGACAAGTGCGTGTTGTGTGTTAATAAAACAATAAAATTCGATGATAAATCGACAGGAAATCTGCACAAACACCTCAAGGTAAGCCTATGCGTTTTTTTTTGTGTGAGATATGTACATATACTCGTACATTACTTATGTACATATTTGAGAATGAAAATGTGTATAAGGGTAAAATCGTAGTTTTATTTTATATAATTTTGTGCACGTATGTATGTTCCCATCACTACATCAATTTATTTATGAAATCAAGTGTATTTGGATCGCAAAAATGCCGTATGTACGTAAACAAACGGCATATACATATGCACAATATAAATGTTCTTACCCTGCAGTTCCATTCAGCGCTTTTTTGGCAGTGAATCACTGCTAAAAACTGAGCACTAAGCGCTCAATCACTGCTGAATTTGTATGAAAAATAGATTTTAACATGGGCATGTCCTAGGGGCTCATCACTGCCAGAAACAGGCGCTTTTTTAGCACCTCCATTCATCATCACCATTTTCAGCGCTAAATTCGGCGCTTTTTCAGCGCCTAATTCATCACTAAATTAAATAATTAAATAATTATATTATTATAATCCTCACCTATTCACTGCCCATTTTCATCATTTGTTCACCGCCCATTTTTATTAAAAATATGTTGAATTTCATCGCCTTTATCATTAGGTTTATTTCTCTTCAATTCATTTTTACTACATAATTTTTAATAAATTATTTTCATACTTTTACATTAAATAAATAGATTTTTACAAACTACGGTAACTTGTAGGGCTCTTCGGCACGATCCTAGCTTCCGGAGTCTTGGTGAGCTGCCTTTTCGCGCATGGAGATTTTTCAGTCATCTCCGCATCCTCTCCGGAGGCACTGTAGGCTCCACCTGACCAATGGGATCTGAATTTGGAAAATACGGTAGAACGGTAAAACTTACTTAGCAGTGCAAGAATAACATCCTTCTGGGCTGTAGGACAAAAGGATTTTATCTGGAACGACCTAAAAATAATATTGACCTAAAAATATTAAACAATAAAACATACGTACTCTAAAAATGAGAAGCTATAATAATTAAGACAAGACAAAGTTTTAATGCCCTTGAAAATTACTTACCTAAAAATGTATTCTTTATTAATAGCACTTTTGTTTGAACTCGAAAACACAGTTAGAACGCAATTGAAAAACGCGGAACAACGGCGTCTGCCTTTGAGAAATATAAAAAGAATACTGAGCGAGAAAAACAACATCTCCAATTTCAATCTCTCTTGTTGTTCTTTTCCCTTTGTCACGATCGCGCTTGCCTAACTTGTCTCTACCCCTGCGCAGAGAGAGAGATTGAGAGAGAGAAATTTGGGTGACGTCGTCTCTGGCGCCGTTTCGGTCGGCTCCGTCGGCGACACTGTCGGCCTAGTTATGATGTTGTGATGAAATTCATCACCTGTTCCTCACTATTTTTAGGCGCTCATTTACTGCTTTTTCAGCACCTTAATTTCGTAAAGAGAGAGATTTTAAGAGAGGGGGTTGGTGAGAGAGTCGATTCTGCTGCGGCGCTGCTGCGTGATTTAAAAATATATACACAAAATTATTCAAGCTTATATTTCTAAATAATTGGATTTAATTTCAACAATTTTAGAGGGTTCATCCAAGCAGTTACACGGACTACGAGGCCATGAAAGCTAAGAAAGCTAAGACAAATGTGGAACTTTGTAAGGAAAATTCAAAATCGTGTTTGGGTTCCTTGACTTCAGCCAAGTAATTAAATTAATGACAAAATTTAATAACTCAATATATAATAATGTGTGTCAATTTAAATATTTCCAGATCAATCAGAAAGTGTGCGACTACATCGTGGCGGAGATGCTACCAATATCTCACGTCGAGAAAAAATCTTTCAAGGAGCTTCTTTCTGCAATTGGTGGACAACCTGTTAATATTCCGTGCCGTAAAACTATTAAGTCGATGTTCGATAAACGCAGAGTGGAATATCAACTGTATATTAATAATATACTTAAAGGTATCCCTTTCGTTTGTACAACAGCTGATATATGGAGCGCCAGCAACAAAAGCTATTTTGGTGTCACCGGCATTACATCGATTCGAATCTAGAGAGGCATTCGGTTGTTCTGCCCTGTAAAAGAGTACGTTTTTCTTTACACATGAATTGATAGGAAAAACATTGGCAGATATACATTCTCTATATGGGTTAAAAGATTCGCAAATATGCGGCACTGTTATTATTTAATCAATCTTTGGGGAACTATGTAAGCAGGTCAACGGTTGCTGCAGATGAAGTAGAACAAATTTGTCACCTCAAGCTTATAGCTCCATGTGCTACTAGGTGGAACTCGTTTCACGATAGCGTTAAACGTATTTTAGAAGTGAAAAATCACTTGAAAGTAAAAAAGCCACTTTATACAGTAACAGAGCTAAATTTTTTGGAGGAACTGATATCATTGCAAAAGCCATAGATCTATTACAGGGTGAAAATAGATGTTATCTTGGATATTTGTTGCCCACATTACAAGGGATCATTCACAAACTAGAACAGTTTAATGAATCGGAGTTTTGCGAAGCACTTGTAGATGCCCTAAAAGCGGGTATTTATAAAAGATTTGCTTTCATCATCAACACCCTTTCGAAGTCGGACGTGTTTTTCAATCGCTCCCACATATTTCTGCCCCGCGTTGAAAATATTGTGACTATTTAGCTACTGTTCGGTTTTATAAGTTATACTTAACAACGCCGTTCTATTCCGATAGCCGAAGTTGCAGAAGACAGTTTTATTGTCGAGTTGTTTTAACATATTCAATTCGACGAAAAGCGCAAGCAAAGACATCGCCAAACAATTTGCCTAGTTTGTTGTTGTTTGGCCCTGTATGCCGTTCTCTGCCGCAGTCTACCGCTCTCTGTTACATCGCTCATCTACTTGTCGCAAAGTAACGGAACTTCTGGCGCTCGCACTCAGCGGACGCTGATTCCACCTACACCTGCTCTCTTTCGTCTCTGCCGTGCTCATCTCTTCGTACTCATCGCCGCTGGATTTGCTGCTTGCTGTGATAACGCTGCTCCTCGCTACTTGCTCTCTTATCTATCGCTCTTAGTTTGGTCTGTACTCTGCGCACACAGTGGCTTAACTAGCTGCCAAAATGAGTTTGAGATGCTCTGCTAAGAAATGCGATTTCGGTGGCAACATTGCCTGCGAAACATACCTATTGTGTTGGCTTTGCGATAACTGCTCGCATGTTAAATGCGGTGGTGGTGGCCATAATGGTCGCATAGTCGATCTCTTATCCAAAAAATCTGGATTCACCTGGTCGTGTGAGGCATGCCGAGGAATTGAAATGGAAATGCGCATCTTTATGAGGGAAACACGAAATGGTTTCCAGAGGGTTCGAAAACAGTTCGCTGCCCTCAATAACGAATTCCTTTCAGTGGAGTCGCGGTTTCTTGAGCTGAAACTGCTAAGCGAATCACCAACTGAAACCAACTTGGCGTCTAACACCACTATTGCGCCCGTTGCCATTACTGCCACGCATCAACCTCTACCCGCTGCACCCGGACCTACATATAATCGGATGGATTATACCGAACCTGCCAATGGCTCAACTAAACCTGCTGCTGCCCTTCACGTTGAACCCATCTCAACCGCTGCTCCAATAACAGTAGCTCCTGTTGCTCCTGCTATTGCTAGTCCATCTGCTAGCGTACGGCG
The DNA here is from genome assembly GCA_037075205.1 of Drosophila prostipennis. Classification (NCBI taxonomy): domain Eukaryota; kingdom Metazoa; phylum Arthropoda; class Insecta; order Diptera; family Drosophilidae; genus Drosophila; species Drosophila prostipennis. Next base: position 77,249 of record JBAMCJ010005388.1, on the reverse strand, counting down.
CCAAACTGGCATTGTTTCGGGTTCCGCCCAACTGGATACTCGTAAAGCTGACGCCGCTGCAAGCACTACTGCCCCTGTGGATCCACCTCTCATGGGAGTACCGCCACCCTCACGGTCCTCTGGATCTCGTTTAAGGGCTGTCAGCCCTCGCAGAGCCATTTTTGTATCCCGTCTCGTTCCTGATGCTACACCCGATGCCGTTAAAAACTATTTATGCTCTAAACTCGAAGCTACATCCGATAATTTTATTGTAACTAAATTTAATTTTAACCATGCGCGCAAAATTTCTTCATTCAAAATATTTCTTCCACCTTCTCTATTATCACGAGCTCTTGAACCTACATTATGGCCTGAACACACGATAGTTCATGAATTTTTGCAAAAAGATTCTAACCCGAGTGCCAAAATTACCGATTCAAAAAACTAGATAACATATTCTCCATCCACTATCAAAACGTACGCAGTCTTTTGGGTAAACTGAGTCAAATTCATACTAATAGTGCTGCCTTTGACTTTGATGCCATCGCCTTAACCGAAACCTGGCTTAATTCTTCTGTCTTCGATCATGAAATTTTTATTCATAAGTTCACCACTTATAGAAGGGATCGTCCTTCTTTTGCGGGTGGGGTCCTTATAGCAGTTAAAAACGATTTTTCCTCTGAGTTGTTCCCCTACGCCAACAATGATGAAATCGAATTTATTGCAGTAAAAGTCCGCGTCGGTGCTACTTTTATTTTCCTAACTTGCTCATACATCCCTCCTTGCTCCGATATAAGCGTTTATTCAAGCCACCTTTCTGCCATTCAACTTGTGATGTCAGCCTTAGGCTGCGCTGATAGCCTCATTGTGATGGGTGACTTTAACCTTCCTCTCGTTTCATGGCTTCCTTGCGATGATACAAACTTTTTGTTACCTAACACTACTCATGATTTCATCGAAGGGATAACCGATCTTTCTCTTGGTCAAATTAACTCCGTAAAAAATATCCGCGACAGACTTCTAGACCTGATTTTTGTAAGCGATTCTTCGCTTGCAACTGTGTCGAGAGCTAACCCGATATCCCTTCCGGAGGATCCTTATCACCCAACCCTAGCTATTTCTGTTGAGTTTTCATGCCCAAGTTCAGATCCTGTAACTGCGTGCCCTGCTAAATGTTTCAGAAAAACGGATTTTAACGGTCTTAATTTACACCTGTCGGGGATCGACTGGTCATTTTTATATGCATTCCAGGATATTGATTCTGCCGTTCATGCTTTCTACGCTTCTATTCTCTCGGCCCTCGATACTTTTGTTCCCGAAGTTACTAGTACTTCAACTTCCAAGCCTCCGTGGTTTACAAGGAATCTTTCTTATTTAAAAAATAAGAAATCTAGGCTATTTAAAAAATACCAAAAATCTGGATCTTTGGTTGACTTCGCTCAATATTCCTCCACCCGCTCCCAATTCCTAACTACGAATAGTCAATGTTACATGAACTATCTCTCCCAGTGCAAGGAAAACTTCCGCACTGATCCTAAGCAATTTTACTCGTTTGTTAACTCCAAACGTAAATCTAACGCATTTCCTTCGTCCCTCCGTTATCGTAATAGTGTTGAATCTTCTAATCTTGGTATATCAAACTTATTCGCTTCTTTCTTCCAATCAACTTACTCTACACAACTCTATGTTCCCCGTTGTCCGTATCCTTATAACCTACCTCATGCGAACAGTATTTTTCTTGCATCTTTCACGGAAGGTGATGTTTTTGATGGGTTGTCTTCAATTGACAATTCATATGCAGCAGGTCCCGATATGGTTCCAAGCTGCATCTTGAAAAAATGTGCCCGAAATCTTGCACGCCCTATCACACATTTATTTAATTTATCTCTGAACCAATCCTGCATGCCAGTCATTTGGAATGAATCCTACATTATTCCTCTGCACAAAAAAGGTTCAAGGTCTGACGTTGAAAATTACCGAGGCATTGCAAAGCTTTCGGCTATTCCCAAACTGCTCGAACACCTGATCACGCACCAACTGCAACACCTCTGCAGCAGTCTTATATCTCCATCTCAGCATGGTTTCTTTAAACATCGTTCAACCACGACCAATCTTCTCGAGTTTTCTTCTATCATTAATCGAGGTTTTCAGAGCCGCTTGCAAACCGACGTAATTTTCACCGACTTCAGCAAGGCTTTTGATTCGGTTAACCACTCGATACTTCTGCTTAAGCTTTCGCATTTGGGATTTCCTCCAAATCTTTTAAAATGGATTGCGTCTTACTTGTCAAACCGTACACAACGTGTTTTGTTTAACAATGTGTTTTCAAATGTTGTCAATGTAACTTCTGGTGTTCCACAAGGTAGCCACCTGGGTCCATTACTTTTCATACTTTTTATAAATGACCTTCCCCAAGTAATTTTAAACTCCTCCATCCTCATGTATGCGGACGATGTTAAAATCTGTTTGTCTTATTCTGACTGGTATCTGCATACACGCCTTCAGCTCGACCTTGACGAATTCCAGAATTGGTGCCAAAATAATCTTCTTTTTTTGAACCATACAAAATGTAAAGTTATGTCTTTTCACCGTTCCTCTCCTCATCTTGTCTCATATTCCCTCGGAAATCATACCCTTGATCGAATTTCTGTGACAAATGACCTTGGTGTTCTTTTTGATCACAAACTGTGTTTCAATAATCACATTGCAGCCATGGTAAACAAGGCCAAGGGTGTCTTAGCTTTTATAAAACGATGGTCCAAAGAATTTGATGACCCGTTTACTACCAAGACTCTGTATGTATCGTTAGTGCGTCCGATTTTGGAGTATTGTTCTTGTGTTTGGAGCCCACAATACATGGAACAACAGGCTATTATTGAATCTGTTCAAAAGCAATTTTTAATTTTTGCATTGCGTAATTTAAATTGGGACTCTGGTAGATTATTGCCACCTTACCGAAGTAGGCTACAATTAATTGACATGCCTTCTTTATATCATCGACGAATTTGTAATGGCGTTATGTTTGTTCATAAGCTTCTTCTCGGTTTAGTTGATTCACAAACTCTCCTTTCCTATATTGATCTCACGGTTCCTTCAAGATTTACACGCACGTTTCGACCTTTGCGCTTGCCAATATGTAGGTCTAACTACGCTCAACACGAACCTTTTCGTGTTCTTTGCTACAATTACAATACTTTATCTGATATCCTCTCCCCAAATGTAACTTTAAGTTCTTTACCGTGTAAAATTTACAATTACCTAAATTCAAATATGTAAATTTATTATTGTATACCGCATTTAATGCCTAATTGTTAGTTTTATTGTTCAAGTCTAAGTTAGCAGTTAATCGCTAAAATAAATAAATAAAACAATTTGACTGCTGAAGATTCAAAACCATTTGTATTGTCAGCAATGACAATCCCTAAATTTAAACTTAAATGGGTTCCATTGCGTGATAAAAAAAGTTAAAATTATTTAAAGGGTGGCTTATTGAGGAATGTAAAGAACACGGAGGAAATTTAATAAATGAATGTATTGTCACTAACGATTCTGAAGAATTTTACAATTCCAGTAAGCAAGTAAAGTTAAGAGATGATAAAGATATGGAGCATTGCAAATTCGAATTAGAGGTTTTGGCATACTTAAGTGACCATGACAAAAATTTAACAGCGTTACATAAATATAAATGCATTTTTGATGTATTCCTAAAATATAATACAGTTCTGCCCAGTTCTGCGCCAGTTGAAAGATTGTTTAGTTGTGGAGGTCAAATTCTAACCCCACAACGAAACAGGCTGGGGGACGAGTTTTTCAAAACATTAGTTATGTTAAAAAAAAAGATAACATTTAAATGGAAATGAAATGAAAAGATATTGTTAGATATTTTTAAGATGACTAAAAACTAAAATCTAGTCTTATTTTAAGTTGAATTGATTCGACTATGTAACAAAACAAAAAAATTATAAAAATTAAAAAAAAAAACAATATTTGTACCTTTTAACTTTACCTAGGTACTGATAATTATCAATTATAATTGAAGTACCTTTACCTTACCTAGGTATTTATTTTTGCCCAATACCTTTTACCTTACCTAGGTAAAAAACACAGTACCTTTCCCAACACTGATTGCCACCCTAAGTCCAGCACATTCCATTTTTGCTCCTATTGTGGTGAGGAAGTTCCATCCTAGCACCAGGGCGTCTAAGATTCCAGGAAGGATCAGCAACTGTATTACCACAGTTCTCGTGCCGAGTCCTATTTCCAGCTGCGAGGTGATGCTCCCGCACCGTCCGTCTGCCATCCGTACTTGCCTCCTCGTGGGCCTGACCTGTCATGCCGCCTGCAGCCTGTCCGCCAGCTCCTCGCTTATAAAGCTTGCCGTGGCGCCGGTGTCCACCGTGGCCTTCAGCCTCTTCCCGGCTATGAGCACTGTGGCGGACAGTTGCTTTTCTTCCGCCTTCAGGTTGCCCATTAAATTTGAGGGGTAGTGCCTCGGGAACCCTAGTTGCCCCTCGGCGGCTGGGATCGCTAGGCATTTCCCGATCTCGGGCAGCAATTATTTGTTACCATGCCTATTTTCCCGCAGTTTCAGCAGAACAGCACCGGGCGGTTTCGGCACTTTGTTGCCCAGTGCTCCTGGCTTCCACATCTTCGGCATGACGTCGCCGGGTTTGATATGTAGCCTCTCCTTCCGCAGTTCGTTCTTTGGTCCCGTGGACCTCACCTCCAGGGGGTATTTGCGTCGTCCTCTGCAGATTGCACCTTGATCCCTTCGAGCGACTGCTGTGTGCGAGATCTCTCTCCGTGCTGTTCCTGGGTGTTAGAATTCCCGTCGTGCAGCTATCGGGTGTTTGAAATCCCTCCGGGCGGCAACAAGGTGCTCGAACTCTCTCCGGGCGGGTACAGGGTGCACCCTGGCCTGTGGGGTGTTGGCCTCCTCGAACTCCTTTCTTTGCTGGTCCAACTCCTCGAAGTCGTCTGCCAGTGCCACCAGGTCCTTGCACTTGTAGAGACGAATAAATATCCGCAGCGCCGGTGTGCTGTTCTCGATTATCCTTTCTAGGACCTCCCTTCGGGACATACCCAGTGGCCTCATCAAGGTCTGCATGTCTACCATGTAGTCTTTAAACGTCTCACTGTAGGCTTGTTTCCTCTGTCTGACCTGATCCGCTAACTTCATCATGAAGCCTCTGGGTAGGAAGAATTCCTAGAAGCTCCGGTTAACAGGTTTCCCAGAATCGGTTGTTGGTGGTGAAGCACTTTAGGGCTCTTCCCTGCAGGAGTTCCGGCATCGCTCTAGGGATTAGATCGATATCGAGCCCGTACGTCACCGCTGACCACTCTTGCTCTAGGAATTCCAGGGGTTTCTCGTGGCCGTCGTACCTGAAGTTCCATTCTCGCACTTGCTTCGCCACCTTGGCCTAGTCCAGAGCTACTGCTTTGGCTCTGTCCCTCCTGTCTCTTTGAGTGGAATTTTCTCGCCTTTCCCGACTGTTCTCCCTTTGAGTTGAGTTTTGTCTCTCCTAGATGCCGGCGTCCATGAGGCTTTGGACGTCTAAACTGAAACTGTGAGTTTCACATCGGGAGTCTTCTTTCCGTAGTTCCTTTCCAGCGCCTCGAGGATGGCAACTGTCTTCGATGCTTGACTCGTGCGGTCTATGAACTCCGACAGTGCCTTTCTCATGTTATCCACGAGACCATCCAGTTTGATTCCAAGGGCGGCTGCGATGGCTGGAAAGTCGTCCTTTTTGAGGTTGTACAGCCACGGTTTACCCATCTTCTTCTTGCTTCCTAGATAAGGACAATCACGCTTGGGCGCCAGATGTAACGAACCGTTTTCAACTGTTTGATCGCTACGTAAACGCCGCGACTAGAGACAGAGATATCCGATTGGGACAAATCGGAAAACTTTACTCAGTTTTGCTTTTCGCTGGAATTGGTTTCTTCGTCAGCTGGCTGTTGCGGCTCGCCTGGTCGGCGACGTGCCTTCCTCGGCTGAAGATCTCTGCGTGCGTTTCTCGGCGGCGCTCCTCGACGGCGTCGCTGCTCTCCGGCTGTCTGCGTCGCTGCTTTCCGGCTCCTGCATCGCTGCTCTCCGGCTGTCTGCGTGACCCTCGTTGACTCCTTCGGCGTCCCTCCAGTTCCACCCGGCTTGTAGGACTCAAAAAGTCTGCACAACCTTCCTTCTGGGTCCGACCAGAATGCTCGTGAGAACACCTGTATCACCGAAATCCCTGAGGTCGGTCTGGCTCTAGCCTGAGAAACAGGTGTCCCGACAGGTCAAATCCGGGGATTCAGCCTCGTCGTCAGTTCACCGTAACCCCGACGCCTGGCACAAACTCTTGATCCGCGCTCACCTTGCCGGTAGCTCGTCCTTCTCTCGTCCTGCTCTCGTCCTGATCCAATCTCTGCGTCCGGCAGATCCAACCGTTGCAGTCTCAGCTTTGTCCTAGCGTCTTGACTCTGGTATTTTGATCTGTGTGTGGATTAAATCCACGCACTTGTGTTCTTGATCTCTTGGTAACTTGTCGCACGTATACTTCCGCTCGCGTATCTTGGTTGACTGTCCTGAGCTGCGCCTGCGCCGTCCCTTTTATAGGCAGCGGCGGTGTCCCGTTATTTCTCCTTTTACACACGGCTCGCTAGGGTCCAAGGTCCAAGATGTCCCGTTAGTTCCCTTTGCACACGGCACGCATCGGGTCCAAGGTCCACGATGTCCCGTTAATTCACGGTGCATCCTCTTTGCGTCGGTTCAAAGTCCACGTCTTTACCGTTCGACCTTATTGCCCTTTGGCGGCGTGGGTCCAAGGTCCAGCGCGGCATCGTTATTTCACGGTCTCTCCGCTTTGGTTGGGTCCAAGGTCCTGTTTTTACCGGTGGACCTGGATGCCCTCGGAATCTGCCGCATTCTCGCTGTCTTCGCTGTTGCTAGGGGCTCTCCTGCCTCGAGATTTGTGGGGAGTTTTAAGACTCCTCACATGCGTTTCCGACCATATAAAGTATATTTATTCTTGATCACATCACTAGCCGAGTCGAACTAGTCATGACCGTCTGTCCGTCTTTCCGTCCGTGTGAACGCTGAGAACTCGGAAACTAGAAAAGCTAGAGGATTGGTATTTTGCATGCAGATTCTTGGACTTCCTACGCAGCGTTTTTTATATCTCCATCTCCCTCGCACTCCCTTTAGCTGAGTAACGGGTATCTGATAGTCGGTGCACCCGACTATAGCGTTCTACCTTGTTTCATCTGATCTCTTTCTTATCATCTGTTTTCTTTTGTGTTGTGTAGGGCTGGCAACTTGATCAAAACCATTCCTTACTTCGGTCATCCTGGCTACTGTCCCAGACGACAAGCAATCCTCGTTCCAATTGGCGTTTTACACAATTTCATATTGTCAAAGCTCGTTGTTGTAATATTTGGCCTTTCCACTTCAGCAGCTTTCCTAACATTGTAGCTGCCATTTCTGTTAAGGCAAGGAATTGGGTACGTTTTATTGCGGCTAAATCGCCTTCCTTGTATATTTTTTCGATCTTCATGTTTTATCATAGTTGGCTTTATAATTTGCCTGTTCCTTCTGGATCTCGTCCTTCTGTTTTCTTCCTGACCTTCCTGTTTTCCCAGTTTTTGTGTTGCATATAATGCACTTTATGCAAGACTTAATAATTTGAGCAACCTTGCTTTCTAAGTGCGAGATCCAAAACTGTTGGCGCAATGAGTGTAACCTTTTTTGCATCGAAAAATTGCTCATGTTGTGTGCATCAGATATTATTTCATGTTCCATTAATTTTGGCACGACCAACAAATCATTTCCATTCCCATGCTTGTACGAAATGTTACCTTTCAGTTTGAAATCTTTATAGGGGCAAGATTTTAAAAGTTATAGAATAGACTCGATGAATTCATCCTTTTGCTGAGCCTTTTCGATGCGAGCAGAAATCTCTGAGGTGATATTGCAGACGTTCTGAGGATCGGCAGATCGATGTTCTACTTGGAACTCTATGTCTTGTAACTGCAGTATCCACTGAGCGACTTCGCGAGGCATGTCCTTTTTCTTTACTGTCATAGAGAAGGCGGCGTAATCTGTGACCAATTTAAATGAAACACCTAAGAGGTTGTGTAGAAACTTGTTAAGGGCGAGGTATGCAGCTTTTACTTCCAGTATGTAGCTGTGTCGCTTGGCATCTGCTTCGGAAGTCCTCTTGCTCCAAAAAGCGACTGGATGCAGCTCTTCGTCAACCTTCTGCATAAGCACAGCACCGAAACAATCTTTCGAAGCGTCTGTGTGGAACTCTGTTGGGAAACTTGCAGTCTTGGATTGTACTGGAATTGGAGGATCACGAGGGATCCGTCGACAACAGAACCTATGCAGATTGGACATCAATTGGATGCACATAACCTCACACCGGGTAGCTACACAGTTGCAGAAAAAACCGAATCGTAAGCTAAACCAACCACAAAAAGTCATTATAAACCAGAATTCTTTGGAAAATAAAAGGTAATGGGCCTTTCATTGTGTTAAAAATTTGTCAAATGCAGTGAGCGAATTCTAACGTGGTTAAAGCTTTCACTCAAAGATTACTTGGTAAAGCTAAGCTTTTAAAAAAAAAAGTTCAAGAAAGTTTGAATTAACATTGCACTCAACGACTTTAAAACTGTATCCACAATCGCTGTAATCTGCACATCACCTGAGTTTGTGTTTGGTTTCTGCTAATATATTAATCTATCCCACAAGATGACAAAACTGCAAGTAGAGGAGCAGCTGGTGTGTCTCAGGCGCAAGCGCACCGTGGTGGAACAGAATTTTAGGAGCAGCAAAGAATGAGCTTTGGCTACTACTGTCATCGATGCCAGCACGGCGAAGTGCAGATTGCAAATGTTAGAGCCCCACTATAGGCAATTGGCTCAATTTCAGCTGCATATTGTGGCAGCCCTGTATAGATATTTATACACATTACATATACACCTATAGTAGCCCTAAGCATAATTGTAAATATATATACCGATAGTAGCCCTAAGCATTACTGTAAATATATATACCGATAGTAGCCCTAAATATATATACCGATAGTAGCCCTAAGCATCCCTGTAAATACACACACACACATACACACGGCCTGTTATATACATGTATACACTCTGTTAAAGTTCCTAGCTGTTAAGAGAATGTGAGCGAACGAGAGAATAAATGAGAGAGAGTCAGTCTTGAGAGTGATCCCGACCTGAACTGGTGCGTGTTTTACTCTGCTACAATATCAGAAGTGGGCGCAAAACCTCGTGCCATAAAAACATTCACATCCACTAAAAGTGTACAAAAACTAAACATTTAAAATGGACCCGATAAACGCAAATGACTATACGTGCAGCCAACTACGCGAGTGGTGTAAAGTTTTAAACCTCGTTACTCACGGGAATAAAAGCACATTAGCTGCACGGCTGAACGAAGTTCCATTTCGTGGAAGATGCCCTGCCGAGCAGCAACAACAACGGCAAAACGAAGCGGATAATGCGCAGAATGTTCTGGAAACAGTCGATGAGGCAAACGAAGAAGCGAGCGACGAACAAGAAGGAGAGTCAAACGACGATCAGGAAGCTGCAAAATCAAACGAAGAAGCGAACGACGAGGAAGAAGCAGAGAAATCAAACGGAGAAGCGGATAACGAAAGAGAAGAAGAAGAGTCAAATGAAGCGGCGAACGGCGAGCAAAGGAGAGGAAAATCGAACGAGAAGACAAACAGCGAGCTAAACAACGGAGAATCAAACGAGAAGATAAACGACGAGCAACAGAAAGAAAAAGCAAATGAGAAGATAAACAACGAGGTGGGAAAAGAAAAAGCACATATCGACAAGGAACTTAAAATTTTAAATAACCAAAAGTTGATTTTGCAAAATGAAAACGATTTTCAAAGAGCAAGAATGCAATTGATGGCCAGAGAGTTGAAGTTAATGCAGTTTGAACGAGAATTACTACAAAGAGAGAACGATTTGTTGAGAGCGGCTGGTGGAGCGGGCTCACAGAAAATTTTAAAGGATGATGCAATTTCGTTCCAAAGTATAAAAGAAATGCTGCCAGACTTCGATGGCCAAACGAGTGTTAGTGTGTGGAGTGCGCATATAAATGTGCTAAAATCGACGTACGCATTGAATAAAAATAAACTTCGATCCCTTATATTCAGCAAACTAAAGGGTGATGCACAAGCTTGGGTGTACTCAAAACCAGAGTTCGCAAACGAGAAGATTGATACCCTGTTGATGTTAATGGAAAAGGCGTTTCTTCCAAAGGAGAGTGCCATTATTTTGCGCAGATGGCAAACAAATGAATCATTTTCCGCGTATTTTAACAGCAAAGTTATACTGTCTAACGGACTTCAGATGTCAGAGCGCGAGTTGGTTGATTATATCATCCATGGTATACCAGATCGTCAAATCCGTACAAGTGCCAACATGATGTGCTTTAAAATGAAGGATGACCTGCTGTCGGCACTACTACACGTCAATTTAGTTGCTCCAAAAATCGGAGGAGCCACTAACAGCGCTGAAAAGGTGGAGAAGCAAGCTTTCCGGTGCTACAATTGTAATTGCTTGGGGCACATCGCCTCAGATTGCCGTAAGCCAAAACGAGAAGTTGGAGCCTGCTTTGTGTGCGGAAAGTTGGGTCACCTTGCCGCAGCCTATGACCAAAACAAGAAGACATCAGCCCCAGCTACTCGCAATGATGATTACGTAAGATATTTAAGTATAGAAATAGAGGGTAGCGTTAATGAATCGTTTTTTATAGAATGCCTTTTAGACTCAGGGAGTCCAATCAGTTTTATTAAAAGATCTTATGTTCCGGCTAGCGTAAACTTGAAGCCAGCGCCTCCAGCCACGTATATTGGTTTGAACTCCAGTAAATTAATTATCTTTGGAAAGATTTTTGTGTTCATTACAATTTATAATAAAAGAATAAGACTTGAAATGTTAGTTGTCCAAGATGATTCTATGAACGAAAGGGTAATATTGGGTAGGGACTTTTTAAATGCGAGCGGCGCTTCCATTGTATGGAATGAATATGAGTTAGGCCTAACAAACGAAAGCACAAACGAGAGTACAAGCGAGAGAATAAGTATAAATGATTCAAAAGATATGGATAAATCAGATTGTAGAAACGAATTTTTTGGGAAAATTTGTATGATTGAATATGAGTCTAACGAAGAGAACGTAAATGTGGGGATAAACTTAAACATAAATGATAAGATTACTTTTGATTTGTTTCGTAAATATTACACTGAGGCTGTTCGACCAATTGTGCCGGAAACAAGGTGCGAAATGAAAATAACGATCAATGATGCCAGGCCATTTAGCTGCAGCCCCAGACGCCTTTCTTATGCTGAAAAAAAGAGTTGCAAAAGATTTTGGATGAGTACATTGTTAAAGGGTATATCAGACCAAGCGAGTCTGAATTCGTGTCACCAATAGTGTTAGTGAAGAAGGCGTCGGGCGAACTTAGAATGTGTATTGATTTCAGAAAGTTAAATAAGTTAACAGCAAAGGACAGTTATCCAATCCCTCTGATGGATGACCTACTGGATCAAATGACAGATAAACAATGGTTTACAAAGTTAGACTTAAAGAATGGGTTTTACCATGTTTTTATGCAAGATGAGTCGGTGAAGTTTACTTCGTTTACAACACCTTTAGGCCAATTCGAGTTCCTAAGGATGCCATTTGGGCTGAAAAACGCACCGTCCACGTTCCAGAGGTTTATAAATAAAATTTTTAGTGACCTAATAAGAGAAGCAAAGGTTATCGTGTACTTAGACGACATAATGATTGCGACAAAAGATATAAAGAGCCATATAGAAATCCTAAAAGAAGTATTCGATAGACTAACGAGAAATAATTTGGAATTGAGGCTAAGTAAGTGTGAGTTTTTTCAAACAGAAATTAAATATCTAGGGTATACGGTTAATGGGTACGGCATCAAAGCAGATGGAAAGGGCATATCAGCGGTTAAGAATTTTCCTGTTCCTTCAAAAACTAGTGAGGTACAAAGCTTTTTAGGACTTTGTTCATACTTTCGCAGGTTTATCAAAGACTTTTCTATTGTTGCGAAGCCATTATACGACGTGACGAAGAAAACGACAAATTTTCGGTTTGGGGAACTAGAGCTAAAAACGTTTGAAGTTCTGAAAGAGAAATTAATAGATTCCCCTATACTTGCATTGTACAACCCAGCAGATGAGACAGAGCTCCACTGCGACGCGAGTTCAATCGGTTTCGGTTCAATCTTGATGCAAAAGAAAAAAGATGGGCGGTTTCATCCGGTGTTTTATTTTTCCAAGCGTACTACGGACGCTGAGTCGAGGTATCACAGCTTCGAGCTGGAAACGCTAGCGATAATTTATTCACTAAAACGGTTTAGAGTATACCTGCACGGTAAAAGTTTTAAAATTGTCACGGATTGCAATTCTCTTACACTTACGTTGACAAAGAAGGAAATAAACCCCAGAATAGCACGATGGGCCTTAGAGCTGGAAAACTATTATTATATACTGGAACATAGGTCTGGGGTAAGAATGCAACATGTAGATGCCCTCAGCAGATGCACTAACATAATGGTGGTAGATACAAATTCGTTCGAAGAAAATTTGATTATATGCCAGGGTAAGGATGAGAATATTGTAAAGTTAAAAAACTTCTAGAAGAGACTGAACACAAACTGTACGAAATGCGAAATGGAATTATTTATCGGAAATATCATGACTCTTTATTATTTTATGTTCCTAAAGACATGGAAACGCACGTACTCTTTAAATACCATAATGGACTCGGACATGTAGGTGTCGACAAAGTATTGGAAGTTGTTTTGAAAACATATTGGTTCCCAAAGTTAAATGAAAAGATAGGACAACATATTAAAAATTGCTTAGAGTGTATTGCATTTACGGCGAAGGGCAAACACGAAGGCTATTTACATATTTTTACATACATAATTCAGAAACCAACAAAACCTTTTGAACAGTTACATATTGATCATCTGGGCCCAGTCACGACGAAAGATAAGAAATCAAGACATATCCTAGTAATTGTTGATAGCTGCACAAAGTTTGTAAGATTGTACTCTACAAAAACCACAAAGTGTACTGAAGCGATATCGGCGCTGGAAAACTATTGCAGATCATATAGTACCCCCAAATGTATAGTCTCTGATCGAGGATCCTGCTTCACCTCTTCAGAATTTTCAAATTTTCTAAAGACTCGAAATATACCTCATACACAAATAGCAACGGGTTCGCCTGAGGCGAATGGACAAGTAGAGAGAATAAATCGAAGCATTAGTCCGATGCTTGCAAAATTGTCAGATTCAGAACCAAGTTGGAGCTTTGAAAAAGTACTGGGAGAAATTGAGTTTGCAATAAATAATACAGTTCATAGAATGATTAACCAACATCCAAGTGTAATGTTATTCGGAGTTGGCCAAAGGGGTCGTTTAGTTGATTGCCTTAGAAAAAATTTGCGAGAAGGACAAATGGAAAGCAGAACAATTGAAAATATAAGAGAGAACGCTCGCGAAAGAGAAGCTCAGTTACAAAACTATAATGAGACGACGAAAAACAGCAAACGATTGAAAGCAACACAATATGAGCAAGGAGATTATGTTGTAGTAAAGAATTTTGATTGTCACACGGGAGTTTCAAAGAAACTTGTTCCGAAGTTCAAGGGACCTTTTGAGATAGTCAAGTCCTTAGGAAATGATCGGTATGTTGTTAAAGACGTGGAGGGATTTCAGCAATCAAGAATTCCATACTCTGGCGTTTGGGCGGCAGCTAATATGAAACCCTGGCTGGGCTGGTCGAAAAGTAAAGAAAATGATGAGTTAAATGATAGTGAAGAAAATAAAGAGATAAATGATAGTGAGGAAAATGATGAGATAAATGATAGTGAGGAAAATGATGAGATAAATGATAGTGAAGAAAATGAAGAGATAAATGATAGTAAAGAAGATAACGAAATAAATGAAAATAAAATAAGTGTAAAGGAAAATAAAAGAAAAGAAAAAGATAGTGATCGTAACAAATTAGTTAAAGTTTACAATACTAGAAGCAAGACCAAAAGTAAAGAACGTTAACTCAGTTTTAGCTATACCAGGATCAGGGGATCCTTGTGGGTCAGGATGACCGAGTTGTGGCAGCCCTGTATAGATATTTATACACATTACATATACACCTATAGTAGACCTAAGCATAATTGTAAATATATATACCGATAGTAGCCCTAAGCATTACTGTAAATATATATACCGATAGTAGCCCTAAATATATATACCGATAGTAGCCCTAAGCATCCCTGTAAATACACACACACACATACACACGGCCTGTTATATACATGTATACACTCTGTTAAAGTTCCTAGCTGTTAAGAGAATGTGAGCGAACGAGAGAATAAATGAGAGAGAGTCAGTCTTGAGAGTGATCCCGACCTGAACTGGTGCGTGTTTTACTCTGCTACAATATCGAGGAGTTGGATCCAACGGAGAATTCTAGATCCGAACATGAAGAAGATTATATTGTTAGCAAGGCGACTCTGATGAAAAGGATAGCTTCAAATAGGCCGCTGTGGTCTGATGAGTTAAGCGTCAAAAATTCCACGTTCTTAGGTAGCGGAAACCACAGCCGGCTCCCTGCTCTCAAATTGCCAGGGTTTGACGGGAAATATAGTGATTAAAAACGCTTTATTTCTGCATTTAAACATATGGTCGACGAAGATGCTAGCATTACAGAAGTAGACAAATTTACATATCTACTTAGTTGCTTATCTGGTCCAGCGCTAAGCGTTGGGTCAGCCTTTCAAGTTTCATTATCGATCATGTCACCAGTTTATTCGGTATGAAAATCTTCCGAAGTGGGAAGATTGTTATAATATTTTGAGCAGACATTGTCAATTTTTAGAGTGTCATCGTAAAATCTCCTTGAAGGTAAACTGTATGAGAAACGTTTTGAAAAACCCAGTTATTCTCGAAAGGCATTAAAGGCATTTCACTCTTATTCGAAAAGCGTCATAGCTGGGCAAAGCAAGCTACTTTATGCTTAAGTTGTTTACATAATGGTCACATTGCAGCACATTGTCCTTCGAAATTTCGTTGTAGGACATGCCACGGATTACATCATTCCTCTATGCATCCCCCAGCCGATCCCAAGACTGCGATTGAGAAAGGTAAAGAGCAAGACGATTCACTAGCCAGCTCATCAACCCAGGTGTTTGCTGGATTTACTCAAAACGCTCGCATATCCCAACAGCGCTCATCTAATTAAGGACAAGTACGGCGTGTTTCATTCTGCTAGAGCTCTTCTAGACTCAGGGTCAAAAGTCCATTTTATGACAGAAACTCTAGAAAAGACCCTTCAGCTACCATTTAAGCGAAAGAATTTTGAGGTATCGGGAATTGGGAACCTTCGAGAGCATGTAAAGTTGTCTTTAGAAGCAACAATTCGGTCTCGGTTATCAGCTGATGAGTGAACGCTGCAATTTTCAATCACGAATACTAAAGCTCAGCAGCAGCCAGAGCGCTGCATAGATACATTGCAATGGTCGATCCCTGAATACATCGATTTGGCCGACCCACAATTCAGTACGCAGGAGTTTTCTGATTCGCTGACTGGTCAAAAGTTATCGTTAGGACCGGTGTTGAGTTGCTTGGCTGCGAATACGCTTTTAACAGCGCCCAAATGAATACACGAGGTTAATGTTCAATGATTTACTTTATTTTTCACTATTTGGTGCGCTTTAAAACCTCGTCTCCGAATATCAGCAGCAAACTGTCGCTCTCTTTGCATAGCTGTACGTCGCGGCCTCGCATACACCAAAGCTCCGCAAGTAACGGTTCTGTTATGCAGCTGATTTGGAGATGGAATACCCTTTAATCGGGCTTATTGGTTTTAGACTAGATTTCGGCGGCAACATTCTCCCCCCCGTAAACTGCTCTCTTTGTGGGCGTGTTTACCCTCATCAGTGCCGACGTCCAGCACTGCGATCTTGGCTACGGGCCTTCGATGCGTTCCCTTGGTAGTCCTTACGGATACCTGTCTAACCTGGCCGTCCTTCGCCAAAGTTGTTTCTTCAATGATGCCTTTGGGCCAACTGTTTCGTGGCAGGCTCTCGTCCACGATAAGGACGACGTCGCCGATGGTTATGGGTGGTCGCTTCATAAACCATTTTCCTCTTCGAGCTAGATCTGGGACGTATTCGCGGACCCAGCGTCTCCAGAAATGGTCAGCAAATAGTAGGGTAGACTGCCATATATGCCGCACGTTGCTTGTCGGTTCGAAGACTGGCTTGTGGCCACTCGCTGATCCCAGTAGGAGGTGATTCGGCGTTAAGGCATCGTCATCTTTTAAATCGAGTGACACGATCGTAAGTAAACGGGCGTTGACGATGAATCGCAAAGGGCGCTTCGAAGCCCTTCATCCGTGAATTTCATCGTGGGGCAGATAGCGTGCAGCACCTTTTTAATTGAGCGGACGAGCCGCTCCCAAGCTCCCCCCATATGAGGGGCCGCTGGTGGGTTGAATTTCCATTGGATTTGATCAAACGCTACTTCCACTTCTTCGTAGTCGATTCTCACGCTTTCTTCGCAGATGATTTTTTCGGCGGCCTTGAAGTTAGTCCCGTTGTCCGAGTAATAAAGTTGCGAATAACCATAACGCACGAGGCCGTATCAAGGGAATTTGCCAGCTCCAAATGGACTGCCCGAATGGTAAGGCAGGTGAAAATGACTCCCCAACGCTTCTCCCTGCGGCGTCCGACACTGACCAGCATCGGGCCGAAATAGTCAATACCCACGTATGTGAACGGGCGTTGGAATGATGCCAGTCGAGCGGCTGGCAAGGAACATCTGGTCTGGCGGTCTCCAACCTGCACCGTTGACAGGATTTGCGCACATTCTTGTAGAGGACTCGCAATCGCGGAATATAGAAGTTGCCTCGGATTCGGTTTATGCACGCCTCGTGGGAAGTGTGGTGCATTTCATTGTGATGCCATACCACTATAAGGCGTGTTACGGGCAGTACGATTTGTTGTTGGCTGTTTAAGTTTTCCGCTCGTCCGCAAATCCGGAGAAGCTTGTGGTGATCTAGAAAAATTTTCAAACTTATTAGTTTGGACTTGCGGTGAATACATTTACCTCGATCCAAGCATTGGATCTCAGACGCAAACTCGGAGGCCTGTGCGTAGCGCCATAGGATGATTTGTGCCTGTTGCACTAACTGGCAGGATACGCTTCTCGGCAGTGGTTCCTTGCGCACCTTTGCTCGTAGTCGCTCCATGTAAAGTAAGAAGACGATAAGCACGATACAATCTACGCCAGTCTGAGAAGTAATCTTCGTTGAGAAGGGGTCGAAGCGTTCCAGTGTGGATGGCGAGCAGTCCTTGACGTATTTCCTTAAGACTGGTGGTTTTTGTTGCGAGATCCGCGGGGTTAACGTGGGCGGTGGGTACCTGCCATTGGTTCACGTTAGTATGTTCCAGGACTTCACCAACTCTATGCATAACATACTGCTGAAACTTCCGTGGGTCCATACGCAGCCAGCTAAGGACGGGTTTGGAGTCGGACCAGTACCAGCAAGATTTTATATGAAGTCTTGAGTTGCTGAGGATCTGCTTGCTGAGTCTTGCTCCGATAACCGCGGCTTGAAGCTCCATCCTGGGAATCGATACTGGGCTAAGAGGGGCTACTTTTGCCTTCGATGCCGCAAAACTTACGTAAGTTGACTCGCCGTGGCATATGCGTAGATAGTAGACCGCGGCATAAGCCATTTCGCTGGCGTCGACAAATGTGTGCAGCTGTACATCGCTCACGTGGTCATCTGAATGGAAGTAGCATCTTGGAATTTGTATCGCCGCAATAATCGGCAACGAGCGTTTCCATTGTGCCCATTTGGGTAATAGCTCGAATGGTAGGCGTTCATCCCAGTTGATCGAGCTTCGCCATACTTCTTGTAGCAAGATTTTTAGCGCGATCGTGTAGCACGAAATAAATCCCAATGGGTCGTAGATTGACTTTAGCACCTGTAGTAACTCGCGCTTGGTTGGTCCTCTCCCAGTACATTGCGTTTCAGCCGAGCAAATTTCAAGTTGAAAACGAACTTGTCAGGCTTAAGCATCCAGTACAGACCGAGCACCTTTTCTGTGGCTGCAATTTCCACCTGCAGCGGAGTGTTTGTAGTGGCGTCCAGCTTGCGGAGGACTTCTTCCGAGTTTGATGCCCAGTTGCGAATGTTATAGCCGCCCGCCGCGTGGATTTGTTTCACTTGGGTGGAGATTGTGGTGACGGCTTCAACGCTGACGTCGCTATATAGAAAATCGTCCACGTAGTGATAATTTTTAATGGCATTCGCGGCCGTTGGGTAGATGTTCTGGAAGCACTCTGCATTGGCGTCGCGGATAAAGTGCGCGATAAATGGGGCGCAATTAATTCCGAATGTAAGGGCGCTCATAGAGTATATCGAAGGTTGTCCAGCTTTCTCGCCGTGGTCCCACCACAGGAACCTTTGTGCGTGTGCATCCGTGGGTCGGACTTTTATTTGATGAAACATCTCTGCTATATCGCCGCAGATTGCGACCTGGTCGACCCTGAACGAAACTAGTAGGTCGAAAAGTGGTTGCAGCAGGTCAGGTCCTCGGAGCAAATAGTCGTTAAGGCATTTCCCGTTGGATTGGGCGGATGCATCCCAAACTAGGCGAACTGTTCCCGGCTTGTTAGGGTTGATAGTTATGAAGGTAGGCAGATACCACGTCCGCTCGTTTTGTTCGGCGATCTTCTTGGAAGTTAACTTGCGTGCGTAACCCTTATTGATAAGGTTGTCCACTTCTTTTTGAGTTTGCTCTCTCAGTTCGCTTTGCTTGAGGAACTTGCGTTGCAGGCACTTAAGCCTGTTGAGTGCGTTCGGGTAACTCTCGGGTAGTGGTGCGTCGGCATCCTTCCAGGGCAGACCGACTTCATATCGTCCATCGTTGAAAACGGCAGTAGATTGTAGGTGGTTCAGGGCTTGACTATCCTCTGCTGACAGCAATTTGCGTTGCGTTGCTGTTTCCATGCCAAATGTTTGCTTTATGGCTTCGTGTAGGTCAGCATCTAGTTGGCTGCAGCTATAAGCGTGCACGTTGACTCGCTATTTCGTATAGCCATTCACTAAAGATCCGTACTGATGATGAGTCTCCGTTCCTGGCATGCATGCTCTTGCACGAGCATCGGGTTGCTCATGTGGTCCTTAAGTTCGCACGCTTCCATCGTCGAGTAAACTTTACGTACGCCTAGAGCGTATTCAATAAGCGGCTTGGCCCGGGGAGGCGGGAGTTGTTTGACCTTGTTGAGCACCGAGCGGAGAGTAAGTTCGGGTCGCCCAAAGCACATTTGTAGAGTTTTTATGATTTCTGGCACCATTGCCGGTAGCATTAACTTGCTCTGGACTATATTCCTGGCTTGGCCCTTGAGGCTTGCTTGCAGGCGCATAAGATTTTCTGCTTGAGTATAGCCTGCGATCTCGGTACTGGTTTGGTAGCTACTGAAGAACAGTGGCCAGCTTTCGGGGTTGCCGTCGAACGTGGGCAACTCTTTAGGGATCGATTGGTGGGCAGCGATTTGTGCGGCGTTTGGTGCGTTCTGTGCGGACGGGGTTTTATAAGTTTCGGGAAAAGTAGCACACTTGCCTGAACCTTGCCAGTCCCACATGGTCGTTGTGTTTGTCGCTCCGTGCGTCCGCGCGATTGAGGTTATGTTTGCAGACGGTTCTCGATTCGCACTCACTACACATGTTGAGGTTATACTCATGTGTGGTGGCAGCCCCGCGTGGTGCAAGTAGTGTGTGGGGTTGCTGTATGGTGTTAAAGCCGTGTCGTTAATAGTAGGCCATTTCTTACATGTCGTGGGAGTCCACTTGCCAGCCACCGTAGTGGTGTTCGTTGTCATTGTGGAGACCATTTCTTGGGCTGTGCTCACTGTTGAGGTTATGTAACCCCGGTCAATGAGTGAGTTTTCTGCCGCCGGTGACGAGGACGCTTGGGGCTTACATGCTTGCAGTGGGCTCTCATGATCGAGGAGGAGGTCTGTTGTAGCTCTGGAAGCTGTTGTATCGTGTTGAGTTGCCTGGCTGCGAATACACTTTTAACAGCGCCCAAATGAATACACGAGGTTAATGTTCAATGATTTACTTTATTTTTCACTATTTGGTGCGCTTTAAAACTTCGTCTCCGAATATCAGCAGCAAACTGTCGCTCTCTTTGCATAGCTGTACGTCGCGGCCTCGCATACACCAAAGCTCCGCAAGTAACGGTTCTGTTATGCAGCTGATTTGGAGATGGAACACCCTTTAATCGGGCTTATTGGTTTTAGACAAGATTTCGGCGGCAACAACCGGGTTTGCCTTGTCTACTCAACACATCGCTCGGCTGGATTTTTGAAGGGAAAATCGAAGACGGCTTACAACCAGGCATTTTCTTGCAATGTTTTTAATATTAACCAACCTCATTATGTCATACCGCATCATGCAGTGTTGCGGCCACAAAGCTCAACAACTAAACTGTGAGTTTTTTTCGATGCCTCCGCAAAAACGACATCGAATTTGTTTCTGAATGACATCCTAATGGTTGGACCCATGATCTAACAAAATCTAATTCTAACTCTGCTGGCATTCAGACTTCACAAATTCGTTTTCACAGCCGACATTACTAAAATGTATCGCCAATTCATGATTGATTCTAAAGACCGTAATTTCCAGCTCATTTTTGGGAGAGATTCGATTGATCAGACCCTACAGTTATTTCGATTAAATACTGTAACTTATGGCCTGGCAAGTGCCCCATTTTTAGCGATTCAAAGTCTTAACTTCATCGCCAAGAGATACGAAAAAAAATTTTAAAATATTTTAAAATTATGGTTGAACAATTTAAATTTAAATGTATATATTAGCTCCTATGAGAGTAAAAGTAAACAAAAAAAAACTTCTGAAATCAAATAAAAACACCTCTTAACGAGGTAACAAACTAGTGACGACCACACCTTCAACATACATAAGTTATGATATCAACATTTGCGACAGAAAATGATTACACTCGTCATTAAATACACTTTCTAAAGTTTTCTCATTTATGTAGGGGAAAAACTCTTTACAAAAATCCAGAACGTTTATAAATTCAAATTGTTTATTAAATAGCGTTGGTGTCTGCCCAAAGCAACAAAATTGTTGTGTTTATTTTTAAGCTCAAAGATCTACGGTCATAAGCGATAAATAATTGGCGATTTAAAAACCAAATAGATTTATGACGTGCACTGCTATAATTTTATTACGGGACACTGCCTGTTACAAAGGCACGCAAAGAACCAACAAGGAGCCTTTGCATGAATTTCTCCCGTTTAGCCAGGCAAAAAAGTGATTATCTTTGATTTACATTCCTAACTTGGTAACCAAATTTTAGTAATAATTTGTTAAATTTAAACCAATAATGCTCCTTATTTTATTAAGTTATAAAAACTTACAAGCTCAACAGAAACCTATTTAATATAATGTAGATCTCTCTTAGGTTTGAGCACATAGTAGTGACTGTGATTTTTAATATCAAATATTCTAATTTATTAACTATTTTAGAAAAAGTTTAAAGTTTTCCGTGTTCTTTAGATAATTTATTTCTTTCTTATTTCCTGGTGCTACAAGGATTTCCTTATAAATTAATGCACTAGTCACTTATATCTAACATTTAATACAATTAACATTTAGAGCTGACATCTAAACTAATATAATTGGACCAAAAAAAAATGGTCAGTAGCAAATTCCTACCAGAGCGGATTGACATAAAAATCTAGAAAAATCAAATTAATTCTGAAATAATTAGGAGACGCGTGTGAGGTACAAATTAAAACAATAAACGACCCCAAAGTGCCCCAAAACTCGATTCGCTTTTTTTTTAATTCTTTCTTTTGCCATTTCTCTGTTTAAATGTTGTTAAAATGGTTTAAAAAAATTATGATCATAATCTTATGGCATAGCCGCAACTAACTCATTTATGTTTTTTCGAAATTCAGCCTCCTTAACCAAGTCCCCAATATTTTTCAATTTGTTTGTAAGCATGTTACGTCACGGCCTCCACATATGTATGTTCTGCTGGCGCACTTTGCATTAAGTCGTAAATGTGTGTATGTAGCATTTTAAGTGTGACCGTGCAAGGGAAAAAAAATAAAAATACCACAGTCACAACAAATTTAAAATTCGCGGTTAAAAAATCGACTATATCGCAAATCTTTTCTTTTGTTTTCAAATGTTGAGTTATCGACAAACTTTGGATTTGTAAAAAACAAAAATAAACAGTGATTCGCTCTGCTATGTACACACACACGCACGAAAAAAAAAGATGGTGTGAGAAAGTGTGCGGTCGCGTTCTGAAATCGCTCCGACTAACCCATCTAGTTTTCAGCACAAATCAACAAGCGTAGCCGGCCATCCGGCTTGAAGTTACGTAAGACGCACCTGGACATCTTGTAATGGCCAGGAGGCCTCAGGCGACAGCTGGGAATCGTTTCCCCAACAGGTTTGGCGACCAGGCAGGGGCCGGTCATAGGTGAGGGAGGGGAGGTGTCTCTGCCTCATTATTTCCACTCGTTGTTTGCTTAGTTGTTGTTAATTTCACTCGCGCTTTTTTATTTTCGCCAAACACACGTACAGTGGTGGAAAGCGCTTGCGCGATCAGCTGATCGTAGTGTGCGAAAGGGGCTGCGGGTGCCATAGCAGCGAGCTTCGAACAGGGTGCAGGCCAAGCACATAAGTGCGTGCCGTAGCACGTAGGGAAATATTGGGCGGTTCGTCTGAATTTTGGGCGGTACTTTAAAAAAAAATTATAATAAATATATTTTAGTAATAAGATTTATCCATTATATTAAATTTTATCTTTATTATTTTTTTTAAATTGTGTCCGATCGAAGATTAGCAGGATACTGCGGGAAAAAGGTCCAACCATCCCGGAAAACCAGTGCCCACGCACTGAATCCCCCAGGCGGGGAAATGTCGGGTAGAGGATCGGGGGCACAACACCCTGGCGCCAGCCTAGGAGTTGTGCCAAACGATAGTGGAGGCACGCCGGCAAACAAGGGCCTGGCGCCGCCGCCCAATGCCGACGGCTTTCATACGCCGTTGTCCAGTCTGCCTAACTGGGCCAACATGGGAGCGGACCCATTTAAAAAAAAGCAACGCGATGGCGAGATCGCCAGAAAAAAAGGGTGGAGTGCAGTGGCAAGCAGCCCGGCACCCCCCCAGCAGGAGAAAAAAGCACCCCAAAAGCTGCTGAGGAAGAGCAGGGGGATGTGCTAAAACAGCTGTCCGGCCTGGGATCGAAGGCCAGGGAGCTGAAGAGGCTAATGAACGGAAAGCGCTCCATCACAAACCCCATGAGGGATATTGTCGACGAAATCGACTATCTCCAGAGGGAAGTCCTGTCGGCTGTGCAGGGCATAATCGAGGAACAGGAAAAGGCTAAGGAGACAGCCAAAAAAACCTGCGCAGAAGTGCTCGCGAGCGGAACTAGCAAGCGACCCAGGTGCCAAGAAACTGGGAAAACGCAAGCTGTACCGGCAAAAAGGCGATGCACAAGGCACCGGCAAGCAATGCCAGCCAAAGTGCTAAAAAGGGGAAACACGCTGGGACAGAGAGCACCAGCAAGCCCCAAAAACCTGGGAAGAAGCCTGAGGAATGGCAACAGATCAGACAGAAGACAAGGAAGCCAAGGATGCGACCGCCTCGCAATAGTGTTGGGTTGCTCATGAGTGAGTGAACAAAAAAGAGTTGCTCACTAAACTGAGTGAGTGAACATGTTCCTCCGAACTTGTTCTTTATTGTTCACTTGTTCATTTTTGCTCACTTGCTCCTTTTTGTTCACTTGCTCAGTTTTGCTCTCTTACTTGCTCTTTTTTGTTCACTTGTTCAGTTTTGCTCTCTCTTATTTGATTTTTTTAGTTCACTTGCTAAGTTGCTCTTTTGCTGTTTTTGGCTTAAAAAGTTTTTTTTGGATGCATTTTGCTTACGGTTTTACAGTCAATCAGCTATTTTCTCAGAGCCAGTGAGAAATTAAAGGACAGAACAAGTGAGCAAGTGAACAAGTGAGGAAGTGAACAAGTGAGCAAGTGAACAAGTGAGCAAAAGAACAAGTGAGCAAGTGAGCAAACTGAGTGAGTTGACTCATTTGGGAAAAAAAGAGCAAGTGAACATGTTCACCCAAATGAGCAGTTTTTACCCAACACTACCTCGCAATGACGCGATAGTGATCGCAACCTCCACTGGAGGGTCCTATGCGGATATCCTTAAAAAGGTTAAGGCTGAACCGCAGCTGAAAGAGCTAGGACAAGCCGTACAGGCTGTCAGGCGCACAGCTAAGGGGGAACTCCTAATCCTTCTAAACAAGGTAGCTGACCCAAAAACCGCGGAGCTTCAGTCCACAATGAAGGCGGTCCTGGGCAGCAAAGTTGACGTCAGAGCGCTGACTGAGACAATGCTGGTCGAGGTAAAGGATATCGACGAGATCACCGAGAAAACGGACATTCTATGTGCGGTTAAATCACAGTTCGATGTGGAGCTGCCAGAATCCGCGGTGATGAGTCTAAGGGCGGCATACGGTGGCACGCAAACCGCTACAATTAGAGTCATAGAGTACAGTTGGACTTCGTGTAGAATCCGCCCAAAGATAACACCCAAAAGGTGTTTTAAGTGTATGGAGTTTGGCCATATAGCAGGGAACTGCAGGATCCAAGAGGACTGCTCAAAATGCTGCTACAACTGCGGCGCAAAGGAGCACCAAGCCAGAGGCTGCAAGGCAAAGGCCTGCTGCATGCTCTGCAAACGCAAGAAGGAGAAGAATTGCGACCACCCAACAATGAGTGGGAAAAGTTCCTTCAAATAAACCTAAACCACTGTGAGGTTGCTCAATTGCTGCTGGAGCAAAATGTCATCGAGGAAAACGTAGACATTGCACTCATAAGCGAGCAATACAGGAATAAAAATTCCGGGGAATGGCTAGCAAATAATAGCAAAAAATCGGCAATATGGAGCTGCGGAAATCCGAAGCTTCAGATTAGCAGGAAAAAAAGCGGAAATTGCTTCGCTAGGGCCCATGTGAATGGTATAGCGTTCTATAGCTGTTACCTGCCGCCAAGCCATAGCCTTACCCAGGCAATATCTGTGCTCGAAGAGATTGCCTGGGCTACCGATTGGGGCTCTCCACGAACAAATGCGAGGGGAAAGGCGCTACTTGAGAGCTTCGCCGCACTTGACCTAGTGCTGCTGAACTCTGGAACAAAACCGACTTTTCTTAGAGCCGGCACCAGTTCCATCATTGACCTCACATTCGTGAGCGCTGGATTGGCCTCGGGCTCCAGCTGGGAGGTTAGTGACACCTACATGGGTAGTGACCATGCAGCAATAATCTGCACGATAAAGTCCAGAAATGGCCCACCACGGGTTCCTAAGACCGTGTCAGGGTACAAAATAGAAACGCTAGACGTGGAGATGGTACAGATGTTTTTCGAGGACCTCTCCACTAGCGGCTCAGCTGAAGAACGGGCAAACCACATCGCAGACTACACCAAGCTAGCCTGTGATGCATCTATGCAGAGAAAGGGAAAAAACCCATCAGGAAGAAGACCTGCATACTGGTGGAACCAATCCATTGCGGAAGCCAGGAAAGACTGCCACAGGGCAAGACGCGCATACCAACGCTCAAGAGGAAGGCCCGAATTTGAGTCACTTCAAATAGTTTTCAGGGAAAAAAGACGAGCCCTGGAAAAAACCATAAAAGAAAGCAAACGCAGGTGCTTTAATAATATATGCGAAGAAATAGACTCCAACCCATGGGGCTTCGCATATAAACTCGTCACAAAACGGCTTCGGGTATTTAGGAGGCCATCGCCGACATGCCCAGTCGCCCTAAAAAGGACAAGCCGGCGGAGGAGCCTTCTTCATATAGGCCACTCTGCATGCTAGATACGGTGGGTAAAATTCTCGAACGAATAATCCACTCCCGGCTAGAAGGTGCCCTTGTCGAAACCAACGGCCTCTCAGAGATGCAGTATGGTTTTCGGAAGGGACTATCTACCATCGACGCCGTCGGTAAACTGTGTGAAATCGCAGATAAAGCCATCGAGGGGAAAAGGTGGTTGTACGGCACTAAGCAGTACTGCATAGCGGCAACGCTGGATGTTAAAAACGCATTCAACTCCGCTAGCTGGGACCACACACTAAATGCATTGAGAAACCTTAATGTTCCAATGTATATACAGAGAGTAATAGCGAGCTACTTCGAAGGCCGCCTGCTCCTGTACGAAACTGATGCCGGGCAATCGACCCACAGGGTGAGCGGGGGAGTCCCACAAGGATCAGTCCTAGGCCCATTGTTATGGAATGCCATGTACGATGGGATCCTTCGGATCACGATGCCCGAAGGGGCACGACTCATTGGCTTTGCCGATGACGTAGCCATAGTAGTTTCTGCAAAGAAACTCCCAGATGCAGAGAGAATCTGCAACGAAGCTGGGAAACGAGCAAGCGCATGGCTCGACGCCAAGGGACTCACCTTGGCAGCGCACAAGACAGAAGCTGTCTTGATAAGTAGCAGGAAGATAGTAGAGACTGCTACTATCAAAATTGGAGAAGCCACAATTAAATCTCGCCCAAGCCTAAAATACTTGGGTGTCATGATTGACCACCGGCTAACCTTCAAAGATCATCTAGCGTACGCTAGTGGCAAGGCAGGAAGGACCGCGGCCGCAATCTCGAGGATTATGGCAAATACTCGGGGACCGAGGCAACCAGGTCGGAGATTACTGGTTAGCGTTGTCACATCGACGCTGATGTACGCTGCTCCCATATGGGCCCGAGCCACTGAAACAGGAAGTTATATGCAAGAAGCCGACTCCGTGCAGAGGATGTGTGCCCTGCGGGTATGCTGTGCGTTCCGCACGGTATCCCATGATGCGGCGTTGGTAATATCGGGAATTATACCGATCGACCTGCTGGCACTGGAATCAGTTGAGATCCGAGCAGGCAGCACAGGAATCGCAACTGCTGAATCCCTACGGAAAAGGTGCAGAGAACTTACCATTGCAAAGTGGCAAGAGAGATGGGAACGAAGTAGCACAGGACGTTGGACGTATAAGCTTATCCCAGAACTGCAGAGATGGCTGGGAAGGAAGCATGGACATGTGGACTACTACTTAACGCAACTGTGAACAGGACATGGATGCTTTAAATACTATCTAAATAGGTTTAAGCATGAACGTTATCCGCACTGTCCACTCTGCGAGTCGGCTAACGAAGACGCAGAATACATGTTTTTTGTCTGTCCGAGATTTGAAAATGAACGAAGAGATCTGAGAATGAGGGTTGGGAGGACGCCAGCCGCTTGTAACCTGGTGGATATTATGCTTGACTCAGAAGAAAATTGGTCTGCTGTATGCAACATGGCCACAATAGCACTCAAAAAACTGCGCATCGCAGAAAGACTGCGAAATTCCAATAGGATAGAACCCTAGAGAGCCCTAGGGGCATTCCCCCCCCCGGCGAAGTAATACCTAACGGCAGTACCGACGGGGAAGCGGGGAGGGGGTGGAGTTTTTTTTGGGTTAGAGTCCCAGACTTCGGCAAGCTAGCTCAGCTCCGAGTTGGCTTTCAATGCTTTTCACCACCACTAACAAAAAAAAAAAAAAAAAAAAAAACACACGCACGAAATAAGTATATCAAAAAATGCGTATTTTACACACACAGCCAATAGATACCCTGCAGTTCCCGAATTCAGACCGAGCGCTTAATAGCACTGCGTCGGCTGCGAAGCCGGCAGCGCCGCGGCAGAATCGACTCTCTCACCAACCCCCTCTCTCAAAATCTATCTCTATACGAAATTAAGGTGCTGAACAAGCAGTGAATGAGCGCCTAAAAATAGTGAGGAACAGGTGATGAATTTCATCACAACATCATCACTAGGCCGACAGTGTCGCCGACGGAGCCGACCGGAACGGCGCCAGAGACGACGCTTTCCCAAATTTCTCTCTCTCAATCTCTCTCTCTGCGCAGGGGTAGAGACAAGTTAGGCAAGCGCGATCGTGACAAAGAGAAAAGAACAACAAGAGAGATTGAAATTGCAGATGTTGTTTTTCTCGCTCAGTATTCTTTTTATATTTCTCAAAGCAGACGCCGTTGTTCCGCGTTTTTCAATTGCGTTCTAGCTGTGACAAGTTGTTTTCGAGTTTAAAAAAAAGGGCTATTAATCAAGAATACATTTTTAGGTAAGTAATTTTCAAGGGTATTAAAACTTTGTCTTGTCTTAATTATTATAGCTTCTCATTTTTAAAATATGTATGTTTTATTGTTTAATATTTTTAGGTCAAGCTGACGGTACAAGGTGCATAAACAATATCGTTTCAGATTAAATCATTTTGTCCTACAGCCCAGAAGGATGCTAAGTAAGTTTTACCGTTCTTGTCTCTTTATATAATATTATAAAAATATATCTTTTCCAAACTCAGATCCCATTGGTCAGGTGGAGCCTACAGTGCCTCCGGAGAGGATGCGGAGATGACTGAAAAATCTCCATGCGCGAAAATGCAGCTCACCAAGACTCCGGAAGCTAAGAACTTGCCGAAGAGCCCTACAAATCACCGTAGTTTGGAAAAATCTATTAATTTAATGTAAAAGTATGAAAATAATTTATAACGAGGACGGAAGCTAACTTCGGCAAGCCGAAGTTTTAATACCCTTGCAGATTTCACGAATGAAAACTTGACTAGAAAAGCAACATGAATTAACAAAACAACAAAATATTTTATAATTGAAAAAATTTTTTTTTTATTTTTCACCCTATTGTTTCTATGGGAGCTATAGGATATAGACGTCCGATCGGCACGCGCTTTTACCCTAATCAAGGTATGCATAAAAGAATACGATTTGGAAAGTTTCATGTCAATAGCTTATATTCTGCGCGAAATATCCTGAAAAACGTTAAATCTTGACCGATTTCACCCTATTGTTCCTATGGGAGCTATAGGCTATTTTACCCCGATCAAGGTACACACAAAAAAATACGATTTGGAAATATTCTTGTCAATAGCTCTTACACTGAGCGAAATATCTTCATTTTTGAAAGCTATATCCGATTGGGAGCTATAGGATATAGACGTCCGATCGGGTCGGTTTTCAAACTTGATCTGCGTACACATGTTTTAGGACGACTGTGAAAGTTTTAAGTCGCTAGCTTTTAAACTGAGCTCGCAAACGGTATTGAAACAGACATACAGACGGACAGACGGACATGGCTATATCGACTCCCCTATTGATCCTGATCAAGAATATATATACTTTATGGGGTCGGAAACGTCTCCTTCACTGCGTTACAAACTTCTGACCAAAATTATAATACCCTCTGCAAGGGTATAAAAAATTATGTAGTAAAAATGAATTGAAGAGAAATAAACCTTATGATAAAGGCGATGAAATTCAACATATTTTTAATAAAATGGGCGGTGATCAGGTGATGAAAATGGGCAGTGAATAGGTGATGATTTTGGGTGATAATTAGGCGCTGAAAAAGCGCGGAATTTAGTGATGAATTAGGCGCTGGTGATGAACCGGTGCTAAAAAAGCGCCTGTTTCTGGCAGTGATGAGCCCCTAGGACATGCCCATGTTAAAATCATCGCTATTTTTCATACAAATTCAGCAGTGATTGAGCGCTTAGTGCTCAGTTTTTAGCAGTGATTCACTGCCAAAAAAACGCTGAATGGAACTGCAGGGTACATACATGCCTGTGTACGTTTGTGTGTGTGCATTGCAGCTGACTAAGGAATTGAGATTCGCTCAAATTCAAATTCAAGATAATTCTGATATTATTTCCACAACAGATTTAAGACATTTTGTAACCGATTTTTGTGATTTAAAATTCAAATCGCATTGATAATATTAATCTCTTGCTCTTTATTACACGTGCCTCATATTGTTTAAACAAATGCAAATGTTTAAACAATTTGATTCACGGCGTCCCCCTCCACCTGTCTTCCTGCTATCTAAACAATATAATAGGAACAATAAAAAATGGTCAGTAGCAAATTCCACCCAGAACGGATTGACATAAAAATCTAGAAAAATTAAATTAATTCGGAAATAATTAGGAGCCGCGTGTGAGGTACAAATTAAAACAATAAACGACCTCAAAGTGCCCCAAAATTCGATTTGTTTTTATTTAATTCTTTCTTTTGCCATTTCTCTGTTATAAATGTTGTTAAAATGGTTTAAAAATATGAAATTCATAATCTTGTGGCATACCCGCAACTAACTGCATTTACTTTTTTTGGAAATTCAGCCTCCTTAACCAAGTCCCCAATATTTTCCAATTTTGTTGTGCCCATGTGACGTCACGGCCTCCACATATGTATGTATGGATGTTCTGCTGGCGCACTTTGCATTAAGTCGTAAATGTGTGTATGTCGCATTTTAAGTGTGACCGTGCAAGGGGAAAAATGAAAATACCACAGTCATAACACATTTAAAATGCGCGGTTAAAAAATCGATTATATTGCAAATCTTTTCTTTTGCGTTGTGAGGAGTCGTAAAACTCCCCACAAATCTCGAGGCAGGGGAGCCCCTAGCAACAGCGAAGGCAGCGAGAATGCGGTAGAATCCGAGGGCATCCAGGTCCACCGGTAAATACTGGACCTTGGCCCCAGGCAAAGCGGAGAGACCGTGAAATAACGGTGCCGTGCTGGACCTTGGACCCACGCCGCCAAAGGGCAATAAGGTCGAACGGTAAAGCCGTGGACTTTGAACCGGCGCAAAGAGAATGCACCGTAAACTAACGGGACATCTTGGACCTTGGACCCGATGCGGGCCGTGTGCAAAGGGAACTAACGGGACACACTTGGACACTGGACCCTATGCGAGCCGTGTGCAAAAAGGGACATAACGGGACCGCCGCAGCCTATAAAAGGGACGGCGCAGGCGCACTTCGGGGCAGTCGGTGGAAGTTCGCGAGGGAGTCAGTGGAAGTTCGCGAGGCAGTTTGAGCCGTCAGGAGGCACAGGACGAGTCGGTCCGAAGACGCGATGCTGACAGCCGGAGTGCAGAGGACAGTCAACCAAGATACGTGAGCGGAAGTACAAGTGCAACAAGTAAACAAGAATACAAGTGCGAGGATTCAATAGAGTGCGTGGCCGTGAGAGTACCGTGTAAACCGAGTGCTCTACGCCCAGATCAAGATACCAGAGTCAAGACGCTAGGCCAAGGCTGAGACTGTGTAAGACGAGTGTAGAACAGGAGAAGAATCGAGAGAGTGACGAGCTACCTGCAAGGTGAGCGCGGATTTGTGCCAGCCGTCGGGGTTACGGTGAACTGACGACGAGGCTGAATCCCCGGATTTGACCTGTCGGGACACTTGTTTCTCAGGCTAGAGCCAGACCGACCTCAGGGATCACGGCGATACAGGTGTTCTGGTCGGATCCAACAGGAAGGTTGTGCAGACTTTTTGAGTCCTACAAGACGACTCCGCAGGAGTCCACAAGTAGCACGAAGGGATACGAGAGCAGCGACGCCGTCGAGGAGCACTGCCGAGAAACGCACGAAGTGAATCTTGAGCCGAGGGAGGCACGTCGCCGACCAGGCGAGCCGCAACAGCCAGCTGACGAAGAAACCAATTCCAGCGAAAAGAAAATCATAATAAACTTTTCCGATTTGTCCCAATCGGATATCTCTGCATTTTCTTGGATCACGGGCAGTCAAGCAATACAAATTTGGTGGGACGAACACACAATATCTCTGAGCTAGTCGCGGCGTTGACGTAGCGATCAAACAGTTGAAAACGGTTCGTTACCGCGTTTTTTTTTTAGGTAAACGTTAAATTTTAAAATATCGGTAGACTTACAGAAACCCCATTAAGCTGAATTTTACAGTCGAAATTTTCCTTAAAATTGCTTTTGTTTTTTAAAATGCAAAAGCCCTATCAGCAAAATATTTATTAGTTTTTAAATGTTAAGTTATCGACAAACTTGGATTTGTAAAAAACAGAAACAAACAATGATTCGCTCTGCTGTAAACAGAGGCACGTGTAATAAAGAGCAAGAGAATCAATTGGCTTGAAAATTTATTGTTCTTATAATATTATCAATGCGATTTCAATTTTAAATCACAAAAATCCGTTACAAAATGCCTTAAATCTGTTGTGGAAATGTAAATGAAACATTCTTTTAGCAAAAGGATATCAGTATTGTTTAAACAAATGCAAATGTTTAAGGGGTTATATCATGCGCGGATCCACGGGGGGTGATATGGGTGATATATCACCCCCCACTCGGGTGAAAAATGAAAGAAATTTTGGTACTCAAAAAAGATGCAACAAAAAAATTGTTCTGATATCACCCCCAACACAACAAAATCCTGGATCCGCCACTGGGTTATATACCTTTTTTTAAAAAAAAAAAGTTTCTTTTGCTGAATCCAAAAGTATATTTCCTAGAGAACATTTGCCCAAATTTTCATAGAGATCCGAATAATAGTTCGATAGGAAAACAGCGTATTGTCTGCTCGACTTATAGTTGCATATACTCAACGTAAAACTTTGAATGCGATTATCTCAAAGTCGTGTTTTTCCAAAAGTGCCTTCGCCGTGACCACGATTGCACAAGAACTATTTGATCGATCTTCTTCATTTTTTTTTTAATTATTTGTAATGATTGTGCCGAGTTCGTCAACGATTCAGTTTTTATGCGCCAATTTTGATTTCGCAAATAAAAATTTTTTAATAAAATTTTTAGAAAATTGTTACTGTATGCAGAAAAAAGCAAATATTCTTGAAAATAATCGTTCACGAACTGGTAATAATACTATACTAATAAAAAGAGTTTAACAAGCGAAAAAATTAATTTGTTTGTTTCTGTTTTGTACAGCTGATAACTTATGCAAACAATCCAAAGTATACATATACGGATGGTTACGTAACTATAAAAAATAGTTTGCAACTTCGAACAGTTTCTAATATTGCTGTGTTCTTACCCAGATTAATTTTTGAATTTTAAAAAATTAAGAAATTTTCCTATGGTTGGCCTTCTGTTCAAAAAAATGAAGGTGATAACTTTAGGCTGGATCTTATTTCATCGGGCCTTCAAATCAAAAACTTTTGGATTTGGCCGTGTTACCTTGTTATCAATTCGAAATTAACCGCATTTTACAATTATTATTTTATTATTTCATTAAACATACAATACATTGAAATGCACTATCCCTTAATTTTATCACAATAAATCAAATTAATCCGTTCACAATCTATTCATGTACAACTGACTCGAGGCCGCAATCATCGGGAACGAGTGACCGCTTCGGAACGATCATTTTGTTCACCTACACCCGAAGCTCAAAATCACATCATCGATCGTTACGAAGTAGAGCCCTGCATGAATCAACAGTATGTTTCGATCACAGTATTACCGTAGTCGGCTAGGATACTGTTACTACTGTGCTTCCCAGTTTCGAGATATGAATCATCCGAAACCTATGTTTTAAATGATTCGGATCATATGAACACACAACAAAAATTTTAGCCCACAGTGTGGATTCGAGACCATGTTTTAAACGTTTCGAGATGTTTCAAACATCGGAGTAGGCAAAGGGGCTACTGTGTATAATATTGTAGAGAAATTCAGTTTGTGTGTACTGGGGTTAAAAATTGGAGAATATTGATCCTGCAGATGTTGTAAGTAAATATTCTAAGAAGCATCAGAAATCGCGCAGTTCTGAATTGGTGTTGCATTCTTATGTGCATCAATATAAATTTACGCCACTTCAGCGCTGTGCGATTTCTGTGGCTCCCCAGACTATAAATCTGTCACGTAGAAATGTACTTAAGCCTTTTTATTAAATATTAGTTACCCAATTCTGTGCAAATAAAGCTCAGTTCCGGGGAAGCAAAGTTTGGTCTGTGTTCGGCAAAGTTGTCGACAAGCAAAACAGAGATGTTACAGGCTTCGTCGCTTGTAGAACGTGTCCCAGCTCTAACAAAATGGTCGGTTAAAAATTGTCGACCCTTCCAAGTAGTTGCAGATGAAGGCCCCTTGGATCTGGCAGAAGTTTTAGTTGGAATTGGTGCTCGGCTTGGCTCCCCAGTCGACATTAAAAAAAGCCTACCCTATCCAACCACAATTTCTCGCAACATAAGGAAATAATATCAGAAAGAGGTATCTTAAGTTAAAAATCATTTTTTTATTCACAGTAGGCGTTTCGCCTACGCAGTGTTTCGAATTATCTCGAATTGATCGAAACATTGAAACATATGAAACATACTGCTTAATTGTTTCTAGATGTTTCGTCTATAATGTTTCGAATAGAGGTGGAGAAAAAATCGATGTGAAAATCGATAGATCGATGTTTAATGATATTTTACAAACATCGATGTTTCCCTCGAAAAACATCGATGTTTTTTTGAAGTAAAAATCAAATTTTCTTACGTATTCCGAGCTGAACTGGTCCGAGAATCTCTGACCGAGATATTTATAAAAGTAAAAAACAAAAAGCGAAGACATGGACAATCACAAAACCAATGTTTATGAAATCGAAGTCTAAGGACAAAGGGCAATCATCGCGAGCTGATGCTATTAGCATGCTAAGGCAGCATCTTGAAAGAAATAACGAACCCGAGGAATGTGACCCACTTTTGTTTTGGAAGGTAACTTTTCGAACTATAAGAAAAATCTTTTAAAATTAATCAATTGTCCTTTATACAAATTCTGAAAATATGAAGCCATTAAGAGAGATCTCAAAAAAATATTTATGCGTTCCAGCAACATCGTGCGAGTCTGAGCGGATGTTCAGCAAGGCTGGGCAAATAATTTCTGATAGGCGGACTCGACTAAAGCCACATACTGTGGACAAACTTTTATTCCTGAACAAAAATCAAAATTCGTTTTAAAATTTGCAATATTAGATCGCGCTAATATTTAAAAGATTGGACAGACAAACCAGACAAACGGACAGACGGACATGGCTAGTTCGACAAGGCTGCAACCTTAGTGCAATCTAAGCTATTTACTTATATAATATACATTTTATATGCTTATGTTCTTTATATGTTTATGTTCTTTCGTTTAATCCTAAAAATTTAATTTTTCATTCTAAGTGTCCCAGTTTGTAAAATTTTTTTTTATTTAAAAACATCGATGTTTTTTGTTATGGTCTGTCTCCTGCTCTTGGTAGCCATCTCTTAGCTAAAAAAAAAATACCCTCTGCAAAGGTATATTTAGGTTTATGTTTATATGTGTAAAAACTAATGTAAATATACGCCAATCCAATAGAAAAGTCCACTTTTAGTCAAAAACATCGAAAAACATCGATGTTTTTTGACATAAACATCGAAAACATCGATGTTCCCAAAAATCGATATTTCTCCACCTCTAGTTTCGAAACATTGAAACTTTGAAACTTCGAATCATACTGTGACAGAATGATCCTAACACTGTTGATTCATGTTGATTCGTAATACGAAGCGAGTCGGGTACTTGAAAAAACCCGAAAGCTGAAGTATGATCCGATCGTGATTATTCGTTGCCGAGTGAATTTACCGGATTAAACGAAAATTCAGGTGCGATGATCGATCGTACTCGATTATACTCGTTGCAGCTCTCTGGTTTGCATACACACAAAAAAATTTGATTGGTAAAATGTACCTATACGGATAGTTACGTAACTATAAAAAATAGTAACGTGTATTTTGTTTTTGCTTTGGGTGTGTATCCTTGCTAATTTGTGTATTTGTTGTTGTGAAAGTAACTATTTATTTGGTAGAATTGAACATTTTTGTGGTTGGGGACTGTTTGACACTTATATTGGTTAATTTTACGAATTTTTTTTTTGTGTAGGACAAATACTGTTGTTTTTGTGGAAACTAAGAAACAAAGTTCTGATAAAATGATTTCTCGGCTTATAGGCTAAAACTTGGGATTTTTTAAAATTTTAAATAAGTATTAAAGGTAAAGGTATGTCAGTATATGTAGCTATTCTACATACATACATATTTGCATCATTTTCAATCTTAATTTCCGCGGGCGAAGCTGCGGCCCACCTTGCTAGTATTTTAATAAAATTGGAAAATTACTTATAGGAGACATATTACCTCCCTATAAAAAACAAGAGAGCTGGAGAACTGTTTAGTGAGTACAGAAATTCATTAGCAAAAGCTAGATCATCTGTGGAAGAAGCATATGTTGACAATTTAGAAAATGATGCAGCTGATAGAGGTTATTTATAAAGAGGAATACAAAAAATAAACAAAAGAAAAATAGTTACATTAAAATTAAATAATTGAAATTAAACAAATAGAGTACTATAGTAATAATATTATGATGATGTTGTGCTTTTCAAGTAATTGGTAAGATCTCTTTTAAATTGCGTTGCGTTCCTTAAGTTTTTAATATTATTAGGGAGGTCACTCCAGTAGCGTATAGCCTGAACGAAAAAAAGTTTTGGAGATCAAATTATTAGTCCGGGAAGACGTTGCCATTTGCAAGTGCTTCATCAAGTAAGGGGGTTCGTTTGATACAACGACTTTGTGGAGAAATAGAAGGGTTCTAAGTTTAATCCTTGACTCAAAGCTTAGTCCAAAGATGTTCGTAGCGTGTCTTGTAACGTAGTCCCTACGGTTCAGGTTAAAAATATATCGAGCGATCGAATTAAACGCTACTCTGCCGTAAAAGAGCACCGGGATTGAACAAGTCTTCGCCACCAACATCCTGATGTTCTGTGGGATAAGTTTCTGGGATAAGGAAAGCTGTCTAAGCATGCCAAACGTTTTTCCAGTAGCTTTAATAATTTGATTGGTTCAAGTTTAGGTTGTGTTAAATTCGATTCCTAAATTTTTGGCTTGCTCAACAAACTCGATTTCTACGTTATTGACGAGAACTTTGTGAAGATGCATTCGATTAAAGGGTTTCTTATAGATAACACCAGTTTACAAAATAAAATCGACCTCTTCCTTATCGAAGACAACCTTAATTTTCCGGTAAGATACAACTCCCTGATTAAGAAATGGGCACTTAAAATTTTTTTTATGGAGTCAATTTTTTTTTAAGTGTAAAAAACGTTTTTGGTCTTTTTTTAATTTCTATCTTGTTTTCTGATAACGCGATTTCGGTCATCTTAGACTCATTTTACAGGTAATTGAATGTTCTTTAACTTTCTTATACACAGCATTGAGTTCCAGTCATTAGTTTAGGAGGTACACTTCGTCAAAGCTGAAAAAGTTGGAAAAAGTGTGAAAAAATGCAAAAAAGCTGGCATAAATGGCATCTTTAAAAATACACGCATAAAAACCGAAATTATTTTTATAACTTTTATAGTTAGATAGTACTTCGACAAAGAAAAAAAGCTAATGATCGTTACAATCCGCCAGGAAATTATTTTGATATGAATTTTTTAAGCTGGGAAGAACGGTGGTTTTTTGGCCGTTTACAGCTGTTAACTGAGGTTAACAGGGCTCTAACAGGGCTGTAATACACCTTTTTTTCAACTGAAATAATCTATATAAAATCGAACCTTTGGTTGTTTATTGAGTTGATGGTCTTGTTAGTTTGCTTAAAGATGTATCTTTAATTAGAAGTTATAAAAATAATTTCGGTTTTTAGGCGTGTATTTTTAAAGAAGCCATTTATGTCACCTTTTTTGCACTTTTTCACACTTTTTCACACTTTTTCAGCTTTGACGAGGTGCAGCTTCTAAACTAATGACTGGAACTCAGTGCTGTGTATGGGAAAGTTAAAGAACATTCTATTACCTGTAAATTGAGTATAATGTGACCCAAATCGCGTTATCAGAAAACGAGATAGAAATTAAAAAAAGACCAAAAACGTTTTTTAAACTTTAAAAAAAATTGACTCCATAAAAAAAATTTTAAGTGCCCATTTCTTAATCAGGGAGTTGTATCTTACCGGAAAATTAAGGTTGTCTTCGATGAGGAAGAGGTCGATTTTATTTTGTAAACTGGTGTAATTAGACACTTTATCTTGGTTGGATTCAATCTAAGCCCATTTGCTTCGGCCCAGCAGTTAATTTCTTGATTTCGTTATTGCTTATTGAAACGCATTCGTTGACTTGATTCAGGGGACGACTAACATATAATTGGACATCATCTGCGTATAAATGGACATCACAATCGGACAGACATTTGGATTTAACTGGCTAGTTTTCAACAGTGATGGAACTAAGGACTTAGATGAATTCTTTCCTCACTGGGAGAGATCCTAAAAACACAGGTCTCAAATGATCTCAAATTCAGATAATCTCGGCAACGTTCTTAAAGAATGGCCAATACTTAAACAATCTTTTGGATATACATTTGTAAAATTCAAAAATTTCTTTCAAGTTTTCATAAAACTTTTGTTTAGATTAATTTTGATTTCAAACGGAAGTTCCTGGAAAAAGAATCGCTTCTTTTTGAAAAGTTTTTCACCTTTAAAGAGAAGTGCCTCCGAACTGCTGAGGGCCGATCAATCAAATCTTAAAGTCCATCCATGGAGCTTCAGAAGGTAAGTATATTCAGAAATTAATTTGAAAAGAATTCATATTATTTTCCTATATTTGAATTTTACAGAGTCTGTAAACGCTGGAATTTTTTTTAACATTCACGCGCCTTTAGTACCAAATGCGGGCGGTCTCGCAGTACTCGCAACACTGCAAAAAAATTTTGCTCAAAGATAGCCATCGCTGACTAAAGGAAGTCCTTCTTTGTAAGCTTCCCTACTGTCGGAGGGCTTATGTCTTACATCCAGACTCGGATAGACAACCTTTTTATCGAAAAGTGCACCTTGCAGCCTATAGTGTGCGATATAGGACCTTCAGATTTGGAATGCAAGGAGTTCTTTGTTTACTTCGCCGACATATACTATAAGCTTGTTAGCATTCTTAAAGCTGTGGATGCCACCTTTAAGGTTTTTATGGTGTTAAATTTAAAATACCCCTTTGAGTCTAAGCTCGTGTGGTTGTTCATACAGAACTATTTTTTTGATATAGATATCCCATCGGATGCAAAAAATGCTTGCATTATATCATTAATCAATGATTTAAATACGGCAGCTTTAATTTGTTTATCATATAATATGGGTCATTCCACGTGAAACGTGACAGGCCAATTTGGGTCAAATCTCAGAATCAAGCGAAACTTTTTTTTTCGATAGAGGATTGAAATATAAGGATCGGTTTTTTTTTTTTTTTTAACTCTTACCGTTTATTTTTAAAAAATATTTTTTTAATTAAGCTTCGATTTTTAAGATATGCAGCACTTGAGACTCGTTTAAGTTATTTTAATAATTCCAATGCCACTTTGTGGCATATCATAATATCTTTCAGAAAAATATTTTTAAAATTTTTTAAATTTAAAATTAAGTATTTTTTAAGAAAATTTAAAATTAGAAAACTTCTGTACGCCGGAATACACGCGGTTTCCGAATAAAAAAATTATTCCCATATTGCTTCATCAATTCTTCACAAAGTGGTAAAATAAAATTTTTGTAATCGCAAGACGTACTAGTAAAGACAGCGATTTTAGTTTAGCAACTTTGCATCAAGCAACTACAGCGCAACGTGTAAGAAAGGGAAAGCACTATTCCTGCTCTGCCGCGCTCGTATTGCTGTTCTCTTCTTACACGTTGCGCTGTTGTTGCTTGATGCAAAGTTGCTAAACTAAAATCGCTGTCTTTACTAGTACGTCTTGCGATTACAAAAATTTTATTTTACCACTTTGTGAAGAATTGATGAAGCAATATGGGAATAATTTTTTTATTCGGAAGCCGCGTGTATTCCGGCGTACAGAAGTTTTCTAATTTTAAATTTTCTTAAAAAATACTTAATTTTAAATTTAAAAAATTTTAAAAATATTTTTCTGAAAGATATTATGATATGCCACAAAGTGGCATTGGAATTATTAAAATAACTTAAACGAGTCTCAAGTGCTGCATATCTTAAAAATCGAAGCTTAATTAAAAAAATATTTTTTAAAAATAAACGGTAAGAGTTAAAAAAAAAAAAACCGATCCTTATATTTCAATCCTCTATCGAAAAAAAAAGTTTCGCTTGATTCTGAGATTTGACCCAAATTGGCCTGTCACGTTTCACGTGGAATGACCCATATTATATGATAAACAAATTAAAGCTGCTGTATTTAAATCATTGATTAATGATATAATGCAAGCATTTTTTGCATCCGATGGGATATCTATATCAAAAAAATAGTTCTGTATGAACAACCACACGAGCTTAGACTCAAAGGGGTATTTTAAATTTAACACCATAAAAACCTTAAAGGTGGCATCCACAGCTTTAAGAATGCTAACAAGCTTATAGTATATGTCGGCAGTAAACAAAGAACTCCTTGCATTCCAAATCTGAAGGTCCTATATCGCACACTATAGGCTGCAAGGTGCACTTTTCGATAAAAAGGTTGTCTATCCGAGTCTGGATGTAAGACATAAGCCCTCCGACAGTAGGGAAGCTTACAAAGAAGGACTTCCTTTAGTCAGCGATGGCTATCTTTGAGCAAAATTTTTTGCAGTGTTGCGAGTACTGCGAGACCGCCCGCATTTGGTACTAAAGGCGCGTGAATGTTAAAAAAAAATTCCAGCGTTTACAGACTCTGTAAAATTCAAATATAGGAAAATAATATGAATTCTTTTCAAATTAATTTCTGAATATACTTACCTTCTGAAGCTCCATGGATGGACTTTAAGATTTGATTGATCGGCCCTCAGCAGTTCGGAGGCACTTCTCTTTAAAGGTGAAAAACTTTTCAAAAAGAAGCGATTCTTTTTCCAGGAACTTCCGTTTGAAATCAAAATTAATCTAAACAAAAGTTTTATGAAAACTTGAAAGAAATTTTTGAATTTTACAAATGTATATCCAAAAGATTGTTTAAGTATTGGCCATTCTTTAAGAACGTTGCCGAGATTATCTGAATTTGAGATCATTTGAGACCTGTGTTTTTAGGATCTCTCCC
Organism: Drosophila prostipennis; assembly: GCA_037075205.1. Taxonomy (NCBI): domain Eukaryota; kingdom Metazoa; phylum Arthropoda; class Insecta; order Diptera; family Drosophilidae; genus Drosophila; species Drosophila prostipennis. Next base: position 36,253 of record JBAMCJ010005388.1, on the reverse strand, counting down.
AGTGAGGAAAGAATTCATCTAAGTCCTTAGTTCCATCACTGTTGAAAACTAGCCAGTTAAATCCAAATGTCTGTCCGATTGTGATGTCCATTTATACGCAGATGATGTCCAATTATATGTTAGTCGTCCCCTGAATCAAGTCAACGAATGCGTTTCAATAAGCAATAACGAAATCAAGAAATTAACTGCTGGGCCGAAGCAAATGGGCTTAGATTGAATCCAACCAAGATAAAGTGTCTAATTACACCAGTTTACAAAATAAAATCGACCTCTTCCTCATCGAAGACAACCTTAATTTTCCGGTAAGATACAACTCCCTGATTAAGAAATGGGCACTTAAAATTTTTTTTATGGAGTCAATTTTTTTAAAGTTTAAAAAACGTTTTTGGTCTTTTTTTAATTTCTATCTCGTTTTCTGATAACGCGATTTGGGTCACATTATACTCAATTTACAGGTAATAGAATGTTCTTTAACTTTCCCATACACAGCACTGAGTTCCAGTCATTAGTTTAGAAGCTGCACCTCGTCAAAGCTGAAAAAGTGTGAAAAAGTGCAAAAAAGGTGACATAAATGGCTTCTTTAAAAATACACGCCTAAAAACCGAAATTATTTTTATAACTTCTAATTAAAGATACATCTTTAAGCAAACTAACAAGACCATCAACTCAATAAACAACCAAAGGTTCGATTTTATATAGATTATTTCAGTTGAAAAAAAGGTGTATTACAGCCCTGTTAGAGCCCTGTTAACCTCAGTTAACAGCTGTAAACGGCCAAAAAACCACCGTTCTTCCCAGCTTAAAAAATTCATATCAAAATAATTTCCTGGCGGATTGTAACGATCATTAGCTTTTTTTCTTTGTCGAAGTACTATCTAACTATAAAAGTTATAAAAATAATTTCGGTTTTTATGCGTGTATTTTTAAAGATGCCATTTATGCCAGCTTTTTTGCATTTTTTCACACTTTTTCCAACTTTTTCAGCTTTGACGAAGTGTACCTCCTAAACTAATGACTGGAACTCAATGCTGTGTATAAGAAAGTTAAAGAACATTCAATTACCTGTAAAATGAGTCTAAGATGACCGAAATCGCGTTATCAGAAAACGAGATAGAAATTAAAAAAAGACCAAAAACGTTTTTTACACTTAAAAAAAAATTGACTCCATAAAAAAAATTTTAAGTGCCCATTTCTTAATCAGGGAGTTGTATCTTACCGGAAAATTAAGGTTGTCTTCGATAAGGAAGAGGTCGATTTTATTTTGTAAACTGGTGTTATCTATAAGAAACCCTTTAATCGAATGCATCTTCACAAAGTTCTCGTCAATAACGTAGAAATCGAGTTTGTTGAGCAAGCCAAAAATTTAGGAATCGAATTTAACACAACCTAAACTTGAACCAATCAAATTATTAAAGCTACTGGAAAAACGTTTGGCATGCTTAGACAGCTTTCCTTATCCCAGAAACTTATCCCACAGAACATCAGGATGTTGGTGGCGAAGACTTGTTCAATCCCGGTGCTCTTTTACGGCAGAGTAGCGTTTAATTCGATCGCTCGATATATTTTTAACCTGAACCGTAGGGACTACGTTACAAGACACGCTACGAACATCTTTGGACTAAGCTTTGAGTCAAGGATTAAACTTAGAACCCTTCTATTTCTCCACAAAGTCGTTGTATCAAACGAACCCCCTTACTTGATGAAGCACTTGCAAATGGCAACGTCTTCCCGGACTAATAATTTGATCTCCAAAACTTTTTTTCGTTCAGGCTATACGCTACTGGAGTGACCTCCCTAATAATATTAAAAACTTAAGGAACGCAACGCAATTTAAAAGAGATCTTACCAATTACTTGAAAAGCACAACATCATCATAATATTATTACTATAGTACTCTATTTGTTTAATTTCAATTATTTAATTTTAATGTAACTATTTTTCTTTTGTTTATTTTTTGTATTCCTCTTTATAAATAACCTCTATCAGCTGCATCATTTTCTAAATTGTCAACATATGCTTCTTCCACAGATGATCTAGCTTTTGCTAATGAATTTCTGTACTCACTAAACAGTTCTCCAGCTCTCTTGTTTTTTATAGGGAGGTAATATGTCTCCTATAAGTAATTTTCCAATTTTATTAAAATACTAGCAAGGTGGGCCGCAGCTTCGCCCGCGGAAATTAAGATTGAAAATGATGCAAATATGTATGTATGTATGTAGAATAGCTACATATACTGACATACCTTTACCTTTAATACTTATTTAAAATTTTAAAAAATCCCAAGTTTTAGCCTATAAGCCGAGAAATCATTTTATAAGAACTTTGTTTCTTAGTTTCCACAAAAACAACAGTATTTGTCCTACACAAAAAAAAAATCGTAAAATTAACCAATATAATTGTCAAACAGTCCCCAACCACAAAAATGTTCAATTCTACCAAATAAATAGTTACTTTCACAACAACAAATACACAAATTAGCAAGGATACACACCCAAAGCAAAAACAAAATACACGTTACTATTTTTTATAGTTACGTAACTATCCGTATAGGTACATTTTACCAATCAAATTTTTTTGTGTGTATGCAAACCAGAGAGCTGCAACGAGTATAATCGAGTACGATCGATCATCGCACCTGAATTTTCGTTTAATCCGGTAAATTCACTCGGCAACGAATAATCACGATCGGATCATACTTCAGCTTTCGGGTTTTTTCAAGTACCCGACTCGCTTCGTATTAGTGTGCGATATAGGACCTTCAGATTTGGAATGCAAGGAGTTCTTTGTTTACTTCGCCGACATATACTATAAGCTTGTTAGCATTCTTAAAGCTGTGGATGCCACCTTTAAGGTTTTTATGGTGTTAAATTTAAAATACCCCTTTGAGTCTAAGCTCGTGTGGTTGTTCATACAGAACTATTTTTTTGATATAGATATCCCATCGGATGCAAAAAATGCTTGCATTATATCATTAATCAATGATTTAAATACGGCAGCTTTAATTTGTTTATCATATAATATGGGTCATTCCACGTGAAACGTGACAGGCCAATTTGGGTCAAATCTCAGAATCAAGCGAAACTTTTTTTTCGATAGAGGATTGAAATATAAGGATCGGTTTTTTTTTTTTTTTAACTCTTACCGTTTATTTTTAAAAAATATTTTTTTAATTAAGCTTCGATTTTTAAGATATGCAGCACTTGAGACTCGTTTAAGTTATTTTAATAATTCCAATGCCACTTTGTGGCATATCATAATATCTTTCAGAAAAATATTTTTAAAATTTTTTAAATTTAAAATTAAGTATTTTTTAAGAAAATTTAAAATTAGAAAACTTCTGTACGCCGGAATACACGCGGTTTCCGAATAAAAAAATTATTCCCATATTGCTTCATCAATTCTTCACAAAGTGGTAAAATAAAATTTTTGTAATCGCAAGACATACTAGTAAAGACAGCGATTTTAGTTTAGCAACTTTGCATCAAGCAACTACAGCGCAACGTGTAAGAAAGGGAAAGCACTATTCCTGCTCTGCCGCGCTCGTATTGCTGTTCTCTTCTTACACGTTGCGCTGTTGTTGCTTGATGCAAAGTTGCTAAACTAAGTGGCATGCGCTACTATTGTGAAGAATGTATGGCGTATGAATTCCAGGCAATCTCTATAAGGCAGCTCACAAAAAGCACTGTAACGGAATTAATTCGAAACAGCCGTAGAAATACGGAACTGCTTGTGGCGCTTGATTCGCAGCTCACTAGCCGCATGCTATCTGAGCCCGATTCTCCTTAGCGTAAAACAAGAGAGAACGCTATAGTCGGGTTGGTGTCCCGACTATCTAATACCCGTCACTCGGCTAAAGGGAGTGCGAGGGAGATGGAGATATATGTAAACTTTGATCAGCAATAACTTTTTAACGAATGGTCCGATTTAAAAAATTTCTTCTACATTTCGATAGGTATTGATAAACACAACAAAACTGCATTTTTACATTTCCGAAATATTTAAATTTTTAAAATCGTATATTATCTATTGTGGGCGTTAGAGGGGGCGTGGCACCTTCTTGAAATAAACTTGCGCTGCGTAGGAACTCCAAGAATCTTCATGCCAAATGCCAATCCTCTAGCTTTTATAGTTTCCGAGATCTCAGCGTTCATACGGACAGACAGACGGACAGACGGACAGACGGACATGGCTATATCGACTCGGCTAGTGACCCTGACCAAGAATATATATACTTTATAGGGTCGGAAACGCTTCCTTCTCCCTGTTACATACTTTTGCACGAATACAATATACCCTTTTACTCTACGAGTAACGGGTATAAAGATCGCGGTCGATAGACAACCCACGGTAGTCGCCAGTGAAACTCTCTCTGGGGATCCGGGGTCTGCAGCACAGCAGTCGATCTCAGCTGCCGCACAAATGGTACTGAGGTCGAAAGCTAAAAAAGATTCGGTTTCCGAATGTAAAGGACGCGAGATTTTGCCGCATGAGACACCTGAAAAATCTGAAATGATTCCAACGCTGCATGTTGACTTAACGTCTGGAGTACCGACTGGAACTGTTAGTGCAGCCATAAATGCTGTAGTACCAAAACCTGTCACATGCGTGGTACCTCAAACAGTCACCTGTGTACCGCAGCGGAAACAAATTTTTGTTTCTCGGCTGAATCCTGACCTTTCATCCCTAGACATTACGGCCTATATCCGTAACAAAGTTCAGATTGATGATCTAAAGGTTGAACAATTTAATTTTCCATATGCTAGGAAAGTATCATCATCGGTGTTCCCTGTGCTCATTTTGCAGCGATGTGCTCAGCCAATTTTTGGCCTGCAGGCATTTCTGTTAAAGAGTACGAAGCTAGGAAAAAGAAAATTCATTCAAAGGAAGTTGGAAATCACTTTAAAGAGCCATCCACATCTTCATCTTTATCTGTCTTCCCATGTTATTGTGTTCTCAGAAACTTGGTTAAAACCGGAAATTCTTAGTTCCAAAGTCTTTCCAAGTAAGTTCACAACGTACAGGCTTGATCGTCCCCCCCGACGTGGAGGTGGAGTCTTAATTGCAGTTGACTCAGAACTAACGTCTGAAGAAATAACGTCTGACGAAATAATGGACATTGAATTTCTGTGTATAAAACTATCCCTTCCGGGTATTTCTATATACATAACATGTTCTTATATTCCGCCGTCATCTGAATTCCCAATATATTCAAATCTCAATTTTTCTTAAGTAAACTATCAGATAGGGATCAGTTAATAGTTTTAGGTGACTTTAATTTACCTAGGGCGACAGGTCCACCGTTGAAACATCGAATATATTGTTACCTTCAACGCAGCATGATTTTCTTGATTGTTTGCTTGATATTTCATTGTCTCAAGTAAACCATGTTCAAAATTTGTTAGGACGATTACTGGATCTATTCTTTGTTTCAAGTCCAGATTGTGTCTGCATATTTATAACCTCTGCAATTACTTTACCAAAATACCCATATCACCCAACGCTGGAGCTGACTATTGACACGGGCACAAAATTAATTGAAGTATCTGAAAAGTCAGCTAAACGCATACCCTGCTTTCGAAAACAGTTTTATAGTTTTGTTAACACAAAGCGTAAATCTTCAAGTTACCCATCAATCCTTAAATTTGAAAATTCTGCCGCAAACACTGATCAGGCCATAGCCGATATTTTTGGACAGTGTTGGGGCGGGTCCTTGCCAAAAGATAATTCCAAATCTGGTCTCCCAAAAGCTGAGTTCAGAAAGCGGGGTTGTGCGGTTGACTTCACTTGTGTTCGGTTTCACTTTTTATTTGGTACTGAATTACAATGGCGTAAGCTTAGACTACATGGTTTTTAACCGGTTCGGCAACCAGTGATGCCGAACCAGCGATGCGAAACTAGTTCGACATGAACATTCTCCCCTCCTCGCAATGCACAGTGGTCGGGCTTGTATGGAGCCGCGGCCATAAATACTTCTAGATGTGCTATCGCTATGAAACTTTTACCAAAAATCTAAATAAATATTATAAATATATGTTAAAAAAATTGGCCAGATCTTACCACTATATCCTATAGCTTCCATAGGAACGATTTTCTTAGTGGTTGCGTTTACATGAGAGGGCCATCAAAAATTCAATTTTTGTGATAATAACAAGTTGGTTTGTTTACCGTACGTTATTTACAAACTTAGAACTGCAATATAAAAATGTGGGAGTGATTACTGAACTCCACCCGCACCAAAAAAATTATTTAAAAAAAACGAACAATAATACGATTTAATATCATTTCTAAATTGTTTGATCGAGTAGCGAAATAGTTGACTCTAAAAGAGTTGACTTTTGGTTATAACTAAGTTTTTTGTCCCTTAATAAATGGATCAGAACTTAAAAGCAATCTGTATTTGCAGTCGAATTATTAAATATCCTTAATTTTTGATTCAGCGGGTCCTTTAGAAAGCTTTCCAATCAATACGAATACGTACGCGAGAACACGTAAAGCCCTCTCGAATGCTGAAAACCGCTCCAAAATGTCAGTTTTCGGAGGCGCTTTGGCGACGTTACATCTTATCGGGCGTTGTTCGAGCTCTGTTTCAAGCGGGACCGACGAATTGAGTGGCCACTGCTCCTGGTTGTGACGCAGCCACTCAGGACCGTACCACCAGAGGTTGCTGTCCCTGAGCTCATGGACTGAGACGCCCCTGCTCGCCAGATCAGCTGGGTTATCTTCCGATATCACATGAGCTGTTGGTGAGCTGGTGAACTTTCGCGACTCTGTTGGCAACGAACGTAGTCCAATTGCATGCTGGCTTACCTAGCCATGCAAGCACTATTGTGGAGTCTGCCCAATAATATGTCTCTCATAGCGAGTTCGGAGAGAAGCACCGCACAGCACAGCTCTAGTCGCGGTATGGTAAGGGACTTTACTGGAGCTACTCGGGTTTTGGATAAAAGCAATTGGGTAAAAAAGCCCTCAGTCGTTTCGACGCGAACGAAGATGGCAGCACCATAGGCGCTCTGCGATGCATCGCAAAACCCGTGGTACTGCAGCTTTGCAGCTGGATGAAATCTTACCCATCTTGGAATGCGAACTTCTTTTAAGGTTGGATATCCCTTAAGAAAGTCACGCCACTTTGTGACAAGATCAACCGGAAGAGGCTGGTCCCAGCAGCCAAATTTCTTGCATGAAAATTTTTGCACGAACAATAAATGGCGATAACCATCCTGCTGGGTCAAACAGTTTGGCTATCTGGGATAAAACCTCTCGTTTGGTGTAGTTCGTTTGGAGAGAAATATCCATCGGCAAAAAAAAGAAACTATCCGATGTCGCGTGCCAACGGATTCCCAGAGTTTTTGCGATACAGGCGTCTTCCAGCTCCAGAAAGTCGGCCCTGATCAAGTGCTCCTTTGGAATACCCTGTAAAAGTTTCTTCTCGAGGTCCATTTGCGCACTCTCGAGGGCACCGCAGAGCTCTTTGATGGCTGAAACAACTGACTGCTGCGTGTGGGTGCCAGCTAAAACATCATCGACGTACATAAAGTTCGAAATTATGTCACTTGCCAAAGGATATTGGTCACGTACATCCTGGGACAGTTGTTGGATCACGCGTATCGCCAAAAAAGGGGCACAGTTAACGCCAAAAGTGACCGTGTTGAGCTCATAATCACACAGTTTTCCCTCTTTATCGCGGAACTGGATTCTTTGGAACCGTGTATGATTAGGATGGACGAGAATCTGCCGAAACATCTTGGTGATGTCAGCATTGAAGACGTATTCAAAGAAACGCCATTTGAGGATCTGGGTTGTCAAATCAGATTGCAGTACCGGACCTGTATGAAGGATATCATTTAGGCTGTACCCGTTTGACGATTTATTGGAGGCATTAAACACCACGCGAACCTTTGTGGTGGTACTGTCTGGCTTGAAAACCGCGTGGTGCGGCAAGTAAAAATTGCTGGAGTCGTCTTTTGGAGAGACTAGGTGCATATGGTCTAAATCTAAATATTCCTGAATAACTGAGTCATACTGCTCTCTCAAAGGAACGTTTTTACTCAACCGTACTTCATTCCTAAAAAATTGCGCCAGTGCGATGGGCCGTGAATGCCCCAGGTTTATTTTGTTAGGATCTTTAAAGGGCAAAGAAACAACATACCTCTCATCTTTATCCCTTGTGATGGTTTGCTGGAAGGTTTTTTCACACACCGAGCTGGATTCCTTACCCGGCTTCACTGGAACATCCTCCACCTCCCAGAACTTGGTAAGGATGCCGTCTAGTTGAGATTCGGTGACGGACACCGTGCTGAGAAGGAAGATATTCGGTTAGTGGGATTCTTCGCGATTGGGCCGCAAAGAATCCACCCAAATATGGTCTCTTGTCCAAGGAGTGTTCCGCAAACATTTGAATGGAAGCCGCCAAAATAATCGACGGAAGGATATCGGCGCCTATAAGCACGTCAATTTGCGAACTCTGGTAGAAATTCGGATCTGCTAATTGAATGGGAGGGAGGTCCCCCAACGACCCTTCGGGTACCGTATAGGATGGAAGATTTCCGGCTAAATGTGGTAGCACATATGCGGACGCTTCGATTTGGATTTGTGGATTAATGGGGGAGCCTATATGGAATTGGTAGCGCTTACGAGGTTGAGCAGCAACAGTTTGATTTACTCACGAAACTCGAGCTTGTATGGACTCATAGGGCAACTTAATTAGGTTGAATAACCGTTCTGAAATAAACGTCGCCTCGGATCCGGAGTCAATTAAGGCACGAGCTGAGTACCTGATGCCCAAGTGGCAGATCTCTATGAGCGCCGTACTCAGGAGGACTCCTTGCGTGTTCACGGCGAGGTACGTTTGAAAGTTCGACGGAGTGGATTGTATTTCTGGCTGGAGGTCAGGTACTGATGCGGACTGGAGCTGTGAAGGGCCGCTACGATGGAGGAGAGTATTGTGACGACCTTTGCACGTATAGCAATTGTGCGAACTTGTGCAGTCTCTGAACATGTGGGTTCTTGCAAAACAGTTCAGACAGAGTTTCTGTTGTTTAATACACTGTTCCCTGTCCGCAACCGACATATTTAGGAACTGGGGACACAGACGGATAGGATGGTTCTCTTTTGGACAAAGTTTACACGACTGTGGATTTACGGTGACCCTTTTTCAAAGTTATGGATAATCCGGGGCCCACCTTCAGGATTGAGTGTTCAAGGTAGGTTTAAATTCTTCAATTGCCTCCAGGGTTCGATGACGACCTTTTAAGAAGGTCTTGAATTCTTCCCACCCTGGAATCTCGGATGGGTTGAGAAGGGACTGTTCCCACAGAGCCAATGTCAGCTTCGGCAGTTTTGAGGAGCACAGGAAGACGAGAAGACAGTCCCAATTTGTTGTGTCTACTTTAGCTATTTTCAAGGCTGTTAAACAACCTTGGACAGTGCTCTCCAGGTGCTTTAGGGAATTGCCACACTCTTGGGAAACAGTGGGAAGATTAAACAAGATCATTAGCTGGCTGTTGACGAGCAGTCGCTTGTTTTCAAAACGAGTCTGCAGATTTCCCCATGCGGACTCAAACCTTTCGTTAGTCAATGGTGATAACGCCACAATAGCAGAGCTCGTAAATAACTGTTAACACTTATTTCTGAAACTGTCTTGTTACCCACAAAACAGAAAAAATCTAAAATTTTCTGTCAGTCTCGGACAGAAAACAGTTATTTTGTGTTCCAAAGTGTTTTCTGTTGACTGTTTTCGCCTGACACAAACCTTATTTCTGTCTCTTGTAGCGCTTGTAGTATTATCGTAAATTGGGAGGCGCCATCTAGTACTCATATAGGGAGAGTAATAGACCCTAACGTCAACCTGCTTTGGGGCATCTCCCAGATTCGCCATGGGTTACCGCCAGAACTATGGCGGCATAGTCGGTCTTTCCGATTTCGACCATCGTAGTGACCAGAAGAATTTTCTTTCAAGTGTCCATCAAAGTCCTAAGTAAAAGAAAAAAATTATACGAAAGTGAAAGTTCGGCGTGCAGCTATCAAAAGTTAGCTCAGCGCTAAGTCCAATTGGGTGAGTTGAGAAGTTGAAGAATAATCCGGTTGGATTTCTTATGAGGGAAATTTGTTTTTGGATATAGGCTTGGCGCTTTACAAATCATTTTAAAGTTACGAGATCGAATCCAGAGGCACAAGAGAAGAGAGAGGGACGATAAAGCGAAAGAGGGAAATATTGGCGGACCTGACCTACCGCATCGTCGGCGGGAACGAGTGGAATTGAAATTGAGCGGAATTGGCGTTTAATAGTTCTGAGCGCATCAGTAATCGCGCTGCTGCCCAAGAGGGCGCTCAAAAAAAAATCCGAACGAGTGGGTTTTGTGTGTCGCCGAAAAAAATCGCTGCCAGAGAAAAATCGTTTTTATGTGTGTGTGGTGAAAAGCGGGAAAAACCCGCGGAAAAAAATATAACCTCCATCTGCGTCCAATTTTGCCTTGTCCATCGTCAAGAGATAGAAAAGTACCTAGAAGAAAAGTAATTTTAACCTAAAAGAAAAGTAATTTTAACCTAAAGGAAAAAAATAATTTTTAACCTAAAAGAAAAGTAATTCTAATGCCTTAAAAAGTAAAGTAATTCCATGCAGTAAATTAAAGCTATTCAGTTAAGTGGAAGTAATTCAAATAAGCAAAGTAAAATAACATTAAGTAAAAAAATATAAGTTAAATTATGTAATCTCCTCTAAATAATGGCGTGCGAAAGAAATAACGATGATGAAAGACGGCAATAAGGCAGAACGGAGAAGGTTTGAGTGATTTTTTTTATTGGTTTTGAGTGATTTTCTGGCCGGCGACTCGGGGCAATTTTTTTATGTGAAATAAAGTGTAAAAACATTTTAGAATCCTTTTTACAGCGTTTCAGGACCACCTAACGGAAAGCGCTTTCTACGAGGGAGTCAAGAATACTGATTGGTAAGCGAAAATCTTTCGTTTATGGAAAATTTTAATCCAAAAAAAAGATAAGAAAAGAAGAAGGGGATAAATCCATAAAAGCAAAAAAGATGCAGAAAGAAATTTGTGCCCGAGAAATTCGTTGGTGTTAACGTAAATAAAAAATTAAATCAAAGAAGAAAGGAAATGATTAAAGAATAAAGAACCTATTCCTTGTTTGTGCTCAAATCGCTCAGTTTCGTGGCTTTTGTATTTTTGCCAAAATTTTCGGAGTTTTTTTTTATTGCTGCAAATTTAATGCGGTAATGTCGCAATCGTGTCATGAGGAATGGCAGGCAGAGGCTTGCTGATTGTCTGCTTGTTTGTTTATTAATGGCTTGAAAATTTGATTATATTTACATTTGTTATACCCGTTACTCGTAGAGTAAAAGGGTATATTGTATTCGTGCAAAAGTATGTAACAGCTAGAAGGAAGCTTTTCCGACCCTATAAAGTATATATATTCTTGATCAGGATCACTAGCCGAGTCGATCTAGCCATGTCCGTCTGTCCGTCTGTCCGTCCGGATGAACGCTGAGATCTCGGAAACTACAAAAGCTAGAATATTGGGATTACCAACACATATTCTTGGGCTTCCTACGCAGCGCAAGTTTATTTCAGGCGACCGCCACGCCCCCTCTAACGCCCACAATCGCCCATAGTCGCCCACAAACCATACTAAAATGTGCCTGGCGCCCACATTTTCAAATATTTCTGATAAGTATAAATGCATTTTTGTTGCGTTTAGTTATACCTATCGAAATGCAGAAGAAATTTTTTAAATCGGACCATTCGTTAAAAAGTTAAGCCTGATCAAAGTTTACATATATCTCCATCTCCCTCGCACTCCCTTTAGCTGAGTTACAACCTTTAGTCGGGACACCAACCCGACTACAGAGCTCGCACTCCCTTTAGCCGAGTGACGGGTATTAGATAGTCGGGGCACCAACCCGACTATAGCGTTCTCTCTTGTTTTATGTTTAAAAGCATCCGAATTTATTCTAAGTTTTATATGCATGTATTTGAAACATTATTTTTATCATATATTTTTGTCCCATGATATTCTATATTTTATATTTTAGATTTTAAATAAACTTTTATAATGTTGTAAGTCCAAGTATTCGACACGGCTAACTTACTCTTTTTAACCCACTAATGCCCAAAGGGGTCGCTCGGTAAAGTAAATTACTTTTGACAAGAGCGATCACAAGAAGGGAGGATCATATGTACCTCAATACCATCGGAGGTTAACAGGCATTAAGGGATTCGACTTGGAGGCAAAAATCATTACTACACTCTATTCTAGATTTTCTTTAACTTCCCCGTTCTATCGGCTAATACCTATTTTTTTGATTGCTATTCCTCTCTCTCCAACTGTTATTGGCTGATTATTTAGGCATGCAACACAATCTTCCCGTAAGGATAATTAAAAGCGAATTTTAGGAAAGAGTAGCAAGACCACCACGACCATTTGCCGTCGAGCCAGAGCCAGGATAAATTTAATTGTTGCATGCGCACTCTTTTCAAAGCTATCACCACCGCCAGGGTATACTAATAAAGGCAGTTTTTATTTGTTGGTATAATTAAACAAGGATTAATCGTTACACTCTCAATAACAGAAACAAAGGGAGACTTTTGCTTTCCCCTCATTGAATAAGTGTTTTTGAATGATGAAAACCTATAACTGTCTCAGAATAAGTGTCTTTTTAGATTGTGTACTTATTTTTTTTAACTTAAAAATGTTAAGTTTTTTCCATAAGTTATATAAACACTGTTTATTCGTGGGATGGTTTTAGGGTATATATGTAAACTTCGTAGGGCCGAATAATAATTTATTCAATAACAATTTGTTATTATTGCATATAAATTTCATGTGTTACCAATTTATTCGGCGTTCAGCTTTACAATTATAAGCGAATTTATATTTTCCGCACTAAGAGAGCTTCGTTTCTCGTGCGGAAAATGCCCTTTCCAAAGACACCTGCGGGGCTGGTGTAGCCAGCACTACCTGGGCAAGAGCAGTTACATGTGGCGATTGCATCTTCAGGCCATCAAAAAATTGCAATATGTTGGAGTTCAATGTTATAGAGCTCATGGAGAGCGCGTCATATTTTGGGTCCACAATCTCGCGGAACCCATCGCTATCTAAAAGCATGAAAGGCCTCCCATCCGTAATTACAATTTTCACAATTGAAGAAGTTAAATTAAGTTAAATTCTTCGCAGGTCGTAATTGTGATTTTTCTCTTTTTCGATAGTTCCCGCACATTGCTGTTTGTCCTGTTGGGATCCCAATCTTTAAAAACATCAGCATGTTTTGCAAGTCGACACATTTTTAAAAAATCGTATTTTAAACTTTTACTATTCGACACTGAGACATATATGAATAACTGTCCCAGAATAACTGTCTCTGAAAAACAGAAACACATTTGAAACAAAACAAACTGTTTTCTGTTGAGCAAAGACAGAAAAAACAGAAGACAGAAATTATCCTGTTTCGTTCTGACAATTTTCTCAATTTGTCAGTAAATAACTGTTATTTGCCGAACAAATTGAAAGTGTCGACAGTTATTTACGAGCACTGCACAATAGACTTTGCTTCTCCGCTCGTTTTCGAGTTGAGGTGGATCAACTTTTCAACGCCGGAAAGCCTGGATTTTAGACATAGATGGCGGAAAAAAGGACTCGGAACGTCGGCCAGTGAACATAGTCGCCACTGAAAATTTCACAGTCTATTGGAGGTACGCGGCATCCACTAGGCTGAGGCACCGGAGTGGACGGTTCACGAATCGGTTGAACGCTAGCTCTTTCAATCGTTTCGTTTAGTGTTGCAGCGCATCGCTCAAAGACAGAGTAGCAGTAGTCATACTTGGCTTGCATTACTTCCATCGTGTCTGTACAATTTAATACGGAAAAAACCTCAGAGCACGTCTCGTACTCTTTCTCTACTTTGTCCTAAAGAGCCTGTATCTGCTGAAGCCTGACCTTATTAGTGTGAACAGACGGAGGTGGGTCTGTTGGGGTATTGACCCTGGCTTCGAACTGACTGACCCTATCGGTCACAGCCACAAACTTGGTCAAGGCAGCTTTAGCTTCAGCTTTCGCCATTTTCGCAGTTGATCTAGTAACTTGCAAGGACAAAACTGGCTGTGACGCAGCTGTTCTCACGGCTTTTGAAGGGGTTAAGGACTTTTCGCTTGTTGTCCTGGACGGACGGTTGATCTTTATGGATGGAGTAGTGACGACTCGTTTTTGGCTCTGGCCCGGCTGGGCGTTCTGGCTGATGGGAACTTTATGTTCCTCACCTTCACCAATCGGCATAGTAGGCTCGAGTAGGAGCCTGCACTTACACTGACGGAAAAAGAACAGGGACGTGGATGCTGTCGCTGTATGCTGTAAGTGGGTACGATATATAACTTGGATGGAATGCGAAATGGATGTATGTCTTGGAGCATATATGACTGCACCAGAAGGAATGGATACGGAACGCGTCGAAACGGAACGCTGCTTGAGGCTTTATTTTATTTTTGGATAAAACCTTGGTTATTTAATAATACTTCAATAATAATATTCAAAATATTGGGTTGGCAAGAAAGTCGTTTTTTTTCAATATTTTCAAAGATGATTTATTTATATCAGGACTTAATTAATCAATTATGTATTGGCCGTTTTGTTCGACCACTAATGACCATCTCTCGGGCAGCTGCATAATTTTGCGCTCGAAGAACTTTTGGTCTTTTCCAGCAAAGAATCGAGCAAGTGGTTTTCGACAGCCTCATCTGAATCAAAGTTTTTACCATTCAAAGAGTTTTGAAGAGAGCGAAACAAATGGTATCCTGAAGGAGCTAAGTCCGGACTATAAGGTGGATGTGGTAGCACTTCCCAATTCAGCTCCGTTAATTTTTGCCGAGTGACCAAAGATGTGTGGCGCCTAGCGTTGTCATGGTTGCGATTAGCTAGTGCCGGCTCCTTTCCTTTAATTACTTCCGCCAAATGGGATTCCGTCCCAGCAGCTCCAAGTGCACTACACCCTTCCAATTCCACCAAACAGACAGCATAACTTTCCTCTGATGGATATCGGCCTTTGATGTGGCTTGGGCTGGCTTATCTTTCTTGCTCCATGATCTTTTTCGTTGGACATTATTGTAAACAACCCACTTTTCGTCGCCAGTAATAATCCGCTTCAAAAAAGGATAGTTTTTAATCCGTTGCAGCAGAGAATAGCAGATATTGATACGCTTAGTTAGGTGAATTTCCTTTATGTTATGCGGAACCCAAACATCCAGCTTGCTTACATTGCGCTGACATTGGCTGACATTGGCGATCACTCATGGCATCTTTACCATGTATGGATTGTAGTTGGCGCCATTGTGAACAGTCTGGGGAAACGAGTAAACAAAGGTTAGCGGTGATGTATGATGCGAATGATCGTGACATGTATGAGGACTGACGACACAGAATGACATGAACTTAGGAACTTAAGACTAGTAGGATTGGCTGTTAGTCGCTAACCCAAGAAAAGGAAGGAAACGACAGAATCACTCGGAGCTGGAGGCCTCCATCGGAAGGCGGATCATCTTTGCGATTGGTCGTCGGATAGTGCCACGTGCGGTAAGAACCTCTGCCACTCGGTTCTTGCCATCCGCGCCTGGGCACACCAGTTGGATACGCCCAAGCCGCCATTCATTTGGCGGTAAATTCTCCTCTTTTAGCACCACCATGTCCCCTGTCTGAATATTTCGCGTTGGAAATTGCGATTTAGTCCTTTTATGGAGCTCCTTTAGGTACTCTTCTTTCCAACGTAAGCAAAATTGCTGATGCAGGGCCTTTAGCCGCCGCCATCGGTTTAAAATGGAAATGGGGTTTTTCCTTAATCTCGGGCTCAGCCACGGAAAGGAGTGGCCCACCGACTAGGAAATGTCCGGGGCTGAGAGCTACGAGGTCCGTGGGGTCTTCGGATATTGGAGAAATAGGCCTCGAATTTAAACAGGCCTCAATTTTCGATAGGAGGGTGGCTAACTCTTCAAATGTGTACTTCCCGCCCGCCGTATGCTTGTAGAAGTGTGCCTTAAAGCTTTTGACACCGGCCTCCCATAGCCCTCCCATATGAGGGGCTGCAGGAGGGTTAAAGTGCCAGGTCACATTTTGAAGGCTGTAATTGGATAGGATCAAAGACCTCGTGGCTTCAATGAAGTCCTTGGATAGGGACGTGGAGGCTCCCGTAAACGTTTTCCCGTTGTCCGAATGTATGTGTTGCGGACAGCCACGTCGTGCGGAGAAACGCGAGAAGGCTGCCAGAAACTTTTCAGTGGTCAAGTCTGATGTAGCTTCTAGATGGATGGCTCGGGTACCGAAACACACAAAAACGCAGACATACCCTTTTGTTATCTTACACCCTCGACCGACATAGTTTTTAATATCAAATGGTCCCGCAAAGTCAACGCCCGTGTGGGTAAAAGCTCTGGAAAATGTAGATCTTGCGCAGGGCAAGTCCCCCATCAGCTGAGTTTGCAGCTTCTGTTTGTGAATGGTACACACCCGACAGGAATGAATGGTGACTTTTACCAGATTTCTCAGCTGGGGTATCCAATACTTGGAGCGAATAAGTCGGATCACCAATTGATTACCCCCATGCAAGGATATGCTATGGCTAAAGAGGACCAAAAGTTTGGCAAAAATGCTCCTTGCCGGAATGATGATTGGATGTTTCTCATCATAGCTTAGCATCTCAGATGCTCGTAGATGACCGCTTGCTCTTAAGACACCATGGCTGTCGACAAAGGGGTTTAAATTGGAGATCGTGCTGGAGACTGGAATATGCTGCTTTTTGCCTAATGCCTTGCATTCTGTTGGATACTCATTGAGTTGGGTGAGCACAATCAGCCTCTCTTGGACGTTAGACAGCTCTGCCGCTGTGAGTTCCGACTTTACGTTGACATCTTGCTTGCGACACAGTCTTGCAAACCGGAATACGTACGCGAGAACACGTAAAGCCCTCTCGAATGCTGAAAACCGCTCCAAAATGTCAGTTTTCGGAGGCGCTTTGGCGACGTTACATCTTATCGGGCGTTGTTCGAGCTCTGTTTCAAGCGGGACCGACGAATTGAGTGGCCACTGCTCCTGGTTGTGACGCAGCCACTCAGGACCGTGCCACCAGAGGTTGCTGTCCCTGAGCTCATGGACTGAGACGCCCCTGCTCGCCAGATCAGCTGGGTTATCTTCCGATATCACATGAGCTGTTGGTGAGCTGGTGAACTTTCGCGACTCTGTTGGCAACGAACGTAGTCCAAGTGCATGCTGGCTTGCCTAGCCATGCAAGCACTATTGTGGAGTCTGTCCAATAATATGTCTCATACTGAGTAGGAGGCATTTCGGAGAGAACTGCTGCAGCGAGTTCGGAGAGAAGCACCGCACCGCACAGCTCTAATCGCGGTATGGTAAGGGACTTTACTGGAGCTACTCGGGTTTTGGTAAAAAAGCCCTCAGTCGTTTCGACGCGAACGAAGTTGGCAGCACCATAGGCGCTCTGCGATGCATCGCAAAACCCGTGGTACTGCAGCTTTGCTGCTGGATGAAATCTTACCCATCTTGGAATGCGAACTTCTTTTAAGGTTGGATATCCCTTAAGAAAGTCACGCCACTTTGTGACAAGATCAACCGGAAGAGGCTGGTCCCAGCTTAACTCCCGCAGTCAAATTTCTTGCATGAAAATTTTTGCACGAAGAATAAATGGCGATAACCATCCTGCTGGGTCAAACAGTTTGGCTATCTGGGATAAAACCTCTCGTTTGGTGTAGTTCGTTTAGAGAGAAATATCCATCGGCAAAAAAAAGAAACTATCCGATGTCGCGTGCCAACGGATTCCCAGAGTTTTTGCGATACAGGCGTCTTCCAGCTCCAGAAAGTCGGCCCTGATCAAGTGCTCCTTTGGAATACCCTGTAAAAGTTTCTTCTCGAGGTCCATTTGCGCACTCTCGAGGGCACCGCAGAGCTCTTTGATGGCTGAAACAACGGACTGCTGCGTGTGGGTGCCAGCTAAAACATCATCGACGTACATAAAGTTCGAAATTATGTCACTTGCCAAAGGATATTGGTCACGTACATCCTGGGACAGTTGTTGGAGCACGCGTATCGCCAAAAAAGGGGCACAGTTAACGCCAAAAGTGACCGTGTTGAGCTCATAATCACACTGTTTTCCCTCTTTATCGCGGAACTGGATTCTTTGGAACCGTGTATGATTAGGATGGACGAGAATCTGCCGAAACATCTTGGTGATGTCAGCATTGAAGACGTATTCAAAGAAACGCCATTTGAGGATCTGGGTTGTCAAATCAGATTGCAGTACCGGACCTGTATGAAGGATATCATTTAGGCTGTACCCGTTTGACGATTTATTGGAGGCATTCCTAAGGAATTGCGCCAGTGCGATGGGCCGTGAATGCCCCAGGTTTATTTTGTTAGGATCTTTAAAGGGCAAAGAAACAACATACCTCACATCTTTATCCCTTGTGGTGGTTTGCTGGAAGTTATTTTCACACACCGAGCTGGATTCCTTACCCGGCTTCACTGGAACATCCTCCACCTCCCAGAACTTGGTAAGGATGCCGTCTAGTTGAGATTCGGTGACGGACACCGTGCTGAGAAGGAAGATATTCGGTTAGTGGGATTCTTCGCGATTGGGCCGCAAAGAATCCACCCAAAATATGGTCTCTTGTCCAAGGAGTGTTCCGCAAACATTTGAATGGAAGCCGCCAAAATAATCGACGGAAGGATATCGGCGCCTATAAGCACGTCAATTTGCGAACTCTGGTAGAAATTCGGATCTGCTAATTGAATGGGAGGGAGATCCCCCAACGACCCTTCGGGTATCGTATAGGATGGAAGATTTCCGGCTAAATGTGGTAGCACATATGCGGACGCTTCGATTTGGATTTGTGGATTAATGGGGGAGCCTATATGGAATTGGTAGCGCTTACGAGGTTGAGCAGCAACAGTTTGATTTACTCCCGAAACTCGAGCTTGTATGGACTCATAGGGCAACTTAATTAGGTTGAATAACCGTTCTGAAATAAACGTCGCCTCGGATCCGGAGTCAATTATGGCACGAGCTGAGTACCTGATGCCCAAGTGGCAGATCTCTATGAGCGCCGTACTCAGGAGGACTCCTTGCGTGTTCACGGCGAGGTACGTTTGAAAGTTCGACGGAGTGGATAGTATTTCTGGCTGGAGGTCAGGTACTGACGCGGACTGGAGCTGTGAAGGGCCGCTACGATGGAGGAGAGTATTGTGACGACCTTTGCACGTATAGCAATTGTGCGAACTTGTGCAGTCTCTGAACATGTGGGTTCTTGCAAAACAGTTCAGACAGAGTTTCTGTTGTTTAATACACTGTTCCCTGTCCGCAACCGACATATTTAGAAACTGGGGACACAGACGGATAGGATGGTTCTCTTTTGGACAAAGTTTACACGACTGTGGATTTACGGTGACCCTTTTTCAAAGTTATGGATAATCCGGGGCCCACCTTCAGGATTGAGTGTTCAAGGTAGGTTTAAATTCTTCAATTGCCTCCAGGGTTCGATGACGACCTTTTAAGAAGGTCTTGAATTCTTCCCACCCTGGAATCTCGGATGGGTTGAGGAGGGACTGTTCCCACAGAGCCAATGTCAGCTTCGGCAGTTTTGAGGAGCACAGGAAGACGAGAAGACAGTCCCAATTTGTTGTGTCTACTTTAGCTATTTTCAAGGCTGTCAAACAACCTTGGACAGTGCTTTAGGGAATTGAAACACTCTTGGGAAACAGTGGGAAGATTAAACAAGATCATTAGCTGGCTGTTGACGAGCAGTCGCTTGTTTTCAAAACGAGTCTGCAGATTTCCCCATGCGGACTCAAACCCTTCGTTAGTCAATGGTGATAACGCCACAATAGCAGAGCTCGTAAATAACTGTTAACACTTATTTCTGAAACTGTCTTGTTACCCACAAAACAAAAAAAATCTACAATTTTCTGTCAGTCTCGGACAGAAAACAGTTATTTTGTGTTCCAAAGTGTTTTCTGTTGACTGTTTTCGCCTGACACAAACCTTATTTCTGTCTCTTGTAGCGCTTGTAGTATTATCGTAAATTGGGAGGCGCCATCTAGTACTCATATAGGGAGAGTAATAGACCCTAACGTCAACCTGCTTTGGGGCATCTCCCAGATTCGCCATGGGTTACCGCCAGAACTATGGCGGCATAGTCGGTCTTTCCAATTTCGACCATCTTAGTGACCAGAAGAATTTTCTTTCAAGTGTCCATCAAAGTCCTAAGTAAAAGAAAAAAATTATACGAAAGTGAAGTTCGGCGTGCAGCTATCTAAAGTTAGCTCAGCGCTAAGTCCAATTGGGTGAGTTGGGAAGTTGAAGAATAATCCGGTTGGATTTCTTATGAGGGAAATTTGTTTTTGGATATAGGCTTGGCGCTTTACAAATCATTTTAAAGTTACGAGATCGAATCCAGAGGCACAAGAGAAGAGAGAGGGACGATAAAGCGAAAGAGGGAAATATTGGCGGACCTGACCTACCGCATCGTCGGCGGGAACGAGTGGAATTGAAATTGAGCGGAATTGGCGTTTAATAGTTCTGAGCGCATCAGTAATCGCGCTGCTGCCCAAGAGGGCGCTCAAAAAAAAATCCGAACGAGTGGGTTTTGTGTGTCGCCGAAAAAAATCGCTGCCAGAGAAAAATCGTTTTTATGTGTGTGTGGTGCAAAGCGGGAAAAACCCGCGGAAAAAAAATATAACCTCCATCTGCGTCCAATTTTGCCTTGTCCATCGTCAAGAGATAGAAAAGGAAAGTTAACCTAAAAGAAAAGTAATTTTAACCTAAAAGAAAAGTAATTTTAACCTAAAAGAAAAGTAATTTTAACCTAAAAGAAAAAAATAATTTTTAACCTAAAAGAAAAGTAATTCTAATGCCTTAAAAAGTAAAGTAATTCCATGCAGTAAATTAAAGCTGTTCAGTTAAGTGGAAGTAATTCAACTAAGCAAAGTAAAATAACATTAAGTAAAAAAATATAAGTTAAATTATGTAATCTCCTCTAAATAATGGCGTGCGAAAGAAATAACGATGATGAAAGACGGTAATAAGGCAGAACGGAGAAGGTTTCAGTGATTTTTTTTTATTGGTTTTGAGTGATTTTCTGGCCGGCGACTCGGGGCAATTTTTTTTATGTGAAATAGAGCCCTGCATGAATCAACAGTTTTCGAGACATTTTATGTTTCGAAACATTTTTACAGTAAGATTCAAATGATTCGAAACATCTATAACTGTAACATCTCTACTGACGATTCGGTCTCCAAACGTGACTTATAAATAAAAGCTGTAATAGATAATTTTGTATTATCAGGTTTGGAAATTAAACAAAATTGTATTTTAATTTATGGCTTTCACAAATATTTTATTTTATGTTGTTTCACTAAAATTTAGATTGCTGTTCAAAAACATAATTTCATTCACCAAGCTCGGATTGTTCCCTATGGTGCTCCTTTTTTCACTCAGCAAATGCCTTGCTCGTGAAAATGCCCTCTCCGATGAGGCGCTACTGGCGGGTATGGCCAATACTTTTTGAGACAGTTTATATAGCGACGGAAGTTGCGATTTGCTGCTCTCCCACCACGTCAAAACATTAAATTCGCTAGTATATGGAACTTCCATATTTTTGTATAGATTAATTTCATTATTGATTCTATCCTGTGTATTATTGCGGTTTTGTTGTGGAATATATTCCATGAAAATATGTTCTATATTGGCTTCAACGCCAGCAAAATTGGTATTATCAAGGTACTGCTTCATCATTCCCTTTCCTTTTTATCCTGGTCGCTGAATTTTATCATTTGATTTGTTAGAGGAAACAAAAAATGGGCCAACTTGTGAAATTTTGTAATGTATGGAGAGACCACATTGTCCAATGCGTGCTTCAAAAATGTTTTGATTTTTCAGCGATTTCTGTAGTTGTTGCGTTGTGGCTACAAGATTTAGTTTACCAATATATGGTATTAGGAAATGCAGAGTAGGGTATAATTCTCCCTCAAAAACCTTAGAAGTTTCTTCAAAGGGCGTTAAAACATTAACTATTGAGCTCAGATCCCTCAAGTTAAGGTCCATAATCCTCTCAAATTCATTTTTCCGGACTAATATAGAAGTTATTTCATGCCAGTTTTCTTCAATAGATTTAAGGGTATAAAATATGGTATTCCATCTTGTAGGACAGACACTTTTCAAGCTGGAGTTTAAATTTACATTTTCTCCTGACTTCTTAAAATATTTTACTAATTTACTCGATTTGGATAATAGTAGCTCTAGTTCAGGGTGGATCTTGAACGCTTTTTCAATTATGTTGTTCAATAGGTGGTTCATACAGAATAAATGATCATACCCTCTAAAACCTGCTACCATATTAGATCCTCGATCGGTGACAATAACAGTTTTTTCTATAGCAAGGTTGAACTTCTTAAGGCAGGACGCTACTTTACTGCGTATTCTCGAGCCTAGGAGTTAATATATAAGATAAATAATTTCTTACTAATTTTACATAAATACCTGTGCAGGATTCTCCGTCCATTGATATCATTGTTAACAGCCGGTTTACTAATTTGTCTTCACAAATGTAGTGAGTTGTAATGCCGAGGTATGACCTTTTGAGGAACATGTCCGTCCACATATCGCATGTTATTGAATATCCGTTTTCATTAATGTTCGTCAATTCTAGTTTTATCTTCGATAATTCTTCTTCGTAAAGGTCTTTGATATTTCTTGAGATCGTTGTGGGATGAGGCATGTTGATATTTGAACCGTGCCGCGCTCCGATGTCAACGAAAATTTCTGCCAGGTTCAGCAGCCCTTCGTCAGCATCCATGTTAAAGGACCTGCAGTTTTTCAGGGTCTATTTTGTCATAGCTTTGGTAATTTTTGATTTTGTTTCCGCGTCTAAAGAAGTGGCTGCAGGTACATCAGAGGGGGGTTTTCTTAGCTTGTAGCACTTATGTCTCACAAGATTTGATGTATTCCCGAAATACTTCATGCAAGATAGGCAAGTGCGACACGCAACTAATCCACTGACCTCTTGCTTGTTATCGTCTAAAATTTTTCCGAAAACCTGCCAAACCTTACTGCGACCATTCTTCTCGCTAAACGTAAATTTCGCTGAAACAAGTTTAGCTTTTAATATAGCATGGCTTTTTTCTTGAATTGTTTGGAGGGCCTAGTTATGCAAAATTACCATGGTGACTCTTTTATTGAATTTCAAAATATACTCACAGAATTGCTGGAGCCACTTGGCAAATCAAAGTCCATTTTGGAAAGCACTTTTAGACAAACAAAATAAACTGATATACTGTTAAAGCTAGGCCTCCCCAATGTTTCGAAACACCTCAGAATGTTTCGAATCATTTCCAGATGTTTCGAAACATATATACAGTTGACATAAGGGATTCGTTTGTTTCGAAATATTTAAGCATACTGTTGATTCATGCAGGGCTCTAATGTGAAATAAAGTGTAAAAACATTTTAGAATCCTTTTTACAGCGTTTCAGGACCACCTAACGGAAAGCGCTTTCTACGAGGGAGTCAAGAATACTGATTGGTAAACGAAAATCTTTCGTTTATGGAAAATTTTAATCCAAAAAAAAGATAAGAAAAGAAGAAGGGGATAAATCCATAAAAGCAAAAAAGGTGCAGAAAGAAATTTGTGCCCGAGAAATTCGTTGGTGTTAACGTAAATAAAAAATTAAATCAAAGAAGAAAGGAAATGATTAAAGAATAAAGAACCTATTCCTTGTTTGTGCTCAAATCGCTCAGTTTCGTGGCTTTTGTATTTTTGCCAAAATTTTCGGAGTTTTTTTTTATTGCTGCAAATTTAATGCGGTAATGTCGCAATCGTGTCATGAGGAATGGCAGGCAGAGGCTTGCTGATTGTCTGCTTGTTTGTTTATTAATGGCTTGAAAATTTGATTATATTTACATTTGTTTTATGTTTAAAAGCATCCGAATTTATTCTAAGTTTTATATGCATGTATTTGAAACATTATTTTTATCATATATTTTTGTCCCATGATATTCTATATTTTATATTTTAGATTTTAAATAAACTTTTATAATGTTGTAAGTCCAAGTATTCGACACGGCTAACTTACTCTTTTTAACCCACTAATGCCCAAAGGGGTCGCTCGGTAAAGTAAATTACTTTTGACAAGAGCGATCACAAGAAGGGAGGATCATATGTACCTCAATACCATCGGAGGTTAACAGGCATTAAGGGATTCGACTTGGAGGCAAAAATCATTACTACACTCTATTCTAGATTTTCTTTAACTTCCCCGTTCTATCGGCTAATACCTATTTTTTTGATTGCTATTCCTCTCTCTCCAACTGTTATTGGCTGATTATTTAGGCATGCAACACAATCTTCCCGTAAGGATAATTAAAGGCGAATTTTAGGAAAGAGTAGCAAGACCACCACGACCATTTGCCGTCGAGCCAGAGCCAGGATAAATTTAATTGTTGCATGCGCACTCTTTTCAAAGCTATCACCACCGCCAGGGTATACTAATAAAGGCAGTTTTTATTTGTTGGTATAATTAAACAAGGATTAATCGTTACACTCTCAATAACAGAAACAAAGGGAGACTTTTGCTTTCCCCTCATTGAATAAGTGTTTTTGAATGATGAAAACCTATAACTGTCTCAGAATAAGTGTCTTTTTAGATTGTGTACTTATTTTTTTTAACTTAAAAATGTTAAGTTTTTTCCATAAGTTATATAAACACTGTTTATTCGTGGGATGGTTTTAGGGTATATATGTAAACTTCGTAGGGCCGAATAATAATTTATTCAATAACAATTTGTTATTATTGCATATAAATTTCATGTGTTACCAATTTATTCGGCGTTCAGCTTTACAATTATAAGCGAATTTATATTTTCCGCACTAAGAGAGCTTCGTTTCTCGTGCGGAAAATGCCCTTTCCAAAGACACCTGCGGGGCTGGTGTAGCCAGCACTACCTGGGCAAGAGCAGTTACATGTGGCGATTGCATCTTCAGGCCATCAAAAAATTGCAATATGTTGGAGTTCAATGTTATAGAGCTCATGGAGAGCGCGTCATATTTTGGGTCCACAATCTCGCGGAACCCATCGCTATCTAAAAGCATGAAAGGCCTCCCATCCGTAATTACAATTTTCACAATTGAAGAAGTTAAATTAAGTTAAATTCTTCGCTGGTCGTAATTGTGATTTTTCTCTTTTTCGATAGTTCCCGCACATTGCTGTTTGTCCTGTTGGGATCCCAATCTTTAAAAACATCAGCATGTTTTGCAAGTCGACACATTTTTAAAAAATCGTATTTTAAACTTTTACTATTCGACACTGAGACATATGTGAATAACTGTCCCAGAATAACTGTCTCTGAAAAACAGAAACACTTTTGAAACAAAACAAACTGTTTTCTGTTGAGCAAAGACAGAAAAAACAGAAGACAGAAATTATCCTGTTTCGTTCTGACAATTTTCTCAATTTGTCAGTAAATAACTGTTATTTGCCGAACAAATTGAAAGTGTCGACAGTTATTTACGAGCACTGCACAATAGACTTTGCTTCTCCGCTCGTTTTCGAGTTGAGGTGGATCAACTTTTCAACGCCGGAAAGCCTGGATTTTGGACATAGATGGCGGAAAAAAGGTCTCGGAACGTCGGCCAGTGAACATAGTCGCCACTGAAAATTTCACAGTCTATTGGAGGTACGCGGCATCCACTAGGCTGAGGCACCGGAGTGGACGGTTCACGAATCGGTTGAACGCTAGCTCTTTCAATCGTTTCGTTTAGTGTTGCAGCGCATCGCTCAAAGACAGAGTAGCAGTAGTCATACTTGGCTTGCATTACTTCCATCGTGTCTGTACAATTTAATACGGAAAAAACCTCAGAGCACGTCTCGTACTCTTTCTCTACTTTGTCCTAAAGAGCCTGTATCTGCTGAAGCCTGACCTTATTAGTGTGAACAGACGGAGGTGGGTCTGTTGGGGTATTGACCCTGGCTTCGAACTGACTGACCCTATCGGTCACAGCCACAAACTTGGTCAAGGCAGCTTTAGCTTCAGCTTTCGCCATTTTCGCAGTTGATCTAGTAACTTGCAAGGACAAAACTGGCTGTGACGCAGCTGTTCTCACGGCTTTTGAAGGGGTTAAGGACTTTTCGCTTGTTGTCCTGGACGGACGGTTGATCTTTATGGATGGAGTAGTGACGACTCGTTTTTGGCTCTGGCCCGGCTGGGCGTTCTGGCTGATGGGAACTTTATGTTCCTCACCTTCACCAATCGGCATAGTAGGCTCGAGTAGGAGCCTGCACTTACACTGACGGAAAAAGAACAGGGACGTGGATGCTGTCGCTGTATGCTGTAAGTGGGTACGATATATAACTTGGATGGAATGCGAAATGGATGTATGTCTTGGAGCATATATGACTGCACCAGAAGGAATGGATACGGAACGCATCGAAACGGAACGCTGCTTGAGGCTTTATTTTATTTTTTGATAAAACCTTGGTTATTTAATAATACTTCAATAATAATATTCAAAATATTGGGTTGGCAAGAAAGTCGTTTTTTTTCAATATTTTCAAAGATGATTTATTTATATCAGGACTTAATTAATCAATTATGTATTGGCTGTTTGGTTCGACCACTAATGACCATCTCTCGGGCAGCTGCATAATTTTGCGCTCGAAGAACTTTTGGTCTTTTCCAGCAAAGAATCGAGCAAGTGGTTTTCGACAGCCTCATCTGAATCAAAGTTTTTACCATTCAAAGAGTTTTGAAGAGAGCGAAACAAATGGTAATCTGAAGGAGCTAAGTCCGGACTATAAGGTGGATGTGGTAGCACTTCCCAATTCAGCTCCGTTAATTTTTGCCGAGTGACCAAAGATGTGTGGCGCCTAGCGTTGTCATGGTTGCGATTAGCTAGTGCCGGCTCCTTTCCTTTAATTACTTCCGCCAAATTGGATTCCGTCCCAGCAGCTCCAAGTGCACTACACCCTTCCAATTCCACCAAACAGACAGCATAACTTTCCTCTGATGGATATCGGCCTTTGATGTGGCTTGGGCTGGCTTATCTTTCTTGCTCCATGATCTTTTTCGTTGGACATTATTGTAAACAACCCACTTTTCGTCGCCAGTAATAATCCGCTTCAAAAAAGGATAGTTTTTAATCCGTTGCAGCAGAGAATAGCAGATATTTATACGCTTAGTTAGGTGAATTTCCTTTATGTTATGCGGAACCCAAACATCCAGCTTGCTTACATTGCGCTGACATTGGCTGACATTGGCGATCACTCATGGCATCTTTACCATGTATGGATTGTAGTTGGCGCCATTGTGAACAGTCTGGGGAAACGAGTAAACAAAGGTTAGCGGTGATGTATGATGCGAATGATCGTGACATGTATGAGGACTGACGACACAGAATGACATGAACTTAGGAACTTAAGACTAGTAGGATTGGCTGTTAGTCGCTAACCCAAAAAAAGGAAGGAAACGACAGAATCACTCGGAGCTGGAGGCCTCCATCGGAAGGCGGATCATCTTTGCGATTGGTCGTCGGATAGTGCCACGTGCGGTAAGAACCTCTGCCACTCGGTTCTTGCCATCCGCGCCTGGGCACACCAGTTGGATACGCCCAAGCCGCCATTCATTTGGCGGTAAATTCTCCTCTTTTAGCACCACCATGTCCCCTGTCTGAATATTTCGCGTTGGAAATTGCGATTTAGTCCTTTTATGGAGCTCCTTTAGGTACTCTTCTTTCCAACGTAAGCAAAATTGCTGATGCAGGGCCTTTAGCCGCCGCCATCGGTTTAAAATGGAAATGGGGTTTTTCCTTAATCTCGGGCTCAGCCACGGAAAGGAGTGGCCCACCGACTAGAAAATGTCCGGGGCTGAGAGCTACGAGGTCCGTGGGGTCTTCGGATATTGGAGAAATAGGCCTCGAATTTAAACAGGCCTCAATTTTCGATAGGAGGGTAGCTAACTCTTCAAATGTGTACTTCCCGCCCGCCGTATGCTTGTAGAAGTGTGCCTTAAAGCTTTTGACACCGGCCTCCCATAGCCCTCCCATATGAGGGGCTGCAGGAGGGTTAAAGTGCCAGTTCACATTTTGAAGGCTGTAATTGGATAGGATCAAAGACCTCGTGGCTTCAATGAAGTCCTTGGATAGGGACGTGGAGGCTCCCGTAAACGTTTTCCCGTTGTCCGAATGTATGTGTTGCGGACAGCCACGTCGTGCGGAGAAACGCGAGAAGGCTGCCAGAAACTTTTCAGTGGTCAAGTCTGATGTAGCTTCTAGATGGATGGCTCGGGTACCGAAACACACAAAAACGCAGACATACCCTTTTGTTATCTTACACCCTCGACCGACATAGTTTTTAATATCAAATGGTCCCGCAAAGTCAACGCCCGTGTGGGTAAAAGCTCTGGAAAATGTAGATCTTGCGCAGGGCAAGTCCCCCATCAGCTGAGTTTGCAGCTTCTGTTTGTGAATGGTACACACCCGACAGGAATGAATGGTGACTTTTACCAGATTTCTCAGCTGGGGTATCCAATACTTGGAGCGAATAAGTCGGATCACCAATTGATTACCCCCATGCAAGGATATGCTATGGCTAAAGAGGACCAAAAGTTTGGCAAAAATGCTCCTTGCCGGAATGATGATTGGATGTTTCTCATCATAGCTTAGCATCACAGATGCTCGTAGACGACCGCTTGCTCTTAAGACACCATGGCTGTCGACAAAGGGGTTTAAATTGGAGATCGTGCTGGAGACTGGAATATGCTGCTTTTTGCCTAATGCCTTGCATTCTGTTGGATACTCATTGAGTTGGGTGAGCACAATCAGCCTCTCTTGGACGTTAGACAGCTCTGCCGCTGTGAGTTCCGACTTTACGTTGACATCTTGCTTGCGACACAGTCTTGCAAACCGGAATACGTACGCGAGAACACGTAAAGCCCTCTCGAATGCTGAAAACCGCTCCAAAATGTCAGTTTTCGGAGGCGCTTTGGCGACGTTACATCTTATCGGGCGTTGTTCGAGCTCTGTTTCAAGCGGGACCGACGAATTGAGTGGCCACTGCTCCTGGTTGTGACGCAGCCACTCAGGACCCTGCCACCAGAGGTTGCTGTCCCTGAGCTCATGGACTGAGACGCCCCTGCTCGCCAGATCAGCTGGGTTATCTTCCGATATCACATGAGCTGTTGGTGAGCTGGTGAACTTTCGCGACTCTGTTGGCAACGAACGTAGTCCAAGTGCATGCTGGCTTGCCTAGCCATGCAAGCACTATTGTGGAGTCTGTCCAATAATATGTCTCATACTGAGTAGGAGGCATTTCGGAGAGAACTGCTGCAGCGAGTTCGGAGAGAAGCACCGCACCGCACAGCTCTAATCGCGGTATGGTAAGGGACTTTACTGGAGCTACTCGGGTTTTGGTAAAAAAGCCCTCAGTCGTTTCGACGCGAACGAAGTTGGCAGCACCATAGGCGCTCTGCGATGCATCGCAAAACCCGTGGTACTGCAGCTTTGCTGCTGGATGAAATCTTACCCATCTTGGAATGCGAACTTCTTTTAAGGTTGGATATCCCTTAAGAAAGTCACGCCACTTTGCGACAAGATCAACCGGAAGAGGCTGGTCCCAGCTTAACTCCCGCAGCCAAATTTCTTGCATGAAAATTTTTGCACGAAGAATAAATGGCGATAACCATCCTGCTGGTTCAAACAGTTTGGCTATCTGGGATAAAACCCCTCGTTTGGTGTAGTTCGTTTAGAGAGAAATATCCATCGGCAAAAAAAAGAAACTATCCGATGTCGCGGCCAACGGATTCCCAGAGTTTTTGCGATACAGGCGTCTTCCAGCTCCAGAAAGTCGGCCCTGATCAAGTGCTCCTTTGGAATACCCTGTAAAAGTTTCTTCTCGAGGTCCATTTGCGCACTCTCGAGGGCACCGCAGAGCTCTTTGATGGCTGAAACAACGGACTGCTGCGTGTGGGTGCCAGCTAAAACATCATCGACGTACATAAAGTTCGAAATTATGTCACTTGCCAAAGGATATTGGTCACGTACATCCTGGGACAGTTGTTGGAGCACGCGTATCGCCAAAAAAGGGGCACAGTTAACGCCAAAAGTGACCGTGTTGAGCTCATAATCACACTGTTTTCCCTCTTTATCGCGGAACTGGATTCTTTGGAACCGTGTATGATTAGGATGGACGAGAATCTGCCGAAACATCTTGGTGATGTCAGCATTGAAGACGTATTCAAAGAAACGCCATTTGAGGATCTGGGTTGTCAAATCAGATTGCAGTACCGGACCTGTATGAAGGATATCATTTAGGCTGTACCCGTTTGACGATTTATTGGAGGCATTAAACACCACGCGAACCTTTGTGGTGGTGCTGTCTGGCTTGAAAACCGCGTGGTGCGGCAAGTAAAAATTGCTGGAGTCGTCTTTTGGAGATACTAGGTGCATATGGTCTAAATCTAAATATTCCTGAATAACTGAGTCATACTGCTCTCTCAAAGGAACGTTTTTACTCAACCGTACTTCATTCCTAAGGAATTGCGCCAGTGCGATGGGCCGTGAATGCCCCAGGTTTATTTTGTTAGGATCTTTAAAGGGCAAAGAAACAACATACCTCACATCTTTATCCCTTGTGGTGGTTTGCTGGAAGTTATTTTCACACACCGAGCTGGATTCCTTACCCGGCTTCACTGGAACATCCTCCACCTCCCAGAACTTGGTAAGGATGCCGTCTAGTTGAGATTCGGTGACGGACACCGTGCTGAGAAGGAAGATATTCGGTTAGTGGGATTCTTCGCGATTGGGCCGCAAAGAATCCACCCAAAATATGGTCTCTTGTCCAAGGAGTGTTCCGCAAACATTTGAATGGAAGCCGCCAAAATAATCGACGGAAGGATATCGGCGCCTATAAGCACGTCAATTTGCGAACTCTGGTAGAAATTCGGATCTGCTAATTGAATGGGAGGGAGATCCTCCAACGACCCTTCGGGTATCATATAGGATGGAAGATTTTCGGCTAAATGTGGTAGCACATATGCGGACGCTTCGATTTGGATTTGTGGATTAATGGGGGAGCCTATATGAAATTGGTAGCGCTTACGAGGTTGAGCAGCAACAGTTTGATTTACTCCCGAAACTCGAGCTTGTATGGACTCATAGGGCAACTTAATTAGGTTGAATAACCGTTCTGAAATAAACGTCGCCTCGGATCCGGAGTCAATTAAGGCACGAGCTGAGTACCTGATGCCCAAGTGGCAGATCTCTATGAGCGCCATACTCAGGAGGACTCCTTGCGTGTTCACGGCGAGGTACGTTTGAAAGTTCGACGGAGTGGATTGTATTTCTGGCTGGAGGTCAGGTACTGACGCGGACTGGAGCTGTGAAGGGCCGCTACGATGGAGGAGAGTATTGTGACGACCTTTGCACGTATAGCAATTGTGCGAACTTGTGCAGTCTCTGAACATGTGGGTTCTTGCAAAACAGTTCAGACAGAGTTTCTGTTGTTTAATACACTGTTCCCTGTCCGCAACCGACACATTTAGGAACTGGGGACACAGACGGTTCTCTTTTGGACAAAGTTTACACGACTGTGGATTTACGGTGACCCTTTTTCAAAGTTATGGATAATCCGGGGCCCACCTTCAGGATTGAGTGTTCAAGGTAGGTTTAAATTCTTCAATTGCCTCCAGGGTTCGATGACGACCTTTTAAGAAGGTCTTGAATTCTTCCCACCCTGGAATCTCGGATGGGTTGAGGAGGGACTGTTCCCACAGAGCCAATGTCAGCTTCGGCAGCTTTAAGGAGCACAGGAAGACGAGAAGACAGTCCCAATTTGTTGTGTATACTTTAGCTATTTTCAAGGCTGTCAAACAACCTTGGACAGTGCTCTCCAGGTGCTTTAGGGAATTGCCACACTCTTGGGAAACAGTGGGAAGATTAAACAAGATCATTAGCTGGCTGTTGACGAGCAGTCGCTAGTTTTCAAAACGAGTCTGCAGATTTCCCCATGCGGACTCAAACCCTTCGTTAGTTACGAGATCGAATCCAGAGGCACAAGAGAAGAGAGAGGGACGATAAAGCGAAAGAGGGAAATATTGGCGGACCTGACCTACCGCATCGTCGGCGGGAACGAGTGGAATTGAAATTGAGCGGAATTGGCGTTTAATAGTTCTGAGCGCATCAGTAATCGCGCTGCTGCCCAAGAGGGCGCTCAAAAAAAAATCCGAACGAGTGGGTTTTGTGTGTCGCCGAAAAAAAAATCGCTGCCAGAGAAAAATTGTTTTTTTGTGTGTGTGGTGAAAAGCGGGAAAAACCCGCGGAAAAAATATAACCTCCATCTGCGTCCAATTTTGCCTTGTTCATCGTCAAGAGATAGAAAAGTAAAGTGAACCTAAAAAAAAAGTTATTTTAACCTAAAAGAAAAAAATAATTGTTAACCTAAAAGAAAAGTAATTCTAATGCCTTAAAAAGTAAAGTAATTCCATGCAGTAAATTAAAGCTATTCAGTTAAGTGGAAGTAATTCAAATAAGCAAAGTAAAATAACATTAGGTAAAAAAATATAAGTTAAATTATGTAATCTCCTCTAAATAATGGCGTGAATTTCGTGTCCTGCTAACGTGGAGGTAATTTTGCTCAGTACGTGTGCACGTACATTCATTGTGTGATCTGAGATCCTTGACTGCATGTCCAGTGTGCTGCAGCTTCTAGTTGTATCTGCCTTGATTGATGAAATTCCAGACACTAAAATGCGTGAGGGCGAGCGAGTATCACTTCCGTGATACATGCCCAAACTTAAGACAGTTAAAACACAAGGATTTTGCCTTTACAAATGTGCGTCTCTGTGCATTTTCTTTCATCGATACTAGAGCATGGGACGAACGCTTTGCTTTGCTCGGTTGTGGTGCGCCAACCGTGAAGTCTATGCCTGACCCACTTTTGCTGAGCTCGAATTCCTCGCAGCGTCGGTCTGAAAACTTGAGTAAATCATCCACAGACGGAGATTCAAGTTCCCGGCTTCCCTCAATCCATTTGCGTCGAGTTTGAGTGTCGATTTTAGCCAGAATGAAGTGTATGATCCAGCAGTCCCTGTTAGTTTGACCCGCTGCATCCAATCCACGTACAATCTTCGTAGCTCCGTCGGTCACCTTGCGCAGAACTGCAACATCTGCCCTGGATGTCGAAGGGAGATTTACAAACGTTTCCAGCAGAGTGTTGACAATGTGACGTGGTCTGTTGTATCGTTCAGTTGGGCAACTCCAAGCAGCCTCGTAAGCAGCATCCGTAATTGGCATATGACGAATCAAGTCTGCTGCTTCCCCAGTAATGTTCGTTTTTAAGTCGTGGAACTTTTGTATGGCTGTCAAATACTGCTTGCTGTGGATCGTACTCTCGAAGATGTTTTTAAAGGCTGGCCACTCTTTGTAGTCACCAGTAAACACCTTGATTTGGATTTTTGGCAGCTCGTTGTGCGTTTTATTTGCTGCGGAGTTTGCCCTCAAAAATGTTGATTGCTGCTCAGCTAAACGCTCATTCAGTCCCTGTTGTTGTTGTAGAAAACGAGCAAGGTTTTCGTTTCCCAATCCTGATGAACTTGATGCGGCATCGTCAAGGTTGCCAGATTGCCTACCGTTGCTGCTTTCTCTGTCGCTCGATGATTGACAGCGCCGTTTAATGGTGTGAAACAAGGTGTTCGCTTGCAAGTACTTGTCCTCGTACCTCTCGTTGTCGATGGCTGGATCGATGTACCCCTCTTCTCCATCATAAAGGCAATTTGATCGCTAATGGTATCAAACTCCTTCCAAACGCTATTGAGCCTTTCCATGTTAATCAATAGCTAGATCTGGCTAGAAGGTCCAAAGATATGGTGATGAATAAACAGTAGAGGTGGAGAAATATCGATTTTTGGGAACATCGATGTTTTCGATGTTTATGTCAAAAAACATCGATGTTTTTCGATGTTTTTGACTAAAAGTGGACTTTTCTATTGGATTGGCGTATATTTACATTAGTTTTTACACATATAAACATAAACCTAAATATACCTTTGCAGAGGGTATTTTTTTTTTAGCTAAGAGATGGCTACCAAGAGCAGGAGACAGACCATAACAAAAAACATCGATGTTTTTAAATAAAAAAAAATTTTACAAACTGGTACACTTAGAATGAAAAATTAAATTTTTAGGATTAAACGAAAGAACATAAACATATAAAGAACATACGCATATAAAATGTATATTATATAAGTAAATAGCTTACATTGCACTAAGGTTGCAGCCTTGTCGAACTAGCCATGTCCGTCTGTCCGTTTGTCTGGTTTGTCTGTCCAATCTTTTAAATATAAGCGCGATCTAATATTGCAAATTTTAAAACGAATTTTGATTTTTGTTCAGGAATAAAAGTTTGTCCACAGTATGTGGCTTTAGTCGAGTCCGCCTATCAGAAATTATTTGCCCAGCCTTGCTGAACATCCGCTCAGACTCGCACGATGTTGCTGGAACGCATAAATATTTTTTTGAGATCTCTCTTAATGGCTTCATATTTTCAGAATTTGTCTAAAGGACAATTGATTAATTTTAAAAGATTTTTCTTATAGTTCGAAAAGTTACCTTCCAAAACAAAAGTGGGTCACATTCCTCGGGTTCGTTATTTCTTTCAAGATGCTGCCTTAGCATGCTAATAGCATCAGCTCGCGATGATTGCCCTTTGTCCTTAGACTTGTGTGTGTTCATACCGAAGAATTGAAACAAATTTTACTTACGCTTAAGCTGATTGTCCATGTCTTCGCTTTTTGTTTTTTACTTTTACAAATATCTCGGTCCGAGATTCTCGGACCAGTTCAGCTCGGAATACGTAAGTAAATTTGATTTTTACTTCAAAAAAACATCGATGTTTTTCGAGGGAAACATCGATGTTTGTAAAATATCATTAAACATCGATCTATCGATTTTCACATCGATTTTTTCTCCACCTCTAATAAACAGGTTTTATTTCCGATTTGAATGGACTGTATATTTTTGTGATAACCTTTATGGAACCGACATGTTCCGCTGTAGTCTTATTACTTAAGGGCTAGTACTCAACCTAACAAAAACTGGCCCAAAAAAAAATACTATTTTCAGTAAAATATTTCTTGATGGTCCAGTGTTGATTAATTTAATAATATCCGTGCGTTATTTTTTGGTCACACTGGCTCAAAAACATAAACAAACCTAAAATTCAAATTTTTAACTTGTATTTTACAAGCGAAATCAACCGTATAATCCATTGGTACAGTACTTGATAGTCATTGTAATTAGTCTTCTGCCTTTGATAGTGTATTTTAGCGATTTTCGTTAAGGATTTAACTAGGTTGTTCTCGGAATTGATCGATAGCTCAAGAAATATATATAATGAATTATTTCTTGAGCAGTATTTTAGTATTATTTTTTTTTTGTGAGCATGAGTACTGCCGTCCAAAAACTTCAACCAAAATTTTGCCACCAAAAATTTTGTGACGATTTTTTTAAATGAAGTTCTTGGTTTTGGACGACTTTTTGTTGGGATGAGTACTAGCCCTAACTTAGAAAACCAAAAAATCTCATAGTGTCACGCAGCTCAGAAGATACTTAAAAATACTAAAATTATCGAAGCTGGTATTTCGCATTACAAACTAACAAAAAATTCAAATTCAAATTATGGATGCAATCCGTTCATCAACACCTGTACCTTTCCGACTGTCTGCAAGGAGTCTTTTATTATTCCATTTCATAAGAAGGGCAGAAAGTCTGATATTACGAACTATCGTGGGATAGCCAAACGAAGTGCTATTCCTAAGCTATTTGAAAAACTCATAAGCGATCAACTGCAGCATCAGTGTAGCTCCTTATTATCTCCAAATCAACATGGTTTCACAAAATGTCGTTCAACTACAACTAACCTGCTGGAATTTACGACCTATATTAAAAAGGCTTCCTATCCTCTAATCAAACTGATGTAATTTTCACAGATTTTAGCGAAGCGTTTGATTCAGTGTGCCATGAGCTTCTTATCCACAAGCTGGGCCTTCTTGGTGTCCCACTAACTCTTCTGATGTGGATTCATTCATATTTTACAGGCCGTTCTCAAAAGGTACAGTTTAATCGTGTTCTTTAAAAATTGAATTGAATTATCCTATGAGTGTTTCTACGATGCGAATTCAACCAGAGTCACTGCGGTCCTGTAATCCGCA
>JBAMCJ010005385.1:0-53740 GCA_037075205.1 Drosophila prostipennis | reverse complement strand
CTTAAATAAAATTGATTTACATTTTCCAGCATTTTCAAACTTTCAAATATACTTATAATGGCATATATATGAAAATAGTCTTCTTAAAATGTAGACAAATTTGTACCAATGAGTTTGACAAATAGTTAATACAAAATATACATGAGTTTTTTTTAAACGGCCCATTTAAATTAATTGAATACAGTGCCTTCTCATTTTGTAATACTCCCCGTCGGAATAGGGCACTTGAAAGAGCAGTTAGCTAAGGTTGAGATCGAGACAGACATCTACGACGTCACTGATCACGAGCATCTGGCTATAGAGGCGGCTGTCTGGCAGCATCGAGAGGCGCTGCACTTACCTTTTAGGATGCACTGCGATTGCAGATACGAAGGCACAGTTACAGATACAGATTCAGATTCCCGAGGAGGCGGATGCGGATGGCGGATGGCGGATGCGGGGTGAGTGCAATCAGCTTGAGGGCAGTGTTTGGCTGCGATTTGCGATTTCGCTCCGCTGCGCTTCGATTTCGATTCGATCCCATCGCATCCCATCCGATCCGATCCGTTCCGATTTTGCCTTATCAATCAGAGTGGATTCTCTGAATGCCAAAAACACAACAAAAATATCGGTGGGCAGTCAGTGCATGGCCGACTCCGTGACGCTGCAGACGTGGTGCAGTTCGAGTGGTTTTCGGTTGTTTTGGTTTCCTCCGCTGCCTTTGCTTCGAGCACCAAAGGATCTTTTGTACCTGAAATTATTAAAGTCCCAAAAAAGATTCGTGCCGAGCCTATCGGTTATATAATTGTCCTCTAGTGTAAGTGAAAAATTCACAAAGAGTGCAATTTGGTGAGAGCGGCGTTCGCGGTTCGCGGGTCAATTCTGATTGCTATAAATAAAATTGCAAATTCGTTATCACGCCTCATAATCGAGACGCCGCAGCAGCATGATTAAGTGTTTCGTTCGACGCCCCACCCAACCTCCCAAACACCCAATCCACCCACTCACCCACCCATCGGCCACTGGCAAATATCATGTGTGGTTCAGGTGATAAGCCGGCGACCGGCAATAAAAGTATAGTGCGGATCGGTAGGCCTAGAAACATCTAATCGAACTATTTAAATGGTGCGAACAGCTAATGGCGCATCTATCTCTGGACCAGTGACTAACTAATTGACATGACAAATGCAACTGGAAGATGCTGCCGATAAGAGTGTCTGTCACCCCGTCAATAATAGCACCTGAAGGGCTTGTAAACATTTGAACACTTTGCGTACTTCAGGGAATTTCCAGTTTAAATTAAAACACATTGGATTCCTACATCTAAATAAATACTGACAAAATACATAAAAATGGACAAATATTTGTGAAAAAAGCATCAGGAACTCAACGAGTTTTATTAAAATTCAAAACATTTTGATTTGACTTATTTAGGTTAAATAATACCTTTATAATATTGCTATTCTTGTTCAAAATTAGCACCTCAACAGCACCTTGACTTCATCTTACAAACGTCCACTATGAACCAATCAAGCATAATTCAAAGGTCTTTTTTATTGCGTGAGACGTTCGGGGGTCCACTTTAATATCAATTCCGAACATTTGCCCCAATTTAATTCAATTAAGAGCCTTTATGGGTGCTTTTGACTCAGTGCGTGTATCTACTTAAGTCAAATGCTTAAGGCAAAAGACATTTTTGCAGCTACGCCGTTACACTGAGCGCAAAGCGTAAATTCGCAAAGCTAAAAATGAGAAAGATGCGCAAATAGTATAACAGACCTAAGAAGAATAAAACGGAAATGTTACTTTGGCCGTAAAGTAAAAGTCAAAGACATATGTTGTCTAAGATTTATTTATAGATTTCGTGTTCATTTTATTTATTTTCATTTCTTTTTTCTGTGCATATATTTTATTTATAAATTGTGAGCTTGGGTCGCTGCATTAGTGATTATTATTTATACCGCGAATGTTTTAAAAAATATTCATATACAATAGGATAAGAGAATGGTCGGAATTATTATTATTGCAATTTTGATTTAAACGAATACGTATGCTTAATATTTATGATTCCTGACCTATTTTAATTTATTTTATGGCATTAAATGTTTCCTTAATTTGGCAAATAATAACGCCAAACGTAATTAGAGAACAATTCAAAGCACTTTTGATTTTTAATGCATACGTTTGGTTTTGTAATGCTTTTCTTGACCCAACGTCATTAGCGCCCAAAGCGCATTTATCCACTTGGCCAAAAGCCAAAAGAATATTAAATTTATCTACAACCAAAAAATGAATAAAGGTACCTAGCTGCAAGGGATGTCTGTGAATCATGAAATATCTGCCATAAGTAAAGGAGGTATCACCTCTTATGCAGTGGCATCTGTGTACTATACGGCAGAGACCTGCATCCGTTTCTTTAAATTTAAGGAAATTTTTAAGAGATCGGCATTTTGACCTCCTTAATCGATCGATTGTCAGGCGATCGTTTGTTTATTTTAAAACTTTGTCGACGCCATTTGGCAATAGAAATATTTCAATTCAATCTTTATACTTCTTTTTATTCATTTTACTGCTTAATTAAATTTCCTATGCATGCTGCCAAAAATAAAAAGTTAAGTACATAAAAGAAAAAGAGACGGATAATCGGAATAGACAAAAAATAAATGCCGCGAAAAGTTCAAGGCCAATTGACTTTGTCTCGTCTCGATTGGCGCATCTAATTTCGAAAATAAAAACTCTGATGTCTTCATTGGGCGGACCTTCCTCTCCCAACCTAATTGCCTTCTCGCTCTCATTGTGCAGATCTATTAATGGGCGTGGCTTGGCTGTGCACCTGATCAAAGGTAATGCACGTGCAGCCATCGCAAAATGAAAACAATAACATTCCCATCTGCCAAGATCAAAACAAAAGAGGTGTTAACAATCTGTTCTGGTCACACGGTTCATTGGGCGATTTCACTGACATAGTTTGTGCTACAAACTAATCACGGGTTTTCATCACCTGACTGAAGCTTTTAGGGCCTTGGTATATCATTTTTCTAGGTGCTGACAACTTATAGAGTTTCGATAAATATTTAATTTATATTTTTCATATTTTTGGTATTATCAGTTCAATATTAACTTTAAAATTAAACAACTTTCATACTAGGATTAATGAAGGTAATTTATATTCAATCCTTTAGAACTCCCTAATTGTAAATCTCGTTGAAGTTTTTAAAAATGTCTTAGTATTTTAGTATGCAATAATTTTGCAGAATTTTTCACATTTTGGCTAGTCAGAACCAATTAAACCAACATATTCTTTCAATAGTCTATTTAAATTTTAATGACAACCAACTAAATCAAATGAAAACCAAGGCAACGAAATAGAAATGAAAAATGCTGTGAGGATCATAAAAGCAGATATACTGGCGAAGATATTTTCCCAGCTGTTTTAAAATGCCACCGGGAACATGGGAAAAGCGGAAAGGGAAAGTGATGGAAGAAAACATTTCTCGTGAATTTATTTGTTTACTTAAGAATTGCTCATCGCGTTTCAATATATCACTCACGTCACATAACCCGATGGTTCTATATTTGCAGATATTCCGCAGATCGGGTGCAGCAGACACGATTGTGTGCTGACGTGACGTAAATGAACGATCCCGGCGATATACCACTGACACACACGGGTACTCCGGACGGCAGGCCGCCCTGCAGCATTATCTCCATCATACCAACCATAGGAATGTCCTCATGTCGTGGAAGAGCCGAGGCATTCGCACGGAGTCTGTCCTCCAAGCTGCGCACCTTGGGATCACAGGTGAATATTGAAATACTGAAATTCCAAATCAATTAAATATAAATAAGTAGGGAAGTGTAGGGTAAGGTGACGAACGATTCGTTTTTTGAATGTAACTTTTCTAAAAATCAATATTTTTCAAAAGTGTAAAAGCAGAAAGTTGCTTACATCTACTGATTGTTTGACTTCTTATTAATATTACTGTAAATATATTGTCGAAACGATAAGAGGAGACGACTACATTTATTTGGAATTTTTGTCATGACGTCATATGTGAGATTCGACTAGTTCGTCACATTACCCTACACTCCCCTACCTATATATAGGTACTATTATTTTTAAAAAAGTTTATAGTATTATTATATTTTTTGAGTTATCAAGAAGTAATTTTCTGAGGTGTTAAAAAATATTTTTAATTGAATACGCAAGAAAAAAATTAAGTTTTATTAAAATTATCTAAGATTTTCTATTTCTCTTATAAACAGTCGAGTTTTAATAGATCGAACCTCAGTGTGCCAAGTAAACAACTCGAGTTAAAGAAATTAAACGTTTTTAAAAGTTTTGATTTTTTCAATGTTTGTTAAGCTTAAAACGACGACATTTCGATCCATTAAAATAAGTTCAATTTTCAAAACCTTCAGCCAATTACTACTGTAATATTAAAATCTTTGGCACTATTCCTGAAGATGTACTTCTATTTGCCTTTGGAATATTATATATCTAATAGAGGATCTCTTCCCGCAGACAACCGAGGAGGGTGAAGCCAACGCGGAGGATGAGCCAATCATCAATGGAACCAGCACGAACACGTGGGTTAATTCCCACGACTCGGAGCAGACGGTGACCGATCTGCAGCCTCTTCGCCATGAGTCCGACTCGTTCTTCGACTTCGACTGCGAGCTGGAGTCGCCGGGGAGCCCGGTGGACGAGTGCGAGTACCTGCGCCTGATCGAAACCGCCTCGAATACGCCGCACAACTCAACGGCGGAATCGGGCTACGCCTGCGCTTCAATGGCCAGCAGTCACAGCAGCAGCACCGATGGTCCCTACTTCGATGCTTCTGCTTCGGCTTCGGCTTCCACATCCACAGCTGCAGCTGCCCAGGACCAAAAGCTGCCAGCCTCGGAACTGAAGGAGTATGTGAATACCGTACAATTAAATGGAAGGCATGGACTGGTCAATGGAGTGCAGGAGGAACAGCTGTCTGGCCAGGGTGTTGTTCAGGAGGACGAGGCCTTCCTACAGGCCCAGATACTCAGTGAACTCCAGCAACATAGCATCAGCTTGCGGGCCGAGGAACATGCAAAGCCCGAAGTGGAGCAGCTCAGCAATGGGCATCTCGAGGAAGTGGAGCACATGGAACTGAAGGAAGTCCTGGAGGTAGCTGGTACTACAACCAGAGCTCCAGAGGCGGTCTCCACTGAAAGAGCACATACAGAAGTGCCACATGAAGAGATAAACTCTACTGACAGAACCGCAAAGGAAACCCCATACGATAGAGTTCAAAAAGAAAGTACCCAGGAGGGGGTGCAAGAAGAGATCCCCTACGAGAGAGTCCAAGAGAAAACCTCCAACGAGAGGATTCAAGAGGAATCCTCCAACGACAGAGTCGAAGAGGAAACCTCCTACAAATCGCCCACAGAATCCTCCCTTGAAAGAACGCCCACAGAGGAAACCTCCTCCCCCGACAGGACCCTTCAGGAAACCAGAGACGTGGAACTCTCGCCGGATAGTGGTGTGGATGAAACGGACAAATCGGCCAGCAATCTCACTGTAAACGTAGATCTGGCCCAAATCGAACAGGCCAAACAGGATGCCGCCGAAGCTGTGGAAAAGAGTGGTGCACACAGTCATGGCATTGATACCACAGATGACGAAGACGACTGCAGACCCCAGCGCATCAGGCGGTGTTCCTCACTTAAGACGGGAAAGACTCCGCCAGGAACTCCGGGCCGCAAGAAGATAGTGAGGTTCGCCGACGTTCTCGGGCTGGATCTGGCCGATGTGAAGACCTTCCTGGACGAGATACCCACCATACCGAAGTCAGCGTTCGAGGACCTCGAGATACTGGAGTCGGAGCCGCCTCTTCAGCTGGGTCCCAAGTCCGATAAGCTACTGATGCCTCTGTTCCAGCAGCCAGGTGGGCTGCCCAAGTTCCTCGACGCCGTCAGGGAGAAGCAGGTGTCGCTGGAGAACGCCGCCGTGTCCGATAACATCAACCAGACGATATCCGGATCGGTGCGCGTCCGGAATCTCGACTTCCACAAGTCGGTGCACATAAGATACTCGCTGGACGGGTGGAGGAGCTACGCTGATTTGCAGGCCAACTACGTGGAGAACTCCTGCGATGGCTTCTCCGACATCTTCACCTTTGTGCTGTTCGGGAACTCGCTGCACGTGGGCCAGAGGCTGGAGTTCGCCGTGCGATTTCAGTGCAAGGGCCAGCAGTTCTGGGACAACAACTACGGGGCCAACTACTGCTTCCAGTGTCTGCCCAGCTCGACACATACCACCGGCAGCTCGACGGCATCGCCTCCGTCCGTGGCGACTGGCCCCGTAACCTCTGGCCACAGTGCCAGTCTGGTCGGAATGCTAAGCCCCACGGCGGGCGATGCCTGGTGCAGCTCCTTCTACTAACCGGTGGCGATGGGCCCGCACTAAAGGCACTGGCACACCGTACAGAATCCATCCCCCATCCATACACCCCCTCCCGATGACACGACACCAAGGTCTGGTACTCTGCCCGATCCTTGACGTTCTGTCACGTCCCAAGACAATTCGAGTCCCCAAGTCCCAGATGATCGGCCAGTCAGAAATCACAGATCAGAATGCCTACCTTCATTGGGCTACCTCTTTGTTAGGGTGCTTTGATTTTTCACTGAAAAATGTTATGGCAATTCTTTAAGACAGGTATCATTGGCTTTTTAATTCAAAGATAGACTTAACTTTAATGAGTTTACATCTAAGTTGTAAAGCTTAAAGGGAGCTATGAAAAGAACTGGGTATGAATATATGCTATACATATTCAGAGCTGATATATGGGACGTGGGTCCAATACCTCAAGATATATAAATCAGTTGAGCTCCTGTAAAATGCCTTATAACTGTCTTAAAATTTCTTTACTTCTTCGGAATTGTCTAGCTTTTGCACAACGAAAAGTCGAATCTCCCTACCCTTCCTTGTGAAGGCCAACATTGTTTATATTTTTATAGAACGGAAAAGATTGAAGGGTTAATGAAGGTGGAGAAAAAGCTATAACAGCTAAATGAGCGCCACAAAAAAATAAATAAACAAACCAGAGTAGTACGAGCAAGAACAAAAGCCAGCAAAGTTCGAATGAATCCCAAAGATAGTTGTTAGTCCTATGTTATAAGAAGAGCAAGTGATAACAAACTAAAAATCAGATCAGTTTCTTCAATGTCTTCTTCTGTTTTCAGTTTTTTTCCGATTTTCATTTAGTTTGTTTCTAGGTTTGTTTGTAATGAGAAAGCGTTTACAAGCCGCTGCCAGTTGGATCGGGTTATTAAGATTGGGTTTCTGCCAATCTTAAAGTCATTTTTGTGAGAAGATCAATTGATTAATCTTAGTTCAGCAGCAGTTCTGGGAAGTAAACGAGCTCTTTGTATCGTAAGCTATT
This sequence comes from Drosophila prostipennis, assembly GCA_037075205.1. NCBI lineage: Eukaryota > Metazoa > Arthropoda > Insecta > Diptera > Drosophilidae > Drosophila > Drosophila prostipennis. Next base: position 46,343 of record JBAMCJ010005385.1, on the reverse strand, counting down.
CGATTAGCTCAGATTATTTGGTAGCTTTGTTTATACTCCGACCCATTCGAGCACAAAGACCATGTTAAAAGTTAACTACAACTAATTAACATCCATTATCTAGTCAATTCGAGTTTACTTTTGCGACCTTTTCGACTATTCACAGTCATAAAGAAAATACTCCAATCCCAAGATCTTTGTACCCCGATCGGTAACACGTTTCCAACCATCTGACACAACAGACAAACCATAACTTTTGTTTCTCCTTATTGTTGATATTTTTCTAATGTTTGATTTTTTTAATATTCTTTAATTTTAATTTAAACGATTTAAATATTTTTTATGTATATGTTCATGCGTAATATATATCGTAATATTATATAAATATATATATACAAAATAAAATAAATATAATACTTAGTTATTTCTCTTTGATTCTTTTACTTATGCTCTTGATTTCGAAATAATAAAAACGAACTCTTCTTATCCACAACAAACCCTTAAATAGCCTATATCAGGGATAAACTAGAGAAGACCTCCCTATAACAATTAATTGCAAACACAGCTACCTCAAGGTTTTCAGACCGAAAACACGAAAAAGAGAAAATAATAGTTAAACGAAATATATGATTAAAATAAAATAACTATTAAATATGTTTATTGCATAGCAAACATGTATAAAACAAAAAAGCAAAACAACAAATAAAAATGAACTTTAAAAGTTAAAACTATTTACATGCATATGTTAACATAGCAGAAACCTCAGAAAAATTACAAAAGTCCCCGCAATCCAAATTGACTTAGACTGAAGCGTGAGTATTTCGCTAGATGAGCGAAAAGATGTTATGAGATCTGCCCAAAAACCAGAAATTTGTTAAGGTTTGTGTGGGCGGGGCTTTTGTCAGCATGAGTTCCACTTGACACTAACAAAAGAATAATAATGAACCCACAATAAAAAATAAATGCAAACAGAGAAATATTGCATGACTTAAAGGTGTTTTCTTTTGTGCATCGAAATTAGGGGGAAGGAATAAATGCAAAGTAACTATTAAATAATTTAAACGGAAAACATGTCCACAGGTAGGTGAACATTTAGTATTTAAATTTTTATCCTCATCACTCCACATAAAAGTCATTGCTCTGCATCCATTTACGGTTTATTTTAAGTATATTGTCGTGTTAGCAGAATTAAATATTTTGTTCTTTTTTCTTATTTATTAAGCTATTCCAGACCGCTCAGAATTCACTTTTCATGGCTCAATCACAAAGTCCAATACCCATTTAGTGTGAAAGTTCTTTCAACAGCTTAAGAACTCGGCTCATTCATTGATTTTTATGCAAATCATGCCCACTTTATAAATAGTTGGCTTAGTTTATTAAACAAGAGGAATTTGCATAAGATACAAATATAAGATGATCGTTTGACAAGACATATAAATCTCAAATGAGCTATTTTAACGGTAGTTTGAATGGTTCTTCTTTATTGCCATTCTTCGGCCTTATAAAAGAAGTCACAATGATCTGATTTCTGTTAGTTTACAGCATGAGGTCGCCTCTGGAAGTTCGCCTAGCGAACTGGATTGTTTTGGCGGTAGCAATACAGTCAGTTTTCGTTGTTGAGGCCAAGGAAGATGCCTCAGTGCCTCGGCTTATTACTCTTCAAGCCGGCAGTCCCGCTCCAGCTCCTCCTCCTCAGGAAGTAATCATAGAAGAGGACTACGATCACCATTATCACCATCCGCCGGCTTATCCGCCGGCTTATCCTCCGAGTTATCCATATCCGCAGCCTCAGCCGCAGCACTGTCATTGTCCACCGGGTCCTCCTGGACCTCCTGGTCCTCCGGGACAACCGGGACAGAAGGGTTATCCCGGATCAAAGGGATCCAAGGGAGATGTCGGAGAGAAGGGACCTCGGGGAGATAAGGGCTACCCTGGAATGCCAGGATTGCCTGGTCCCCAGGGTCCGCCTGGATATCCTGGAGGTTCGTACTCGCCATATCCTTATCCCCCGCCTCCACCTCCTCCCCCGCCATCTGGGCACGGTCATGGAAGCCATGGAGGTGGCCCAGGTGGACATCATAGGTACTATGATCAGTACTATGATGAGGAGGACAATGAATACGGCAATGAGCGGGCCTTCAGTCTCATTGAAGACGATCAGTTTGGAAATCAACCTTTCGTGCTAGCCTTTAGTCAGCACCGGAATCCATTGACAACAAAATTAAATAAAAGACGCAACTAAAAATAAAAATATTAATAAACAAACTAATTTTTGTTGAAAGTTTAAAGTTTTTAGAAATTATTTTCTCATAACTCGAAAAAACAAAACCCACACTGCTCAAAAAAAATTTTCAAAAAGTGGGCGCCACAAATTTCTGCGGTTTGTGGTCATTGCGCTTTGAAAGAGCCCCTAGAACCTCCACGACTAATCCTAACCTTCTAGCTTTAATAGTTTCTGATATCTCAGCTTTCATACAAACAGACAGACGGACATGCCTTCATCGACTTTGCTAGTGATCTTGACCTAGAATATATACACTTTTTTATATGAATATGTAACAGAATTGTTTCCGACGTTCCATATCAACCCCTTTTTTTTGTTTTTTAGTTTTTATAGATGACCAAGTGAAACCATTTTTTAAGTCCAAAAGTAAGGCTTCGTCCAAGGGGCCAGTCTGCAAAAATACCTTACATTTTTCCTAAAAATCCCCAATTTCAATGGATTTCATCCCACTGGTTTCAAAATGTGATCTCTCTTTAGCTATGAATTCTTTTTTACGTTTTTGTAGTAGTTTACTGTCAAAGAAATAATAAGGAATACAAATAAAAAGAATTCATAGCTAATTCCTCAAGAGAGATCCCACTTTGAAACCTAGGGGATAAAATCCGTCGCAATCCCCTTTCCCGATTGGAAAAATTTTATTTCTTCACTAAAACATTTATTATACCCGTTACTCGTAAAGTATAAAGGGTATATTGTATTCGGGGAAACGTATGTAAATGGTAGAAGAAAGCGATCAGGATCACTAGCCGAGTTGATCTAGCCATTTCCATCCGTGCACCCGTCCGTCCGTCCGTCTGTCTTATTACACTCGTCATTAAATACACTTTCTAAAATGTTCTCATTTGGCCCGCCCTAGCCAACTATTCCATCATTTCCCTTCACAAGCGTTTTCTATTGCACCGTGCCGAATGCGAATGCAAATATTGATATCAGAACTGTTATATGTTGAAGGTGCGATCGTCACTAGTTTTTTACCTCGTTAAGAGGTGTTCTTATTTAATATCAGAAGTTTTTGTTTCTCATAAGAGCTAATATATAAATTTAAATTCAAATTGGTCAACCATTAATTTTAAACTATTATATTTAGACGAATTAAGATAAAAAGACATTTAATTATTTAAAAATACCTTTTAAACGAGGTATAGCACATGTCTGTAGCTTTAGTAGTTCAGAAGTTACGAAATAAAATAAATTTAAGTAATCTCAAGGGCTGTACAGATTAAAGTTTTAAAGAAATCGTTAGAGCCGTTTTTTAGAAAAGCTAAACAAATAATTTAAAAATAGTGCAAGTCTGTAGCTTTAGTGAAGAAGAAGTTAGGGCCTTCCGTTTGCTATTTATAGCTGTTTTCCCGCTAAACTAGCTAGTTTTTCCAAAAGTGGTAGAACTAAAGTTTCTTACATCGACTTGTTTAACACTATATAAAATTTAAGACATAGTTTTGCGACAGACAGACAAACTGACAAAGATATCAAAAATTCGACTAATTATTTTTTTTAGTCTTTCGGCCTTAAGATTTAATTTATTACGTAAAATTTGTAGTCAATGTACTACGTTTATGTTTTCCTTAAAGAATAACAAACAATAATAAGAATTTTTTCTCAGCTAATTGGTTTTTGGGCATTCAAGTCAGAATATAAAGATTTCCATACTAAACTGAAACGGTTTGCCCTTTTCATTTTTATGACAAAAAGTGTTATATATTAAACGTTGAGGAATCACAAGGGCTATATAGTAGGGTTGGTAAAAAAAATCGATAGCACTATCGATACTATCGATGGTTTAAAAATTTAGGAAACATCGATGTTTTGGGCCCACAATCGATACTATCGCTCAAAAAAATAATTCCATTTTACATGTTATTTTTGGTATTTTTTAAGAAAAACAAAGTATTTTAAAGTATATATTTTAGAACACGACGGTATTTTCATTGTTCGGGCTCAACATTGAATTTTATTTCACTTAAATCGCAGTAAAATTAATATCGTAAAATTATTGTCTTATGGTACAAGCATAATTATACCCGTTACTCGTACAGTAAAAGGGTATATTGTATTCGTGCAAAAGTATGTAACAGCTAGAAGGAAACTTTTCCGACCCTATAAAGTATATATATTCTTGATCAGGATCACTAGCCGAGTCGATCTAGCCATGTCTGTCTGTCCGTCTGTCCGTCTGTCCGTCCGGATGAACGCTGAGATCTCGGAAACTACAAAAGCTAGAATATTGGGCCACGCCACGCCCCTTCTAACGCCCACAATCGCCCATAGTCGCCCACAAACCATACTAAAATGTGTCTGGCGCCCACATTTTCAAAGATTTCTGAGAAGTATAAATGCAATTTTGTTGTGTTTAGTTATACCTATCGAAATGCAAAAGAAATTTTTTTAATCGGACCATTCGTTAAAAAGTTAAGCCTGATCAAAGTTTACATATATCTCCATCTCCCTCGCACTCCCTTTAGCCGAGTGACGGGTATTAGATAGTCGGGTCACCAACCCGACTATAGCGTTCTCCCTTGTTTTTAATTTATTTTTTTTCATTATTTTGCTAAATTTTTGTAATTTATTTTTTCTTATCTTTAATTTCCGATACTATCGATAATATCGATAGTGACCTCAATCGATAGCCAAAAACATCGATAGTGCCCACCATCGATGTTTTAACAACTCTACTATATAGTTTCAAATTTCAGATGAAATCGTTAGAGCCGTTTTTGAGAAAATAGCCAAAAACTGATTTAAAAAAACAACTTTTATCCATACATTTTAAACTATTGCATTTATCCAAAGGCAACGTGATTAGCATATGAGTCAAAATCTGCCAAGTGGGCCACCCCTGATCCGAAGGTCCGATTGTCATCAAACTTGTTGGCTTTTCCTGTTCACAACGACAATATAAGAACTTCATTTGAACGGTTTTGCGAAATTTTAAGTTTTACCGGAGTTATAGCGGTCACAATATGGTATTTTTGCCACTTTTTCCAAAAAGTTGCACTCAGTTTTTATTGCATATCTTTGGAACGGTATGAGATATCTTTATGATGTTTTCACTAATCGATCAAGAATTGTATTAGCTTTTCATAAAAAAATATTACAATTTTTTAAAAATTATTTTTCTATAAAAAAAATAAGAAAAATTTTGTTCAGTGTATTTTTTTCAGTGTTCTTCACCAGCTACTGAGTTCAAAACCATTTAAAAATGAAGTTTAATTCATCATGAAGAAGATCCAAAAAAAAAAGAGGGGCCCGGCCAAAGGTTTTTCGCAATACCCAATTTTCGGTGGGCGCACAGCGGTTTCCCATACAAAAACGACTTGCTCGTGAAAATTGGCTGGTCAACACATGCCGTAGCGTCAGCCGACTGCAGCCGTCAATGAGAAACTTTTTGTCTTTTTCATGATGAATTAAACTTCATTTTTAAATGGTTTTGAACTCAGTAGCTGGTGAAGAACACTGAAAAAAATACACAGAACAAAATTTTTCTTATTTTTTTTATAGAAAAATAATTTTTAAAAAATTGTAATATTTTTTTATGAAAAGCTAATACAATTCTTGATCGATTAGTGAAAACATCATAAAGATATCTCATACCGTTCCAAAGATATGCAATAAAAACTGAGTGCAACTTTTTCGAAAAAGTGGCAAAAATACCATATAGTGACCGCTATAACTCCGGTAAAACTTAAAATTTCGCAAAACCGTTCAAATGAAGTTCTTATATTGTCGTTGTGAACAGGAAAAGCCAACAAGTTTGATGAAAATCGGACCTTCGGATCAGGGGTGGTCCACTTGGCAGATTTTGACTCATATTAAATTAAATTAAATTAAATTAAATTAAATTAAATTAAATTAAATTAAATTAAATTAAATTAAATTAAATTAAATTAAATTAAATTAAATTAAATTAAATTAAATTAAATTAAATTAAATTAAATTAAATTAAATTAAATTAAATTAAATTAAATTAAATTAAATTAAATTAAATTAAATTAAATTAAATTAAATTAAATTAAATTAAATTAAATTAAATTAAATTAAATTAAATTAAATTAAATTAAATTAAATTAAATTAAATTAAATTAAATTAAATTAAATTAAATTAAATTAAATTAAATTAAATTAAATTAAATTAAATTAAATTAAATTAAATTAAATTAAATTAAATTAAATTAAATTAAATTAAATTAAATTAAATTAAATTAAATTAAATTAAATTAAATTAAATTAAATTAAATTAAATTAAATTAAATTAAATTAAATTAAATTAAATTAAATTAAATTTGGGCACAGTTTGTGAGTCGTCACTGTGAAGAAAGTAAGAAATTTAATTTGAAAACTTCCAAAGCAATTCACAAAATCCTGATGAGTGGCTTAAAAATTAAGGACATAAAGTATCTTTGGAAAGCCCTGAACACCGAAACATGCAAAATTTATGTTCTGATTTGTAAAAAGAATGTATAAAACTTTTACAAAAATGTTTAGGTTGCCAAGCTTTTTTTAAATTGAAAGAAATTTAAACCAGTTGCTTTTCGAATAGATCCTTAAAAATTAAAAACTGTACTAAGGTTCTTATAAACTTTTATGTATTGTATTTAAGTGCACATCCAGACTGGTGAATACCCTAAATAAACACTTTTTAAGTTTAATTATTTCTGTCGAAAAGAATATATGAAATCGTTTCTTCTAATGTCAAAAACTTTATAGTATATTACATTCTTGGGCATTTATCAAACACCGTACTCAAAGATTACCAGAACAGAAAAACATAAACCACACATTTTTCAACTGAAACCTCTTTGTTAGTAAATATTTGTTAAATAATTTAAAATCTCACATTACATCAGGCAAGTAAGCTATCTCTTAAACTATTAGCAAACATCATCATCTATGGCAGGGGGGTCGTCGCCCTCCTCCTCCGCTTCGTCATCCAAGGCCGCTTGCGAGGCACTAACCTCCGCAAAATCATCCTCCATATTATCCACAAAACTGGAGACCCTATCAACACAAAACAAACAGACATTAAAAACAAATAACAGAGATATTCGTTGTCTGCCATCACTTTTCAAAGTCGCACTGCGGCAGGAGTCCCTCCTCCTTTGACGGGCTGAATCTGAGCAGTGTGCAGAGCCTAAGGACCCCAAGAAGTATCAGGAACATCCCAGCCACATAACTAAGCCACAGATTGTGGGGATACAGTATCAGGCAGATGCCGATGACCGCATAAACGGGAGTGGGTCGCCACCCGCCACAAATCGCTGAAAGACGCCAGCAGGCCAAGCAGTTGCAGGATCTCCGCTGGTAATTATCCCTGTAACAAATTGAATCCATAAATAAGTATTGATTTATATAGTAGCTTATGGACACAACAAATTTTCATTATAAACATTTTTTAAAAATGATTTTTAGCATACTTGTCAAACAGTTGAGCTATTATATTTTGAGAGAATACATTTTAAAATCTTTGGCGAGGGTATCTATTTTCTTAAAGCTTTATGGATAAAACATGGAAATGTGTATAGAGATAATTTTTGGTAAAAAAAATTTAAAGGAAATAAAATGTTATTCAAATTATTTTTTTTTGTTTTATTTGAATATTATATGCAAGAAATGTAATTTGTTTGAAGTGATACCACTAGTTTACAAAATAATTTTTTTTAAATATAACAAGAAGAATAAATGTATCCGCAAAACAGTGTTTAGACTTATTATTTGTGATCTAGGGGTCCAACTCTTCCAGGAACTAATTGTTGGATCTAACGACATAAACTATTGGAATAAGCCCTTTCTCTTGTGGAATTAATTTTCATAAGATTATTTGCATACGAGTAGCAATTGGACAAAATTAAATGAATTTTATTATGTCTAAAAATACCCACTCTGAGCACTGAAGTTGCAGAAAAATAGTTACGAGCCACTTGATCTCAATGAACATAACCAGCACGGCTGAAAAACTAACCCAAAATTATTATATTTCTTGGGGATATTGGATCTTTGGCTTACATTATATAAAGACCGGCCTGATAGCCATGCATGTAGACATCAACGCCGACGCCGCAGATAACTGAAATGAAAAATGACTTAAGAAAGTTTGTGTAATGGGGTCCTAGTCTGCGGGTTCGAACAAGGAGTGCTGTCCTTAAACGAGCCTATAAAATAATGCGATTTGCCTGGGCAAATATATTTATAAGCATATTTATTGAGTTGGGGCTTTTTTGTTTACCACGCTTGGGCCATAAAGTGTTATACAAAACCAATGAAAATAAACGAGGGTGGTACAAGAACTTTGTCGAGAAACCATAAAATTATTTGCGCTAACTCAAAACATTGATATAAGTTCTTTAACAATGTGTAAGTTTTTAGCCAAATATATTTTGGACTATGCTTTATTCTCTTTGTAACCTTTTTTTGAAAAATAATTTTGATTTTGGCAGACTTTTAATTTGAAAGATAGTTAGTTTTAAAGTTTTAGTTTTAAGATACAAAAATGAAAGTGGGTTTTGCGGAAGTTTTTTCAACGCCAGATTTAAAATGGCGAATTCTGATGAAATATTTAATGGCGATTTAGAATTTGGTCCAGTGATGACGCGTCATGACGCTGCGAAATAATTTGTGTTTTTACTCAGAAGTTGTTAACAGCTTTTATACCCGGTATAAACGCCAACTATAACGCCCCACAAGAAAATCGACATATATATGTACAAACTGGCGTACTTAGTTTTTGTGGGCAGACGTCGATTCGTTAGTTATATTCCACGAAACACAGGGAAAAAATGTTAATTTTCTATAAAAATACACATAAATTGGACATTAAACACAGGTCGAAGACTAAGATTACACATAAATGTACTATACACACTAAATATTACATACCTTGATCTTCCATTTCCAAAATTTATTTAATTTTATTTTTATTTAATTTAAGTTTGTATATGTATGATCTATTAACTTTAAGAATTTAAAATCCAAAATACAAAACATTAACATAAAAATTTCGACTTTATGCCAAAAAATCGGCCGCTCGGACCATAGTGCATCCGTTAAAAGGTTATGCGCGATCAAAGTTGTATATCTCCATATTCCCCGCACTCCCTTTGGCTGAGTAACGGGTATCTGGTAGTCGGGGCACAACAACGTTTTTACCATTCTTCGGAATATTTGTCAAACAGCCCTCTAAAATATTCATATTCTAACCACATTATGGGTCCGGTCCCCCCATTTTGTCTCAACAAAATCCACTTCCAATGTGTAAGATATGGCCCAAAAGAAACACCACGCCCATTTCCAGCAGAAAAACCCAATCTAATTAAGTTGTTTTTATTATGCCGAGCCGCGAAAAACCAATCTGATTAAGCCAGTTAGATATACGAGTATGTATGCCCCACATTTAAATAAAACTGCAGAACCAAAACCAAACCAATTACATTAAATGCTGTCAACGGAAAAAATCGAAAAAGCGGAAATCGAAAAAACATGCAAAATTATCTGGATAATTGAAAGCGATGGAGGGAAAATAGACACCGGGGAAGAAGGAAAACTTGGCGAATGGCTGGCGCCAAAAGGCCAACAACAAAGCTCATTGTCGACCGTATGGAAAAGTTGCTGATAAGGGGAAAATCGGGACGCGGGAAACTCTGCTCTTGGCACAGGATGCGAGATGTGAGCTGCAAGCTGCATAGAGGCCAATGCCTTGTTAATGGCTCTGACGGAGAATTTCCTTGGGAACCCCTCCTTCATTCTTCGGGGCTTATGAACTAAATCAAGATGGTATAAGTTGTTTTTCTGCGTGCCACTGCATGTACAAAGACCCCAAACAATTTGAAAGAAATTTGTTTGAACTTGACCCAAAGTTTTTCTTATGCTGCAGCCGGGCAATTTATCAAATTCGAAAAAAACGAGGCTGCACTATATTAAGCGCATTAGGGAAATGTCAGATGGTGCCGGAAAATCGTTATGATTGACCGTGATAAGCGTTTAAGCCAACTTTGATAACTGCCGCAGATGGCCACACAATTTTGATGAAAAGTTTTATTCGGTTTTCCTCAGTTTGGGATGCAGTTAAATTATAAAATTATTTAAATTGCAAAAATTCAGCTTTTTTGTATTGTTAATGCATTTACTTTTTCTATTTTTTCCAATATCAAATTAAATTTGCCTTCATTGTCCACCCACAAAAATGACCCCAATTTTAGCAGAAAAAGGAAATCACAAAGCTGGCTACAACGAATAATTAAATTGTATGAAATTGACTATGAAATATATGTAAATAAAAACTATAATTTTAATTGCATCCGAATTTATTGCCTTATGCAAACGAGCATTTAAATGCAAATGAAATTGCTGAATATTTAAGTTAAATTTATTTTCCGCTGTCTACCCAAACAAATCAAGTAATCTTGTGTAAGGAAAAAAGAAACGCAAAGAATAATTTGTATTGAAAGGAGCAAGTAAAGGAGCCAATAAGACCATGTCCCTATTCAGCATCTTAGCCTTACAATTCCTATTCAGTGCCAAGAAATATAATAAGCCACAGCACTCAACAAATCCTTAGGCTACGGTTTCTATGCACAAGCATTTCCTTCGATTTGTCAAGGGTAAACATTCCGAAAAGGGCCACAAAAGCTGTGCATATGCATTCATACACATTCATCATAACCCCATATCGTGATTGGCATTATCTCGGGACGGGAGGTCACCTGGGTACTAAAGAATTTTATTTCCCTGGCATGGATTTCCAGGCACTTGAGCTTACCGAATGAAGTCAGCAGACCAAAAACTCTTATCACAGGACGTAAACACTCGCACGGCTCTGCGGACTGATGACGGTGATGGTGACGTCCTCGGCGAACGCGTTGCGCTGGCAGTTGCAGTTGCATTTGACTCATAGCTAGCTTGTGTTGATATTTTTTATGAACTATTACTGTTATAAATATTTTATTCCGCACTCAAGTTTTCAAGGTTAAGTCACAGCCCGATAGCTGTTTTTTTAAATCAATGGGCCAAACAATAATACGTTATAAATTTTAATGTTTTGGCTGTATAAAAGTTGGAATTTTGTATATAACTTTGTTAAAAATAATTTTTCGTTTTTATTTATATTATATATTATTATTTTTGGTAATCATAGTGTTAAAAATGTTGCAGTTTTGAATTTAACTTTGTTAAAAATAATTTTTCGTTTTTATTTATATTATATATTGTTATTATTATTTTAGTAAGCTTATTGTTAAGTCATACATTTCTCCAAATATTTGTATTTGAAACTGGCAGTTTGGTTTCTGTCCAAAGGAATCGCTAATAAAACAATCAAAGAGCCGTATCCACATCACAAAAATCCACTACGTGCTTGTCATACTAAATGGTCGAATAACGTTACGACAAACATTTTCAATTCCAACTCGAACAGCTCGTTGTGCTTTTAAATTTCAGCATTTAACTCGGGCATACGCTGCGTATGCGTAATGTGACACTTTTCGCACCTCTCCTTCCACGGCATTTAATCACCGGTCCCGGTCTGTTTGTGAATGTGTTTGTGGGACAACTAATGTCTGCAAATTACCGTTACCATTTGCACTTTACCCCCGCACGTTGTGTGCCCTCTTTATGTTTTTTTTGGTTTAAATTTTTCCTTTTTTGTTAATTTTTTTGTATTTTTTTGTAAAGTGCCACTTTGGTACTTGACTTTATAACCGTGCTGTAAACAACGGACGTCCGCACGCTTCCAGCAGCGCCAACTGAATGAAACTGAATGAAAGGACGAAAGGAATCGTTTCTATTTTCGGAGTCAGGATCCAGAGTCGCCGCTGAGGCTGCTTTTCCTACTTCCACTGACTTTGTAGCCAAATGCCAGCCAATGGGGCGGCGCTGCATTCGAAACTGCTAAGTTGATTTGTTACGAGAGGACACTCGTGATTATTTCTTTTTAAATGCATTTCGCAAAAACCCTATTTTTAGCCTAAGATTTATGAAAACCACAAATATTTTCTTGTTCTTGCCAGCGAAATTTATAACGATTAATATTGTCAATGGTTGATAAACATATTGAAACTTTCTGAAAAATTACATTTGTTTTTTTACATTCCGTTGAAATATATTTTAGAAAATTTCCTTTAGTATTATTATTTTTAAACTAGTAGTAGTACATACATAACTTAAAGCTTCTTTTTTGTACAGTTATATACTTCCCATTGGATTTTGGACATTTCATTTATTTATTATTCTCATCCTCTAAATGTACTATGAAATCTATAAAAAGTTTTTGTATTTGCGGAAAACTGCTAATTTTCTAAAAGTTCAAAATTGATCAACATTCCCGGTGTATCTGTTTTCAGACCTGTAGGTTGGATTGTTTTTGATCTGCCGTGCTAGGTACCGATCGAAAGCTTAATGTTTTAACTTTTTTTTTTTAGGGGAAACTAAAAAATAATTTTTTTTAAAACGTTCAAACTTACAGACGTCTACCCTACATATACGTAGTTTAGTATAACTTTATAATATGTTGTTATTCAGGCAAATTTTTTTAGTTAGAAGAAATGTTTTAAGATTGCAATTCAATTAATTTCGGAGCGTAGCGCATTGGCCTAGTCTTTAAAGTCTTAAAGTCTTCCAATGCTAGCTTGATTTTATTTGTCACGTTGTCCTGTGTGTGATGCCCCTCATGTTCCTGGTACTGCTGGTGTGGTCCTGTGTGTGCGTGCTCTCGTCCTGTTGGTCCTGCCCAGCACCCTCTCCCGCCCTTGGCCACGTTTCAGTAATTTTCATAACTGGCTGAATGAGGAGTGGAGTGGCAGGAGGCGAAAAGAAGCTCAAAAGACGACCAGGAGCAAAGCTGAGCAATTGCCAAGTGGCAGGCGAGTACGCAGAATGTGGACAAAAACATTTTCGGCAGCCACACCGCCCTCAACCTCATATATTAAACGGGGCAAAATTCAAGGGGGAGCTCGAGTAAATATTTTTTTAGCCCCTCCGCTTATTGTGCTGTGCATTTGCTAAGGTGCCTATCGTCAGACTTGTTTGCATTATGCGGCGTTAATGACATCCAAAGTGCGGAGGCCGCCCCCGAGGAATCCCTCCGCTGTCGCCACCATCTACGACATAATTCACAGCTGCCTCACACTCAAAAAATGTAATTTCCTTAAACTTCTCTGAACTGTTGGAATAAAAAAGTATAAAGGTCGTCCATGGTGTCCTGCAGTTATGGGTCGCTGTTTTCTCGCATTTTTGATGTTTTACATCGACCTCAAATGTAATTAAAATATATTTTTTATAGCTAAATATAGAAGATTCTGGGTGAGCTTTATCGGATGTAAAACATAACAAAAAACTTAAAACTAAAAAAGCTAGAAGATTGGCATTTTTCATGCAGATTCTAGGAGTACGCAGCGCAAGTTTGTTTCAAAAAGGTGATACGCCCCCTCCAACGCCCACAATCGCTCTTAAACGATTTTAAAAATGTAAATATTTCGGAAAAGTAAAAATGCAGTTTTATTGTGTTTATCAATACCTATGGACATTTTTTAAATCACACCATTCGTTAAAAAGTTATGCCCGATCAAAGTTTTATATCTCCATCTCCCTCGCACTCCCTTTAACGGGTATCTTATAGTCGGGGCATCTTATAGTTTTCGGCTATATTATTTTGAAAATAGGTGTACTGCTAATTCTTATTTTTTCTGTGCTTTTTATTTTATTTATTTTAACTTCTCGGTCCTTCTCAACCTTTTCTGGACAGTTCTAAGAAAACTACAAAGGACTATAAATATTCTCCTAAAGTCTATTTCACTATATTTTTCTAAGTGCATCCCATGCTAATGATGCTTCCCGCGTAGCTCACTTGGGAAACTCCTTGCGCCGCTTCATTATCTTGGTAATCCCGGCCACCATAGCCACCTCGGGCAGAGACAGCTTGGCATCCTCCTGGAAGTCACAGCGTCTTGTTAAATGCAACCAGGTCCTTTCCGGATTTAAGGACAACGGCATCTGCAGCCAACTAACGTAGTCGATTTTCAAAGAGCCAGTGAGCAGCTGGTCGAAAGGTGTATTCCCAATGAAAAACATGGACCTTAGAACAGAGGTATTGGCCTCCTTGATGTTCTGACCCTGAATGCCCTGAAAAGGACTCGGATCATTGTCACTCGTCCCCAGCTGTTCAAGCAACCAGTCCTTGTTGAATTTCAAATAGTTATAAACCACTTTCAGAGCCTGCTTTCCTATATTTGTGGTCAAAACATCGCTGACTAGGACTTCGGCTATATAATCTGCGATACCCACATCCAGCTCCATGGCATAATTGTTTGGTGGACTGTGGCTTAGGCGATCCGATTCTGCATTTGTCAGGGCCAAGTCATCCATTTTGATGGTACTCACAGCACTCATTCCTCCAGCCCCCCGGTTATTGCTACCCGCTGTTCCTCCAAAATCCGTGTCCAAATTAATACTCTCCTTGGCCTGCTTAAGAAACAATTCGATTTGATCCGTGTGCTTGTCGTCTTCGTCAATTGAGCAAATGGCCTCCGATATGGAATAACATATTGCAGCCTTTTCCTCGTTTTTGGCTGAAAATTTTCAAATGTGCATAAAAAATTGAACAAATTATAAACGATTTTTTACATTTTTAAATATTGCATCCTAAAATGAAAAATATTAACTCACCCTGTTCATACACCTCTGCTGTTTTAATCAGTTCTGTATAGAGGCCTGCAAAAACCACCTGCAATAGAACGGAATCCCCCAACGGCCTTGTCGAAACCGGTATGATATCCTGAAGCAAGGAGGCTATTTTGTACAGCCCCTCGGGAAGGCAGTCCCAGATCTCAGAGACACACGTTAGCGCCAAAGACATGGCCTGATACATGCTCGCTCCGTTTTCCACGGCATTAACCAACATGTCCACCACACAGTCGAGAACAGGATATACGAAGTGCATGATGGCTTCCAGCCAGGGAGTTCGTTTCTGGTTCCACACCTGCCTTTTGTCTAGGCAATCGCTCCAGCCTGCGATCGCGTGTTCCTCCAGGGTTTTGATCAGACAGGACTTAATATCCACCGCCTTGCCAACAGCTACCACTAAATAAGTAAGTGAGAGGACAATCTGATAGTTAGATTGGCCCACGGGATCTGTTCAAAAGAGTAATCCACAAATTTACAAACCATTAAATATTCTCATTTTAAACTTTTAAAAATGTTCTACGTTTCATTATTATCTCACCTATATCCCCAGCTATAGAATCGGTGACATTGAAGCACTCCCCGCGACACAGAAAAGCCTCGCATTTTTGAGGGGCTCCCTCTGCGCTGGTAAACGAAATCTTTGCTACGTTTTTAAAGTTTTCCGAAGAGGGTAAATACTGCATTAGATGGCGCATTATAATTCCCGTGAGAAAGGCATCTCTCATCAATAGAATCTTCAACAGGTACGACCAATCTGCCTCGGGAAAGGCAAGTAAGACCCTCAAGTCCAAGGAAATAGCCGTGTTGGTGGAAAGATCGGAAAACTCGGTGACCCACTGACAGGACTGCTCCTTGGGAAAATATCTGGGAAGAGCGAAAATAATCCAGGCACTTGGTAAGCCGTGACGAGAGCTAAACATTTCCATGTTGTCCAAGCCCTTACGGAAAACCTTCAACAAAATAATACAGATTTTGTTCAATCACAAAACGAATCAAATTTATGACACGTACTAAGAACCAAAAATAAACTAGAATTTATATCTCAATAAAGGGAGTTATAAAAAATCGTATCAAAGGCATTATACAGACAGACGGACAGGCGTACATGGGTAGATTGACTCAGCTAGTGATCCTGGTCAAGACTATATACTTTATAAGGTCGGAAACGCTTCCTTCTCCCTGTTCATACTGTCCGTCAAGTACAATATACCCTTTTACTCTACGATTAACGGGAATAAATATTTAAATTTAAAGCTCCTACCTTCGAAAGAACACCTACTGGTGACCCCCTGAGGAGGAGACAGTAGAAGAGCTCCCTGCACTTGGCGTGTATATCCCTTATAATAACACTCTGGTTGCTGAGCTGCAATCCCACATAAGCCTCACCACTCTCACAAATATGGGGCAATAGTTCGGCTATGCAGAGCAACATATTGCAAATATCCACCAGATGGAGCGTGGATCTAGCCACACTCGTTACTATCTGGGTGTATCGTACAGTCAGTACACTCAGCGTTTCATTCAGCATTCCGGCGAATATCTTCTGAGCCATTTTCGGTGGCACCGAATTCCACAAGTCGGTCTTGGAGCCCCTCATATAGTGCCACCACATCTGAACGGTATAGGAACCTCTTTCCGACTCGAAGAACGGTTGGGTATCCTCCCAATGCAGACAGTCGGCATCTTGCATTATGTAGAGTAAAAGCAATCGGCAGTGGAGATCCAGGAGTCGTTCGGCCAAAGCCTCTGACATCTGGGAATATTGCTTGAAACTGAGCTTAAGAGCTCCTCCCTTTTCATCGCCTTTTGGGGGACATATAGTTGTGGTTGCTGCTTGCATATAAACACTGAGAGAATTCTTGACCAGTGAAGCAGCTCCAATTGTGGCAGTGAGGACAGATAAGTCGGCATGATCCAAGGACTCCTGAGACAGCCGATGAACGTGCTCCAGAAGTAAATCAGCGGATTTGGTGACCAACTGCACGAACTTATCCGGATCGGAGGTCTTCACGGTGACACTTGTCTGGGGTAAGCAAATCTTTTGATTTAGCAACTTTTGAAAGTCATAAATAATAATATCTTACAAAATCTCCTTCATTCATTTCCTTTTCGGTGTGCAAAAGTCCAGAAGGCTTTCGATAAGAGGCAAAGTACTCATCTTCCCACCTATGTAAATAAATTATCAAGTTTATCTGGTTTTTAATCGGAAGTGAACTCATTAGCATTGGTAGGATTTCATTTTAACATAAGAGTCAAAATCTGTCTAGTAGGCCACTCTAGTTCCAAAGGTCAGATTTTCATGGAACTTTTTGGCTCATCCACAATGACATAAAAACATAATTTAAATGGTTTGGAACCATTTTTAGTTATAGGTGTACTCGTTTACCTTCAGAATGATTGGAGATATCTTTATCTTTTTTTACTATACATGTAAAAAACAAGTAGAGAACGCTATAGTCGGGTTGGTGTCCCGACTATCTAATACCCGTCACTCGGCTAAAGGGAGTGCGAGGGAGATGGAGATATAAACTTTGATCAGGCATAACTTTTTAACGAATGGTCCGATTTAAAAAATTTCTTCTACATTTCGATAGGTATTGATAAGCACAATAAAACTGCATTTGTACTTTTCCGAAATATTTAAGTTTTGTAAAATCGTTATAAGCGATATATCGATAAATATATATATAATTATTATAATTATGCCAAAACCGAAATTGAATCTTAAAAATCATATTTTTATAAACTTTTAAACTTCTGTTCGAAAAAATAACGATTTCTGGTCCGGCGAAAGGAACAAAACTTAAATCATGATTTATAACCACTTAAAATACCTACCATCTTATTAATTTAATGGCTGCAAAGGATGCGTAGCGTGGAAAATCCAGCTTTCCACCTACAACTCCAGAGCAAATTGGTTCCTGAAGCACCCTTTGATGTGTCTGTTTATTGGAGATGAGTTATGTAATTGTCGACAAAGGAAATCTATTTACCTGGTAAAACTCAAGATCGCGTTGTAATAAAATCGGCACTCTATCCATTAAATTACCCTCTTCAAGCACCTCCATAATGAAATTTAGTTTATAAATAAAAAACTTTAGAATGTAATTCAAATAACAAAATATCTGCTTAATATGTGCTAACGAACAAACAGTTTATTTAGTTCACCTGTTGTCAGGGTAACAAAAGGATAAGATAGAAAGCCGATATATCCAAAACGGTCAGCGATAGTTAAAATACTTAGTATACTGAAAAAGTTTAACCAAATTTAGATTTATAGGAATTTTCAGTAAGAAAATAATAATAAAATATAAAAATATTAGTAAACTGATAAATATTTATTTTTGCTACCTAAACTTTTAAAGGAAAATAAACTCTTTATAAAGTAAAAAAAATGTATTTTCTTTTCCAATAACCATCTGAAAGTATGCTTTATTTCTATATGCACGCTGCACTCAACCTCTCATTTTCTATAATTTTATTGATAAGACGCGAACTGAGCTCCCCAACCTCTCTCTTTGCATTAATTCTGTTTGCGCCCGCGATAAGCTGCCCACAAAAGCCAATTCGTCCCGCTGGTTCAGCATACGAATCTGCCCTCAGTTGATAATTGACTTGTGACTCGGGCAGTGGCTCTTTCAATTCGGGCACCTACTAAGTGAGTTACTCAATTGAGATGCTATCAGTAGATCCGCTCTGCTGGGGATCTTAAAAACTTTCCAGCTAGTGACTAGAAAATAGACGGAGCTGTTATCGCTCGATAAGAATGGTATCAGCTCGTAATCAGTAATCCATAAATCTCCTCTCGTTCGCCTGCGCCAGAAGAAAAAATTGTTCATTAAAAAACCTAGTTTCTTAGATTTATACAAGATTACCTAATTTTTTATTAACAATACATAATTTTCATTTCAATTCGATTTCTACCAATTTAATAAAAACAAATGAAAGTAAAAGTACGAATTACTGATAGCAATTGTTATTGTTACGATTACAATCGTTAGAAAACTAATATACCTATATATATATCCTTGCCGAGTGTATTATGATTTGAGTCAGAAGCTTGCAACGCAGTGAAGGAGACGTTTCCGACCCTATAAAGTATATTATTGATCAGCATCACTGGACGAGTCGATTTAGCCATGTCCGTCTGTCGTTTCTACTTAAACTAGTCTCTCAGCTTGAAGCTATCGGAATAAAACTTTCCCAAATTAAATTTAACAACAATCGAACGACAATATTTTATAGCCGCAATAGGGAGGATAGAAATTTTCTATTAGAAAAATAATGTCAAAATAATTCGAAATTTAACATTTTGTAATTTGTAATTTAGTAGGAATGATCTGCAAGGGTATATAAGCTTCGGCTGGCCGAAGTTAGCTTCCTTTCTTGTGTTAAACCAATTACTTACTGTTATCTGTCTTATTTATCTAGCATGTTGGCACATTTAAGAAATCTTTCGAGGCTGGCGTTGCCCCGTGGACTGACCACCCAATCCGCCAGCTACTCATCGTCCTCCGCATTCCTGATCGACCAACCGGAATACAGTTTCCTGAAGGAATTGGGCTTGGAACGCGACAATCCAGGTGTTTATTCCGGTCAATGGCAGGGTCGTGGTTCATCCATCACCAGCTACGATCCCGGAACTGGCCGACCTATAGCCACAGTGCGTCAGGGAAATGTCCAGGAAGTTAAGCAGACTATCGGATTGGCAGTGGAGGCCTACAAGCAATGGCGCCAGGTCCCAGCTCCCGTTCGAGGTGAAATAGTACGCCAAATCGGTGACGAACTAAGGAAGTACAAGGAGCCTCTGGGAAAACTTGTCTCCCTTGAAGTGGGCAAAATCTACAGCGAGGGTCAGGGCGAGGTTCAGGAGTTCATAGATATCTGCGATTATGCAGTTGGCCTCTCAAGAATTTATTCCGGTCAGCTGATCAACTCGGAGCGTGCAGATCACTCGATTCTGGAGGCCTGGCGCCCTCTGGGAGTAGTGGGCGTTATTTCGGCGTACAATTTTCCGAATGCTGTCTTCGGCTGGAATGCTGCCATCGCTCTGACGACTGGCAACAGTGTGCTGTGGAAAGGGGCTCCAAGCACGCCTTTGGTATCGGTAGCCACTACAAAAATTGTGGCTGATGTCCTACGCAGGAATAATCTTCCGCCAGTAGTGACTCTTTGTCAAGGAGGAACCGACGTTGGTCAGACTTTGGTGGCCGATAAAAGAGTAAACCTCGTGTCCTTCACCGGTAGCTGCCAAACTGGTCGAGACGTAGGCGTAGAAGTTCAGCGCAGATTCGGAAAGGTTATCCTCGAATTGGGTGGTAACAATGCCTTGATAATCGACGAATCTGCCAACGTAAAAATGGCCCTGGACGCAGCTCTTTTCGGTTGCATCGGCACTAGTGGTCAAAGGTGCACGACTACCAGACGGATAATTGTGCACGAAAACCTGCACGATCAGTTTGTAAAGGCACTGGTTGGTAAATATAAACAGCTAATACCCAAGATTGGACACCAACTTGAAGCTCAAACCCTGGTGGGTCCCGTGCACACGCAACAAAACGTGGAAAATTACAAAACAGCCATCGAGGAAGCCAAAACCCTGGGAGGAACTGTGGCCTTTGGAGGACAGGTGATCCAGCGAGAAGGCTTTTACGTAGAACCTACGGTAATCACAGGTTTGCCCCACGATGCCAGCGTTGTCCATCGCGAAACCTTTGCGCCAATTGTGTACATCCTTAAAGCCAAGTCCGTGGACCAAGCCATTGAATGGAATAACGAGGTGGAGCAGGGCTTATCCTCCGCCATTTTCACCGAGAACATTGGGCAGGCATTCAAGTGGATCGGAGCCAGGGGTTCGGATTGTGGCATCGTCAACATCAATACCACCACCAATGGTGCTGAGATTGGAGGTGCTTTCGGAGGAGAAAAGGCCACTGGAGGAGGTCGGGAATCCGGATCGGATGCCTGGAAGCAGTATTGCAAACGGGCCACCATCACAGTCAATCACTCTGGGGAATTAGCCTGCGCCCAAGGCGTTGTGTTTAATGTGGAGTAGAAAACAGATATGATCAATTTTAATGTCTTCCTATTTGCTACAATTTTAAATACATAAATGAAGTCCAAAATTAAATGCAACCAAGTTAATTATTTCTATTCCTTGCTGATGTCGAAGCGCCAGAAATCAACTTCGATATCTTTCGACTTGTGTTTGTGGAACTTGTAGCTTGCGTCGATGTTGTAGCGAAGTTCGGCGATCACAGAGGCTCGCGCACCATAGTCTTGAGCCTTTTTCTGTATGTAAGACCTGGCGAAATAGAAGGAAAAAACAAAGGAAAAAATTAACAGGAAAATTAACCTTTAATATGGTGTTTTATTATGAAAGCCAACATGGTTTAATTTATGATAATAATAAAACTAATAAAACACCTAATTTAAATTAAAAAAAAAAACAAATTCATTTTTCCTCTCTTTTTATATCCTTTACTCGAAGAGGAACGAGTCGATCTATCATTGTCGGTCTGTCCGTCTGTGTGTCTGTCTCTCTTGTTTTTTCCCTTGAAAGCGTACAGCTGGCTGCTCAAATATCGCTAGAGATAGAGAGAAAAAACAAGAGAGAACGCTATAGTCGGGTTGGTGTCCCGACTATCTAATACCCGTCACTCGGCTAAAGAAGTGCGAGGGAGATGGATATATAAACTTTGATCAGCTATAACTTTTTAACAAATGGCCCGATTTAAAAAATTTCTTCTACATTTCGATAGGTATTGATAAGCACAACAAAAGTGCATTTTTACTTTTCCGAAATATTTAAATTTTTAAAATCGTATATAAGCTATATTGGGCGTTAGAGGGGGCGTGGCACCTTCTGGAAATAAACTTGCGCTGCGTAGGAACTCCAAGAATCTTCATGCCAAATACCAATCCTCTAGCTTTTATAGTTTCCAAGATCTCAGCGTTCATACAGACAGACAGACAGACGGACAGACGGACAGACGGACATGGCTATATCGACTCGGCTAGTGACCCTGATCAAGAATATATATACTTTATAGGGTCGGAAATGCTTCCTTCTAGCTGTTACATACTTTTGCACGAATACAATATACCCTTTTACTCTACGAGTAACGGGTATAAATACCTATTGCGTGCAACCTGGATTTTCATATAACAATTATTTTTTATACCCCTTACTCGTAGAGTAAAAGGGTAACAGGATCACTAAAAGAGTTGATCTAGTCATGTCCGTCTGACCGTTTGTCAGTCTGTCCGTGTAAACGCTGTGATCTCGTAAACTATAAGAGCTATAGAGTTGGCGATTTAGATTCCTTAGCTTCCCATTCAACGCATATTTGTTATGCGAATGTGCAACGCCCATTCTAATGCCCACAATCGCATACAACGCTAAGATCTGTCTAGTGCCCACATTTTTAATGTTTTTATAAAAGAGATCTTGTTTTGGTCATTAATATCCATGTAGCAATTTTTCAAATCGGACCATTCAGTAAAAAGTTAGGAGCAATCAAAGTTTCATGTCTCCATCTCCCTCGCACTCCCTTTATCTGAGTAACGGGTATCTGATAGTCGGGGCACCTCACTATAGCGTTCTCTTTTGTTTATAAATTACATTAAAATTTATTTTTAAGAATATTATAATTATATTTTATCTTATGTTTCAAAGAATCCGCTTGATCGCTTACAACCAACTTTAGGTGTAAAGCAGCTGCAAGCAGTTAGGACCGCTAAGGCAGCAACCGTTGCCGCAGACGGGCACCATCCCCTCTCTGGAGACGCGACGGCAGAGGAGCGGCGGACCTCGGTAGTCGCGACGGTAGCAGAGGCGCTCGCACACCGTTCCACCCACTTGAACTCGAATGACGGTGGGGCGACAATGGCCGCCACCCAGCCTCTGCCCTTGGGCGGAAAAGGACACTAGGAGCAACGCAGCTAGGATCAGTAGGCTACGGTAAAGTTCCATCTTTCCATCTGACTTCCACTGGCTCTCTGTACCTGTGGTGATGTTGCTGCTGCGTTTTATAGTATTCTGCTTGCAAAGCATTCAAAATAACAAAAGCAGCAACAGCGGTACGGAAGAGCACTTATTAAAGGGCGGTATCAATTGTTTCTGTTGTGTGCCAATAACAAAAAAAACGCGCATCTGTTTATAGCCGTTACTTTTAGAGTAGAAAGATATGCTTATTGCATATCAGAGAGTATTTATATAGAAGAAAATACATATTTTTGTATTTTTATACCCGTTACTCGTAGACTACGGTTTTTGCATGGCTAGATCGAACCACCTAGTAACGCTGATCAAGAATTGATCAACTTGATCTTCGCACATATTTTAGAACGGCTGTGAAAGTTTTAGATCGATAGCTTTCAACCTGAGCTTTTGTATATATATTCTTGATCAGAATCACTGGCTAGAGCGACTTGGCTAGTGATTCTAATCAAGAATATATATACTTTATAGGGTCGGAAACTCGTCCTTCTATCTGTTACAGACTTTTGCACGAATTTACTCTACGAGTAACGGGTATAAATATATAAACATAAATTAATATAAAACACATTGATGCGACAAATTCCTTATTTTTTAACTATTTTCTGAATATAAGTTGAAAGTAATGGAAAATAGTGAGTAGTCTCACCTTGTGGATGTCTTGTGCAGGGAGTAAACTGCGCTGTTAGCCAACCGCAGAGCAACCTCCAGGAATCTCATGTCCATGCCAGCATTGTGTTTTGTCCCGAATGGCGGGTTCATCAGCACCGTGTCAAAAGACTTTTCCCACTTGCTGCTAGCCAACTGCAGGACATCCGTGCGGACACAATCGACATTAGGCAACTCCATCTCCACGACGTTACATCTGAATGTGTCCACCGCATCGCCGTCCAGTTCGAAGCCCACGGTGAGTTGGGCGCCTAGGAGAGTGGAGGCAATGCTGAGCATTCCGCACCCGCATCCCAGATCTCCAACCAGTTTTCCCTCGATATCTCCGTGCTGCGATTGCATATGATGGGCCATGCAGGCGGCTATGTGCGGAGGAGTGGGATATTGCTCCAGCAAGATCTTGGGCTGTTCGAAGCCATCAACACCCTGCAGGTACTCCTCCAGCTTCCTGAGCTTCATCCGGGCCATTGTGGTTGCGACTATTTGGTGATACTATGACTGGGAGGGGCGTTCGGAGTAGTGGGCGTGGTCGCGGGCGACGGCAGAGGCTCCAGGCGAGGCAGCACGGGTATAAAACTGTTTCCAAAATACGAATCCTGAGGTACAAAGAAGCCCAGAGTCGTAGAGCTCGTTGGATTAAATGCAGAGCGGGTGGTGGATGTGGCATTGGAGGCAATGCCCACGCCCACCTGGAAATCGGGAGTCACTGTCGTTGGCTGTCCCAGTAACTGGGGAGCGGGCATCTGCGAAATAGGTCCGGGTAAACACCGAGGTATCGCCATATTCCATTCCGAACTTACCTGACTCGTGGTGCTCAGTCCCAGGTTAATGATTCCGCCAGCGAGCAGCTGCTTCTTGGTCTGGATCTCCTCGAGTATCTTGCGGTTCGTCTCAGCTTGTTGCGCACTTGTGGTGGGAAAAGCCATCAAATTGTGTAGGTTTAATTGTCAAAAAGTCGGAACTATTTGGGGAAAATTCTTAGCAAGTCGTGCCGCCTCTGCTTCTGGCATTTCGCGCGTTGCGTGCTGTGGCTACATTGTTTTCTTAGTGTGGCTGTTTGTAAGTATTTCCGAATGTCAAATGCCGCTATATTTGAATACATCACAAACATGCTTGAATAAAGAAAATTTAAGTTAAAAATAAATATATATTATTATTTTTATTGTATTGAGAAAGACAAACTAACCTTTTCGAAGGAACATCATTCCCCCATAACTAGATTTCAAATATTCATGCTCAACTTTCCCAAGAACTTTGATCATCACATTTAAACATCCAGGGTATTCCCTAAACTCTTGAATTGTTGAATTTTATTCAGCTGTTAATCAGATGTTTCAACTTTCAGAAATTTCAGCAATTTAACATCCTCGAGGCTGTTAAAAATTTTGTTGAATCGTTGAAAATTAAAGTTGGCACCTAATTTTAATAAAAAGGTATATTGTATTCGTGCAAAAGTATGTAACAGGGAGAAGGAAGCGTTTCCGACCCTATAAAGTATATATAATCTTGATCAGGATCACTAGCCGAGTCGATCTAGCCATGTCCGTCTGTCTGTCTGCCGTCAGTCTGTCTGTCTGTATGAACGCAGAGATCTCGGAAACTAAAAAAGCTGGAAATTTGGAAATAATCACACATATTCTTGGCGTTTATTTCAAGTTTATTTCAGCTGAGCGCCACGCCCACACTAACGCCCACAATCGCCTTAAACGACTATATAATGTGTGTAAGAAATTGTTTTTTTTATTTTAAATGAAACGTGTAAATATTAACATGTGATTCTTAATAGTAGTTCAATTTTAATTCCAGAATCCAATGGAGTCGGATTGCAATTCGCAAGCGGAGGAAGTTTTAGAAACTAGCATGTCCCCAAAGAGGTCATCAGCTATTGAGCAATCAAAGGAGATTTCTAAGCAGGAATCCAAGGAGTTACCACAGGACGCAGCAAAGAAAGATTAGTTAGCTAAGAAGAATGAAGAGCCCCTGAGCAGGGAAGCATCGATCTCGAGACAGGAGCTGACTGCCAATCCCCTCCAGACTAGCACAATCGGAGAGCTGCCTGCACAGAAGGCCAGTGCCCAACTGACACCGCCAATTATGACGTGTAACCAGAGGCGATCCACTTCCTACACCCACAAGGATTAGCCAACCCAAGCCAACCACAGCCCAGGCTCAGAGCTCCACGGCGCAGCTCACTTTGGCTATGCCGGTTTCCCTGGCTTTGGCTCCCAAGCGCAGCAAGACCAGCGATCCTCTATAGCCACTTACATTCGGAACCTTTTACAGGCGATCCATCACCTATTCACTGCGACACAGATTATCCAGGAAGATGTCGCTGCGCAGCAGGGAAAGTTCAGAGCGGGAGCGTTCCGATCTTGGGGTTTAATAATAATGTTTATAATCGATGCATCGATGTTTTAGAAATTTTTAGAAACATAGATTTTTTTTGCCGCAATCGATGTTTTTGGCACATCACCAATTTTAGAGAACCGTTTTTTTTTATTCCTTGATTATACCCGTTACTCGTAGAGTAAAAGGGTATATTGTATTCGTGCAAAAGTATGTAACAGCTAGAAGGAAGCATTTCCGATCCCATAAAGTATATATATTCTTGTTCAGGATCAGTAGCCGAGTCGATCTAGCCATGTCTGTCTGTCCGTCCGTATGAACGCTGAGATTTCGGAAACTATAAAAGCTAGAGGATTGGTATTTGGCATGAAGATTCTTGGAGTTCCTACGCAGCGCAAGTTTTTTTCAAGAAGGTGCCACGCCCCCTCTGACGCTTACAATCGCTTATATACGATTTTACAAATTTAAATATTTCGGAAAACTAAAAATGCAGTTTTGTTGTGCTTATCAATACCTATCGAAATGTAGAAAATTTTTTAAATCAGACCATTCGTTAAAAAGTTATGGCTCATCAAAGTTTATATCTCCATCTCCCTCGCACTCCCTTTAGCCGAGTGACGGGTATTATATAGTCGGGACACCAACCCGACTATAGCGTTCTCTCTTGTTATACCCGTTACTCGTAGAGTAAAAGGGTATATTGTATTCGTGCAAAAGTATGTAACAGGGAGAAGGAAGCGTTTCCGACCCTATAAAGTATATATATTCTTGGTCAGGGTCACTAGCCGAGTCGATATAGCCATGTCCGTCTGTCCGTCTGTCTGTCCGTCCGTATGAACGCTGAGATCTCGGAAACTATAAAAGCTAGAGGATTGGCATTTTGCATGAAGATTCTTGGAGTTCCTACGCAGCGCAAGTTTATTTCAAGAAGGTGCCACGCCCCCTCTAACGCCCTCAATAGCTTATATAGGATTTTAAAAATTTTAATTTATCGGAAAAGTAAAAATGCAGTTTTGTTGTGTTTATCAATACCTATCGAAATGTAGAAGAAATTTTTTAAATCGGACCATTCGTTAAAAAGTTATTGCTGATCAAAGTTTATATCTCCCTCGCACTCCCTTTAGCCGAGTGACGGGTATTAGATAGTCGGGACACCAACCCGACTATAGCGTTCTCTCTTGTTTGTTCTCTCTTTGCGACGATAACGCAAGCAATAATTTGCTTAAATGTTTGAGCGTGCCGCACTTAATTGATAAAAGGCATTTGGCGGACTTGCTTTTTGAAAAAGATAACATGAGCGATTACGTCTTGCAACGATTATACTGCGAACCGTTCAAGAAAGCAACGTTCAAAAGCGCTCTTAAAAAATTTTAAAATAGTAATTGAACAGTCTGACTTTCAAAAAGAAAGTGTAGGCCGGGAAATTCGGTCTATGGACTACATTTTAGGAGGAGTCTTTAAAGATAACGCCCTACAGACTTTTAATTTCTTATTCATAAACAATGACATCATCGAGAGGCTTGGAAAACGCTGGGCCAATATATTATCTGCCAGCTTTGGCTCTTCGCCAAGCACCTTAAAAGCTCGAATGAATTTTATTATGGTGCTATTGCAGACACACTAACATTCGAGTAAGTAAATTTACTTATAAGCACGGTTGCAAATTTGAATAAAAAAGAACCAAATCTGGCAACCGTGCTTATAAGCCTATCGCACCGTGCAATTGGCCCTAATCTCCCAATTAATTTGAAATACGTGCACACTATTCGTAAAACAGTAAGGAATACGAATAAAGAAGTCCACATTCACAGGCCTTTGAAGAAACACGCACTTTTCACGCCGGGTAGTGCAAGGGACCTCGGGGTGTGGATTCACTTTTAGGTTAAGTTTGTGTAACAAAAAAATCAAGACAAAGTATCTGGTCATATGCACTAGTCGTGCGACCAACCTTCATTTTCAACATTCGTTGAAATCAAAGCCTTAACGAGGATGGAAGCTAACTTCGGCAAGCCGAAGTTTTAATACCCTTGCAGATTTCACGAATGAAAACATGACTAGAAAAGCAACATGAATTAACAAAACAACAAAATATTTTATAATTGAAAAAAAAATTTGTTTAATTTTTCACCCTATTGTTCCTATGGGAGCTATAGGATATAGACGTCCGATCGGCGCGCGCTTTTACCCTAATCAAGGTATGCATAAAAGAATACGATTTGGAAAGTTTCATGTCAATAGCTTATATTCTGCGCGAAATATCCTGAAAAACGTTAAATCTTGACCGATTTCACCCTATTGTTCCTATGGGAGCTATAGGATATAGACGTCCGATCGGCACGCGCTTTTACCCCGATCAAGGTACACACAAAAAAATACGATTTGGAAATATTCTTGTCAATAGCTCTTACACTGAGCGAAATATCTTCATTTTTCGAAAGCTATATCCGATTGTTCCTATGGGAGCTATAGGATATAGACGTCCGATCGGGTCGGTTTTCAAACTTGATCTGCGTACACATGTTTTAGGACGACTGTGAAAGTTTTAAGTCGCTAGCTTTTAAACTGAGCTCGCAAACGGTATTGAAACAGACATACAGACGGACAGACGGACAGACGGACATGGCTATATCGACTCCCCTATTGATCCTGATCAAGAATATATATACTTTATGGGGTCGGAAACGTCTCCTTCACTGCGTTACAAACTTCTGACCAAAATTATAATACCCTCTGCAAGGGTATAAAAAAAAAATACGAATAAAGAGTGGATAAGGTGAACATGCGGCCGTTTTAATGCGGTTGTTTTAAATATCAGGAATTGTGACAACCCGGTAAAAACGATTAAAAAGAACAAGCAACATTTAAAAGCAGCCAAAACAATAAAGAACGTTTTACGACAACAAAATGTGAAAAAGATTGAAACAAAAAAACTTGATACGAAAAGGAAAAAATTCCAGGAGAGTATTTGAAAATAAGAAAAAAAAACCAAAAAGGAAAAATACACCGGGAAAATATGTAAAAATTAATAAAAACCAAAACAAAAAGCAAATTAAAAAATTCCATAAAAATAGTGTGAATGAGAATGAAAGTGTAAATGAGAATGAATGGGGGAATGAGAATGAATGCGTGAATGAGAATGAAATGATTGAGTGCGTGAATGAGTATGAAATGATTGAAAGCGTGAATGATGAACTTGAATGGGATGTGAGTGCGATTGGAAATGAATGTGAAAATGCAAATCCAAATATAATATCTATTGACACAATTAATAACACAAATAATAATAACAAAACTGTCGAAAAATCATTGGGCTTGATCGGGAAAAATACACCGGGGAAATATGTAAAAATTAATAAAAACCAAAACAAAAAACAAATTAAAAAATTCCATAAAAATAGTGTGAATGAGAATGAAAGTGTAAATGAGAATGAATGGGGGAATGAGAATGAATGGGTGAATGAGAATGAAAGTGTAAATGAGAATGAATGGGGGAATGAGAATGAATGCGTGAATGAGAATGAAATGATTGAGTGCGTGAATGAGTATGAAATGATTGAAAGCGTGAATGATGAACTTGAATGGGATGTGAGTGCGATTGGAAATGAATGTGAAAATGCAAATCCAAATATAGTATCTATTGACACAATTAATAACACAAATAATAATAACAAAACTGTCGAAAAATCATTGGGCTTGATCGGGAAAAATACACCGGGGAAATATGTAAAAATTAATAAAAACCAAAACAAAAAACAAATTAAAAAATTCCATAAAAATAGTGTGAATGAGAATGAAAGTGTAAATGAGAATAAATGGGGGAATGAGAATGAATGGGTGAATGAGAATGAATGGGTGAATGAGAATGAAAGTGTAAATGAGAATGAATGGGGGAATGAGAATGAATGCGTGAATGAGAATGAAATGATTGAGTGCGTGAATGAGTATGAAATGATTGAAAGCGTGAATGATGAACTTGAATGGGATGTGAGTGCGATTGGAAATGAATGTGAAAATGCAAATCCAAATATAGTATCTATTGACACAATTAATAACACAAATAATAATAACAAAACTGTCGAAAAATCATTGGGCTTGATCGGGAAAAATACACCGGGGAAATATGTAAAAATTAATAAAAACCAAAACAAAAAACAAATTAAAAAATTCCATAAAAATAGTGTGAATGAGAATGAAAGTGTAAATGGGAATGAATGGGGGAATGAGAATGAATGCGTGAATGAGTATGAAATGATTGAAAGCGTGAATGATGAACTTGAATGGGATGTGAGTGCGATTGGAAATGAATGTGAAAATGCAAATCCAAATATAATATCTATTGACACAATTAATAACACAAATAATAATAACAAAACTGTCGAAAAATCATTGGGCTTGATCGGGAAAAGCCGAAATAAGTGCTCCAAGTGCGGAGCCAGTGTAGGTTCTATTACAAAAATAAATATGCAATCCTTCGCTGCTTACATTTGGGTGTGCTAATGCATACAAAAACGTTAAGTGCATTTTTAAGTGTAAGTCGTTTAAGACCTTGGCTGGGCATAAGGGCAGATGCCTAAAAATCCTTAAAGTAACACATAAAGGGCTGTCCAGGCCACTATCAGTACGACGAAAACTGCTAGCTAACCATAGGAGTAAGCGAGAGAAATTGTAAGGAAATACCAAAAAAATACTAGTTTTAGCGGATGAATTCCGATGAACGCCTTTAGCAGCGGCCCAAGGAATAGACAATTTAATCTTTGGCTATGTTTGTACCGAAGCGGTGTGCCAATAACAAATTATAAATGGAAGAAAAACCAACGAAAAACTGCTTTTAGGAGTTGCGGGCATACATATCGCCATGCGAACAGCAAATTTAAAGGTTGCGACCCAGATCGGCTCAACATTTTGTAATACCATCCAGTTGATGTTTGCTGTTGGTTAACAAACCCAGTAAGACCATGCTGCAGGCATTGCGGATGAACTCCGAAAACTTCGGCCACACTAAGGGCCGGCTAACATTACTCGAACAGATAAAGTCCCTGCTAAGGTATTTTGGCTTTCTCGAGCATCAATGTGAGAACTAACTTTGACAGGGACTCGGAGTCCCTGTTAAGCGTTTTCGACTCGATAAAACGACAGATGATTTCCCAAAGCCAAATAAGAAGAAACGAAATCACAGCTGACTTTGCCTTAGAATTATACCCAAACAGCTGATAGAATAATCAAAGCACGCCATTTTTTGCGCTTTACAGCACATTCTGTGCGCTAACAGCACTCTGTAATTGCTTCTCGATCAGATAAATTAAAGGCGTCGAGAAAACCGATTTGCTTTTACGATAAGTTTGAATTGGCCGACTATAGCGTTCTCTCTTGTTTTAAACTAATATTTTTAACTAGTATAATTTTTATACCCGTTACTTGTAGAGTAAAAGGGTATATTGCATTCGTGCAAAGGTATGTAACAGGTAGAAGAAAGCGTTTCCGACCCTATAAAGTATACATATACATATATTCTTGATCAGGATCACTAGCCGAGTCGATCTAGCCATGTCCGTCTGTCTGTCTGCACAAAACTACAAAATCTGGAATTTTGGAAATAATCACACATATTCTTGGGCTTCCTACCCCAAAGCCCACAATCGCCTTAAACTACTATATAATGTGTGTGGTGTCCACACCTTTAAAGATTTTGCAACAATATAAATTTTGTTGTGTGTATTAACACCTTTCGAATTTTAGAAGAAATTTTTCAAATCGGACCATTTGTAAAAAAGTTATGACCAAATAATGGAATTCAAGCAGTGCAAGCAGTCGATTTGCTTCATGCATGTCTCCATCTCCGTCGCACTTCCTTTAGTTGAGTAACGGATATCTGATAGTTGAGGTATTT
Organism: Drosophila prostipennis; assembly: GCA_037075205.1. Taxonomy (NCBI): domain Eukaryota; kingdom Metazoa; phylum Arthropoda; class Insecta; order Diptera; family Drosophilidae; genus Drosophila; species Drosophila prostipennis. The sequence goes on along the minus strand of JBAMCJ010005385.1, from coordinate 14,510 downwards.
GACTATAGCGTTCTCTCTTGTTTTAACTGAGGACCACGATATCACAAAAACGGATTAACCAATCGAGTTTAATTTCAAAAAAATATTGCAATTTTAAATAGAAAAACAATGTGCGGTCTTTTAGTGCTGTTGAAAGTTAAATGTGGTCACACTATTGTAGCACTCGATGTTTTTCTGTTTAATATTCGATTAAGTCGATAGATAATAACGTGAGCAGACAACAACAAAATAACAAATTTATTTAATAATCACAAACAAACATAGTCTTTTTGAACAACCTCTGAATAAATAATTAAATAATTGCGCTAAAGCCCGGAAAGTAAGTGAAACAACATGAGTATGAGCGACGACGACCGAGACATAGACATCGAGAGTGACGTAAGCAATTCGATCAAAAAAATCTATACGTGGGACTTCATACAGAATGTACTAATAAATAATGGTTTTATAGGACGATGCGGACTCAGATAATGGTTTGGGCTCCTCCCGTCATACGAGCACAGCGAATTTCACCCAGGTTTGATAGTTTCAGTATAAAATAAAGAAGAAACGACTGCGCACATTGCCTTTTGTTGACAAACAGAACGCACATGTTGTTGTTGTGACGATTACATACAGTTAAGTTCACAACAATAGCAACGTTTATCAGGTCTTTATTTATCGCGGAAATATTTTATGTATCGCTCCTAAAATAATTGGTAATTTATAAATGTTCGACAGAATTTCACAAAAAGGCAAAGTGTTTTCGTTTTATTTATATCCATCCAAAAACAAATTTGAATAGTATTGCCTAAAAAATTACTGGATGATATATAAATTTTTCTAAAAAATGTAATACGATCTTAAATCAAAATCTAAGAAATTACTATTAGTCTGAACTCAATTGTACTTACGATTGTCATTGGTATTTATTAAAATTTACATTTGTTTGAAGGCCGAGAAGCGTGCGCATCACAATGCCCTGGAGCGAAGGCGGCGGGATCACATCAAGGAGAGCTTTACGAACCTGCGAGAGGCAGTGCCCACACTCAAGGGCGAGAAGGTAAAGGAGGGCAACATATGATCCTTGGTAGAAATCGGCTAAAGAGTTCCATAGTTGTTTAAAATCAGTTGATTTAGCAGAAAAATAATTCGAATAAAAAAGGAAGGAGTGCGGTCAAAAATGTTTTAATGTGAATAACTGCAAATTTGCAAGTGCCAAATTCCAAACATCAGTATTTTTGAAATTATAAGAACTTTTTTAGGCTAGTATCTGTGTTGCAATTACACCAAAATTGTTATGTAGTTTGTTTTTAAACATTTTTAAAAATATATTTTATTTTACAGGCGAGTCGAGCTCAGATCCTGAAAAAGACCACTGAATGCATACAGACGATGAGGCGGAAGATTAGTGATAATCAGAAGGATATTGAAGAGATCAGGAAGCAAAACATCATTCTAGATCAGCAGAGTACGTCCGATAGGATTCATATTTTAATTTTAAACGTCATTTAATTTCTCTTCATATGTTTATTACGCAGTTCGAGCCCTGGAGAGTCCGAATGGTGATTCCTACGCCGAATTTCTCAGCGACGATGAATTGGGCAGCGAGGAGGCCGACGACGATGACCTTGATCAGCCAGACTTCAGCAGACGCAATAAAAAGATGAAGACCTTCCACGCATAGCCGCTTTGCCAGTCCGAAACCCTGCATGCAGGCAGGTTCCGGGTTTCTCATTCACCTAAGTTTAGAATACTTTCGTCGACTTAGGTTTACCTTAGAGTTGTGTTATCCAAAAGCAATAGCCCCCAAGTGTTGAGAAGAAATCGGTTCCAATTTTAAATCATTCTAAATTCGATCAAATTACGGGAAAATAAAAAACTGCAACAAGTCCGATAATCATAATCATTATTAGCTGTAAGTTCATAATGTAACCCACCCAAACGACCTTAATTTGTACGCGTGTGATTTTCTTTACTTTGAGCAAATTATCACTCTCTGCGCTTAACAATAAAAGATGTAATTAAATATTTTAGAATACAAAAAAGAAAGTACATTTGTTGTTAATTTTTTGAATATTCAATCTGAATAATATCGAAAGCTTACTTCGGAAAATTTCTTTAAATACAGATTAGTTTTTCTAGTTTTAACCGATCGTTCCTATGACAGCAATTATGGGAGCGTTTTGATAGGGTCAGACACTGAAACTTCTGACCAAAATTGTAACGGTGTAATTATAGGGTATACACATTATTGGTAATTTTCAGACATGATGACTTTTAAAAACTGCACTTTTTACGAAAAGTTCCTGCCCAAAAACGTTGACATTGGTCGAATCATTTAACTCATAACTATGCATTAATATAAATGAGTCAGCCTTTTTTCCTAAAGAATTAGCTGAAACTTAAAAATTTCTACTCAGTTAGCTTATCAAGGTTTTATCTCAAGTTAAGTATTAAAAAGTCTTATTTTTCATATTTACAATTTAAAAAGTGTTCCTTTTGTTTTAAAAACTTGCGCAGAAAGTTGAATTTGACATTTTAAACAAATTACAACTAAACAATACAAATCTGAAGGAATATATTTTGTAAAAATTAGCAACAACTACTTGAACTTAAGGGTCATCCAGAGAATGAAAAAAACGACGAGGACAAATAGAAACATGTAGCACATCTGGCGGGCACCTCCGCCCTGTTTGGCCAGTCGCACCACCCGCGTCATCGTGTTGCCCAGGAATCCACTCGTTCGATCCATATCGTCGTCTATTCCGCGCAGTAGTTTGTCCTGGTAGCGCACCTCGTTGCCAATATCGATGGTGAGGGACTTCAGGGCCCCGATCTTTTGTTTCAGCTCCTCCGCCGCCTGTTCGTTTTCTGCCTCCAAGGAATCATGACTAGCAGGACTCGATCCCGATGGCTGTTGGTTCAGGGGCTGATATGGGTAGTTGTTGCGGCGCATACTGCTCCCCGTGTGTGCCAGTTTGGCATCCAAGTTGCTGTGGATCGGAATATGTAGTGCAATCAGTTCCAAAGTCGCAAATCTCAGAGTCCCATTCAGGTGACACGTAAACGTAAACAGAGAATCTCACCCAGCGGCAGAACAGCTGTCGTGTCTTTGGTTCCTGGGGTCAACTCTGGCTGAATGCGCATTGAACCTTGGCCTTTGTCGGAATTCCCGGATTTCTGAGTAATTCTTCAATAAATATGAAACTTTTTAAAATCTAATGCAATTTTTTGTAGAGGTGGAGAACCATCGATGAAAACATCGATGCATCGATGTTTTCAATTTTTTTTTAGATACATCGATGTTTTTGGCGACAATCGATGTTTTTGTCACATCACCATTGGATGGCGGACCGGACTAATAGCCTCTTCCCATACAGTCCATCCGTGTGAAACGGTTGGGATTTTTGACGAATGTGAAACTCGTGTTCCCACAGAACTCCATCCACCATCTACCATCCGATAACAGCTGACTTAAGAGCAGTTGCTCAACTCAACATTGACGAAGGGGGATTTTAACTCGGCAAAACTGGCGTAAAATTGCGTTTCCCTAAACTTATTGTAGAATAGTATAATAAATAGCATGAGATAATAGTTTAAACCATATCTGAGCTTTTATAACACATTCTATAACGAGTATGCATACATATTACTGACTGGGGGTGAGCCTAACCTCCCGTACCCCACACTCCGCTCTTACTACGCCTCTGTCTAGCCAATATTGATGTGTAAAATTTGTAAACAAAACCAAATTTGTGCTGTTTTGGTAATTTATACCAACTTTTGAGCTTTATAGGAGTACATAGTACACTTTTAATTAATATTTGTTAGTATTTACGAATTGCAGAACATATTCTGAGACTTCGCTGCAAACATTGATGTTTTCGTTTGCAGAACAGTTTAAATTTTGGCCCACACATAGCAACTTGTTGGCGATTGCCTTTCCGCTCATAACAAACTACAAATAATTCAACAAAAGCCAAAAAACAATTAATTTGAGCATTATTTATTTTTTTCCCGCCATTGATTTGATTTGTTCTCGTAGTCAACGTTCCATTTTTCACAGTCAAGAGGAAGAATTTAGAGTTGCACCGAAAAAACATCGCCTAACTATCGCATAAAAGAGCCCGTCAAAGTCCGTTAAAATTGGATGGCGGACTAACTGGGAAATTTTCAGAACGGCAAAACCTTACGGACCATCCGTTCAACGGATGGTAGATGGTGGATGGAGCTCTGTGGGAAGACCCTATAACTGGGAATTTTTTGGAACGGCAAAACCTTACGGACCATCCGTTGAACGGATGGTAGATGGTGGATGGAGCTCTGTGGGAAGACCCTATAAATAAGACGGCGGAAGATCTGATGTGTTTTTATTTTAAGTTTACTGTATTAACATAATTTTAGATATTCAACTGGTGGTGTAGGCGGGAAGCTGCTGTGGATTAAGCTTTTCATAATACTATCCAATAAAACCATAATGTGAATGTGCTGATAAATATATGATCAATTTTTATACCCTTGCATCAGTGCTCAGGTATCAGGTAGCGTAAAAATAGTCCGTTACCATTTTTTGATACATGATACATGGCTTCTGTCATGTATCGATAGTCGAAATATCAAACCTTATAAACATAAAAAATAAAAAACATCAATTCGGTGGAATTCTTTATAATTGTTCAGCCATTTTTGATTTTTATGTATCCACGATAGCTGTGAACAGTGCTTTAGTGAAAAATATCTTTTTTTAAATTGCGCGCGCACTGTTTGATATATTTCCTACTTTTACGTCATCAAAATGTATCATGAGCGTTCAGCAGAACAAACTTGATCACTGGTGTAGAGGTGGAGAAATGATGCTCGCGGACACATACAGTGAGCCACTTAAGTCATGATACACCTCGATTTTACCGTCGATTTTAACTTAACTTGCAAATTGCTATTTTATTGAAGGCCATTTAAAAAAAAACTGAGTAGGCCATGTTGTTCATTTCACTTTTGTTAACAATATTTAAAAAAAAAAACAAATTTAACATTTAATTAACGTACAAAATAAGGAAAACCTTTAAAATGACTCCACAAAAGTCATGATATACATATGGAAAAGTGCTCCCCTCTGATCTCTTTTTTAAGTGCAAAAAATGTTTAAAAAATTATTTTTTTATGATTTTGTTTCTGGCCTTAAAATACATGAAAAATCAAACAAAATTATGTATTTTTTAATAAAATCGCTCGTTCACGACATATGACAACAGGACCAACAAAACAATAAATGATTAACATAATCAGGCAGGGTATTCCCTAACTGTTGAATTGCTGAATTGTTAAATTTTGGTCAGCTGTTAATCAGCTGTTCTAAACAAAATCAAGTTTCACCTCGGGACTGTTGAAAATTTTGTTAATTCCTTGAAAACCAGAGTTGTCACCTTATTTTACGTAAAGTCATGATAACTCTGCAATATTTTACTATTATTAGCTCGCATTATTTACTTTTAAATCAAGTTAAACAGTTTATTTATAGTTATTTTTACCTTGCTAAAAATTTTAAGCTTAAGCTTAAGCTTAAGTAACTAACTGTAAAAAATAAAATGACACTTTTCAAAAAATAACAGCTGTTTGAAAATTCAACAGGAATCATTAAGCGACGTTCCCCTAATTGCTGAAATTTCCTGTTGAATATTCAACAATTCAACAGTTTAGGGAATACACAGAATATTAAAAAATTAATAAGACTGATTTAAAACGAAAAACATCGATGAAAAAGGGCACACATCGATGTTTCCAAAATTATAAAAACATCGATGCATCGATGTTTCCATCGATGTTTCACCACCTCTAATATCTTGGGCAATTTAGCTTGCCGCTTTGTTGTTGTTCGCATTCGTCTTTATGACCTGACCGTGAAATCAATAGGCATAAAATATTTAAATCCGTGCGGTGGCAAGTGCGTCATATTCGTTGGTTCGCCGAGATAATCCGACCTTTGCATTTCAATTTTCATTGACCCTGACCAAGTGCACTCGTTAGTGCTTGTTGTTGTTTCTGCTCTTCATTGCTTAATCTCCCCCTCCCCTCCACCATCATCACTTTGATGATCAAAAAACAATCAGTTTGCGTAATAAGCGCCAATAAAATAACAACAATTACGGGGTGATAAGGACTCGAGCACAATGAACCAGCGAAACACGCGAGTAAAGTTACTGATAAGCTGCAACTCTTTTTTCCCAGATTTAGCATGACGGAATATACGGAAGTCTTGCCCCACAATGGCCTAATGGATGGAATCGCCTCGGGAGTTGGGGTTCCCGTCGAGGCACTCCGATTGATCCTAACCATCTTGGCTGGTAAGCTGCTATATCCATTGATTTTAAAGATTTTACTTTACTTTCAGACCGAGTATTAAAGTTAAAATACGCCCAAAATACAAATTTTACAGTAGATATAGCTAATATGTATGCACAGGTGTTTATACATAGACTTATATTAAAGGTGGTGCTTTTTTGTTTTTCTTTATTTCTATTTTTCCATTCCTATATTTAATAGAAAAGTTCAAGCTGTAGTATATATTCATAACGTCCTCATAAAGTATGTATTTTCTTGATCAGCACCAATAGCCGCGTCCATCTAACCATGTCCGTTTTTCCGTTTCTATGCGAACTAGTCTGTCAGTTTTAAAGCTATCGCTATGAAACTTTCCCAAAAGTCTACCTTCTATTGCAGGTAGTACATATGTATGTCGGAACGAGCCGGATCGGACCACTATATCATATGGCTCCCATAGGAATAATTTAAAAAAATATATAAAAAATACATTGTAACTTTGTAGAAAGTAGGCGTTTTAACTTTTGACAATTTAATATCAACATTTTTAATAGGCAATAATATATTTGGAACCCCAGGAACAGCACCGATCGAGTGAGGCCTAAACTTTGGGTACCTGTTATAACTGCAAGGATATATAAACTTCGGCTTGCCGAAGTTAACTTCTTTTCTTCTTTTTAGTTTCTATAAGAATAGTGAGAGTAAGAAAATGTCGTATTTTTTATAATCAGCACTTCGGGTTGAAAAGATTAAATACCTGAATTAGTAGTACATAAAACGACTAACGATACATTTACTTCTGCTTTCAGGTTATCCCTTGGCAGCGTTTTATCTAAAGTTTATAGCCATCATTGCCGATAAGACCGTACATCACATGTTTTTTGCCGGATGTGGCGCAGGATTATGTTACTTCAACTATGGACGTGACACTTATCACTCTCTGTTAGCCATCCTGACAACCTATTTCCTGGTACTCATCCTGAGAAAAAAAGCACAAATATTTTTGGCCATAAACTTTGTATTCCACATGAGTTATCTGCTGCTTGGTTACTTCTACACCTCCAGCAATGAATACGATATTTTGTGGACGATGCCTCATTGCATTTTGGTGCTCAGAATGATTGGCTACGGCTTTGATATTACCGACGGGCTGAAAGAGGAATCGGAGTTGTCCAAAGATCAAAAGGAAACGGCTTTGAAGGAACCACCTTCACTCCTGGAACTCTTGGCCTTCGCCTACTTCCCCAGTGGATTTTTGGTGGGACCTCAGTTTCCATATCGCCGCTATCAGGCCTTTGTCAATGGACAATTCCGTCAGCACGAGGGGAGCTTGGAGGCAGGCGTTTGTCGATTTGGAGCCGGTGCGTTCTACCTGGTCGTGTGCCAAGTTGGATTGAGATATTTCCCCGACTCCTACTTCCTTACACCTGAGTTTGCGGAGGTTCCGTTTATCAAGAGGATCTATTTCCTGGGTTTCTGGGCCAAATTCAGTCTCTACAAGTACATATCATGCTGGCTGCTCACAGAGGGTGCACTTATCTGCATTGGTTTGACGTACAAAGGAGAGGACAAGAATGGGCAACCAGATTGGTCGGGCTGCAGTAATGTAAAGCTAAAGCTCCTGGAGACGGGAAACACAATGGAACACTATGTGCAAAGCTTCAATGTAAACACGAATCAGTGGGTGGGACAGTACGTATACAAGCGACTGAAGTTCCTCAACAATCGGACGATCAGCTATGGAGCTGCTTTGGGTTTCCTGGCCGTCTGGCATGGTTACCACAGCGGATACTATATGACCTTCCTGATGGAATACATGGTCGTGAGCACCGAAAAGCAAGTAAGTGGTTTAATTTTGTTACTATCTGAGATTTTAAAAGTTCAGGAGGTTGCACAAAAAAATTAAATTTGTATATTAAGGGTTTAAATAGTGCATGCTATATTACAATTTTTCACTTTATAGAAAAGTACATTTTTATGAAATAATCTATTAGAAAACTAAATTTAAACAAAAAGCTTCCGAAGTGACTCATATCAGAAAACGCCAACCTAACACGTAGGTCGCATGACTTTAGAGGAATGCCGTGCACAAAAAGGCCTCATGTCCTATGTTATGAATTAATACAATGTTCAACCAGAAATTAATCTATTCTTTTCTCGATTTTGTAGATAACCCGCTTCTACACCAAAGTGGTGTTGCCCAAGTGGGGCCACATCCTTAACAACTCTGACATTTACAAACTGCTGTACTTCATCGCTTTGAAATCGTATAACGTAGTATACATGGGATGGTGTCTCACCGCATTTGTGTTTCTGAAATACGAGCGATGGATCGTGGTTTATGGAGCGGTTAACTACTATGGATTCACATTTCTAATCGTCTGGGCTGCCTTCTACCACACCTATAATCACTTTTTCCGGGGCAGTTCCCGAAAAGATGCTGTTAGCGATGAAAAGTTAGAGGACAAAAATGCGGAAAAACTCATAGAGGAAAAGAAACCAGAAGTCAAAAAGTCTGAGTAGGAAAAGGGAGATTGGAGAAAGTGACCAGCAGGAAGTTCTCAAAATTTTAGTTTTGCCTTGACAATTGTTTGGAATTGGTATTAATCAAAGAATCGAATGTTTACTAACCAAATAAGAAGTTTTACCAAATAATATGCCACTGTAACTAGAGATTTGTTAACTAGCTATTGGAAAGCAATTGTAACATATATATCGTCTGCCTAGTCAAGGAGGAGTCATCCCCAAGTTTTCAATGTGCTTTTTGACGATAAGATACTGTCTTATCTTGCCGAAAAACACATTGTCAGTCTTACATATATTATGGAATTGTAAATTGTATAAGTGTTAAAACCCGTTTAGTTTAACTAGAAACTAGACAGATCACACATAAGACTTTAAGGAGACCAGGGTCTTGGAAAATCAAACAACTTCTGTAACAGATTTCCTGTATTTGGAGGAGGAGCAGTATCCGAGGAGACTTAACTAAGCCATAAAGACAGTTTTATATTAATGCAAAGATATATTTTGATATGCTCACGATAAGTGCAAATTTCAGTAATGTAAATGCGAAATAAATGCAATAAAAATATTTTTAGGTACAAGGTAAGCATTTATTGGGAACGGAAATTCAATGGTTCACGTAATTACGATGCTTCATTCATGCATAAGAATTTTAAATTTTCTAAGTTGGACCCAAAAAGGGGAGGGGATAAATTCTTAAAACATTTCCAAAGCAAGAAGATACGTTTTATTCGTGTTCCTCGCCTATCAGATACCCCATACTCTGCTAACCAATTTAAAAGCAAATATACCTTCACACTAAATTCTGCAATTTTCGAGAGCTAGAGTAGCCGTGGAAATTATTTTATTTTGGCTGTGTTACGGTGATCACTTTCTTTAAAAGGTATTCTAGTAAGATCTAATTCACCCTTATATTAGCCGACAGTTTCGGATAACAAATTCTGTATCTTATTTAGAGAACATTTAACAATATAAACGAGAGCAAAAGCTCTCTCACGCCAAAGTTAAAATACCCTCGCAGATTTCACAATTAACAAGAAAGGAAGTTAGCTTCGGCCAGTCGAAGCTTATATACCCTTGCAGATAATTCCTATTATTTCTCACTAATTTTCCGATCGTTCCTATGGCAGCTATATGATATAGTCGTCCGATTTTGAAAAAAAAATTTTCGAAATTCAGAATTAGATAAAAAATGGCTCAAAAACGCCCAAGATATATTTTTTTACATTTTGTTACCCGATTATTCCTATGGGAGCTATATGATATAGTTGTCCGATCCGGCTCGTTCCGACTTATATACTACCTGCAATAGATATAAGACTTTTGGGAAAGTTTTAGCCCGATAGCTTTAAAACTGAGAGACTAGTTTGCGTAGAAACAGACGGACGGACAGACGGACATGGCTAGATCGACTCGTCTAGTCATGCTGATCAAGAATATATATACTTTATAGGGTCGGAAACGTCTCCATCACTGCGTTGCAAACTTCTGACTGAAATCATAATACCCTCTGCAAGGGTATAAAAATGAGCATCAAATACAAACAAAGAACGAATTAACCCTGATCAAGATATGCATGAAAAACAAGAGAGAACGCTTTCCTTAGGTCAATCAGTAGGTATTGACGAATCAAATACATTTGAGTTTAAATTTTCATTCTAGCTTAAAAATTGTGGGCGCCACAGTTTTTCGTGGTTTGTGGGCGTTGGAGTGGTAGTGGCACAATGGCATGATAAACTTGCGCTGAATGTGAAGCTAATGTATCTAAATCCAAAACCCCCAACTCTCTAGCTCTTATAGTTGCTGAGATCTCAGCGTTCACACGCTCGGAAACGTCTCCTTCATTGCGTTACAAGCTTTTGACTAACTTTATGAAATTACAAAAATAAGTATTTCTGCAATACGTATTAAATGCCACTTTTGTTAACTTTTAATTAAATATTTAAAGAACCTTTGTAGAAACTAAAATTCATTTTTATGTTACTTTTTTTATTAATTACAATCGTGATAAACACCGCAATCAAAGGCATTCAAATTAATCGTAGATGCAAGGAAACTTATTTATTGGTAGTAAAATATTCATGAGAATGTACTGGGAGGTTGCTGGGATGGTAAAGTGGACCCTAGTGCTCCATGGGCTGGGCATCTCCACCGCCCTCCAAACGACGCTTGGCGCCACCACCAACAGCAGGGTCTTTTTCAATCTCCTCAGTGATCTCGCTGAACATGTAGTCGTCCTGGTACTCCTTCAGGATCTTGCTGGAACGATTTTCGTCAAGGAACAGGGAATAGACCTTCTTTACATCCTCGGTATTGACTTCGGTAGCCTTGCGACGACGGCACACCAAATTTGCCGTGGTGATAAGTTGAATAGCGTAGCGTAGGCTCGTATCCGTGGCAATGCGCGTGAGAATTGTCAGGGCATCCGGATGCATAATGCAGTCCTCCTCCTCGCAACGGATCTTCAGGATCTCCTTGACCTCCTTCTCGGAATATGAGACTGTGCGTATGATGATCATGCGATCAAGTAGATCAATGGGTATGCCATGGGGACTGCGGTAGTTTGTGCCTCTGATGCGAGTGATGCCGCGATTGGTGGCCATTACCACCACCGGGGCCATGTCAGATTCCAACGCGCGATTCAGGAAGGAGAAGCACTCAATGTCCAGCATGTGTACTTCGTCTATGAAGAGCACACCCGGGTTTATCTCGGCTTTGCCCTCCTCACGCCACTCTAGAACCTTGTTGTTGATTTGATCGCGCACCTCCTGCTTAATTTCGCCGGTGTCGCCAGAGAATAGGGCCAGGAATCCGTGGGTGCGACTATTGATCACATCGATCTCGTGCAGGGTCACAGTGTGCACCACCTCCTTGCGTTTCTGGAGCTCCCCCTCGGGGCACTGGACGAATCTGGTCTGTGCGCCAGTGGCATCGTAGTCCCTGGCTCGGGTGAAGCTGCGGCCCAATTTGTTGACCTTTCCGGAGGCCTTATCGATGGTAATCACATCGCCCGCCTGGATCTTCTCTTTCATGAAGCACTCGATGATCTTATTGCCCAGATCGTAATTGGTCTCCATCTCGGTCGTCTTCAGTGTCACTTTGCCCATTTTCTGTCCCGTTCCCGTGGCGGGGCGTTCGATTTGGATCTCCACAACCTCGCCCTCGATGATCTCGGTTTCCTCCTTGATGCGAACGCCAATGCTCTTGCGCAGAGCCTGTGACAGAGCCTCGGTTTTGCTCATCTCAAGGGAGTAGATCTCCGATCCGGACATACTGGTAAATGGGGTTTCAGTGCCCAGTGCCTGGGCCATTCCCACAGCGATGGCCGTTTTGCCGGTACTGGGCTCTCCGGCCAGGAGGATGCATCTTCCGGCGATCTTGCCCTCGCGCACCATCTGCACTACAACTCCGGCGGCGCGGCGGGCGTCCTTTTGGCCGACCATTCCCTGGGAGACCAGACGAGCCTCCAGAACATCGTCCAATCCCAATCCGCGAATGTGCGAATGGGCGCCAATGCGCTCGATGCGAGTCACGTCGCGTACCTCGATTTTTTCGGTCTCGGTCATTTTGTACTTCTGCAATATATCAGCGGTTACAAGTTTAATACTTTTCCAATTTGTTGGGCGCCTCACTACTTGTTTATGGAGCTAAAATAAGTTGCTAGGCACAAAATTCGGAAAGTAAAACGCCGGGCCTGCTCGTGTGTTTCGATGATTGCTATCGATATCAGGGGGCCTCACAGCACTGACACGAGTAGCACATGCTGTCTGTGATGGCAACCTTTTGAAAAGCTAGCTAGAAGTAGCTAAAAATATGTTAACGGATTTAAGCACTCGAGTGCCACTTAAAAGTTTTACCGCCTAAATTCCTCTTTGATTTCAATTCATAAAATACAAATAAATTCCTGCAATGCAAAGAGCCGAACTGATTTCGTCTGTGAAATTCGTATTTGCTTTGCAAAAGATTACAATGCATCATCAATCAAAATACAAGAATTTAAATTGGCTCCGTTTCGTTATACCTACACAAAAATCATCGATTTAATTTTTATAAGTTAAAGCGGGCGTGGCGCTCGGCATCTGCAATGCAGATTCTGCATGAGAATCCCATACGGACATTTGAAACATAGCAACATGTTTGCGAACGCTTTTCCGCTCATAACAAACTGCAAATAATAAAACAATAGCCAAAAAACAATGAGGGGATTCCCTAAACTGTTGAATTTTGGTCAGCTGCTAATAAGCTGTTCCATACAAAATCAAGTTTTAGATATTTCAGCAATTCAACCACCTCGGGGCTGTTGAAAATGTTGTGGAATCGTTGAAAACCAGAGTTGTCACCTTTTTTGTTAAAAGCCATGAGTCATGACAACTATGTCACATTTTAATATCATCAGTACGCCATATTTACTTTAAAATCAAGTTAGACAGCTTATTTATAGTTATTCTTACCTTGCTAAAAATTTTAAGCAGTAACTAACTAAAATATCAAATTTTAGGTGTTTTAAGTTCCATGACAAATAACAGCTGTTTGAAAATTCAACAGGAACCATTTAAGGTCGTTCCCCTTATTGCTGAAATTTCCTGTTGAATTTTCAACAATTCATCAATTCAACAGTTTAGGGACTCCCCTCAATGAGCTTAAGCATTAGTTAATTATTTCCCGCCATCGATTTGATTTGTTCTCGCAGTCATTGTTCCATTTTTTTGGGGAGTTCAAATTTACCGAGAATCCAATCTAGGGGGATTCCCTAAACTGTTGAATTGCTGAATTGTTGAAAATTCAACAAAAAATTTCAGCAATTAAGGGAACGACCGAAAATGGTTCCTGTTGAATTTTCAAACAGCTGTTATTTGTTGAAAAATTTCAGGAAACTTAAAGCATGTAAAATTTGATTTATTATTGCTAGTTACTGTCTAAAAGTGTTACCAAGGTAAAAAGAACCACAAATATGCTTTCTAAGTTGATTTTAAAATAAATAATGCGTACTGGTGATACTAAAATGTTACAGAGTTGCCACAACTTTTAAAAAAAAGTGACAACTCTGGCTTTTCAGCAATTCAACAAAATTTTCAGCAGCCCCGAGGCTGATGAATTGCTGAAATTTCTGAAAGTTGACTTTGTATGGAACAGCTGATTAACAGCTGACCAAAATTCAACAATTCAGCAATTCATCAGTTTAGGGAATCCCCCTTCTGTGTTTTCTGAAGTAAATTTAAGCTCAATAGTTTTTTTTTCATTTTTCCTAAGCCTAGTTTTAACAAAATAAAACTTTTACGATATTCGATTGCGTTCCAAACGTTTGAAAGTTTAAAGTGTAAGCAGCTTCAACAAAAATGTCCAGTCAATGTATACAATTGCGTTAAACTTGTGTATAAATAATGGTATGCGACCTTATTTTGACGTATGTACATAAACCACATAAAATTAAGAAAAATATGGCATCAAAATTCAGTTTTGGGTGAACGGTTTTCCAGAGAATATATAATTTTTAATGGTTAAAAAGTGGTCGGGCGCGGCAAGCTACTGCATACAATTTAATACTGTATGAGAAATACATGATTTATTATATTACATAGGTGGCGTAATGGTATTTGTCTATACTGAAATATAATATAGGTGGCGTATTATTGCAAAGGTTTGCAGAAGAAACATTTTAGACTCGCCGTGTCAGCATGGGGATATAG
>JBAMCJ010005375.1:0-23732 GCA_037075205.1 Drosophila prostipennis | reverse complement strand
TTGCCCCTCGCACAGGGGGTCCCACAAGGGTCAGTCCTAGGCCCATTGCTCTTCTCCTTATACATAAATGACCTTCCCAAATGTTTGTCTGACTGTGATGTACACCTTTATGCAGATGATGTCCAGCTTTATGTAAGTCGTCCCTTAGTCCAAATTGTTGAATGTATTAGAATTAGCAACAATGAAATCCAAAAAATAAGTAATTGGGCGGAGGCGAACGGACTGCATCTAAATCCAAGTAAAACAAAATGCTTTTTCATATACAAAAGACCTATAAACCCAATTTTACTTCCAAAAGTCAATGTTAACGACGTAGCTATTAATTATGTTGAAAGGGCCACAAATCTTAGCATAGAATTTAACTCAACGCTGACGTGGGATGACCATATTACTAAGGCCACTGGGAAAACCTATGCTATACTTAGGCAGCTTTCTATAACCCGGAATCTTATACCCCAGAACATCAGAATGTTAGTAGCTAAAGCTTGCGTAATACCAACTCTATTTTACGGACTTGAAATTTTTGCATCCTCCGACGCATCAAGTTTGCGAAAGCTGAAAGTTGCGTTTAACTCAATAGCGCGATATATTTTTAACTTGGATCGCACAGCGCATGTAACAGCTTACTCCTCAAAGATTTTCGAGCTAAGTTTTGAGTCCTGGATTAAGTTTAGAACTCTTTTATTTTTACATAAGCTGATATCCAGGAAGGAACCAAAGTACCTAACTGAACTCTTGCAAATGTCAGTCTCTGCTAGAACCAATAATATTATCTCCAAACGTTTAAAACTAGGATCGGCAGAAAAACACTTCTTTATTCAAACTGTTCGCTACTGGAATGATCTTCCAAATAATTTAAAAAACATTAAAAATGAAACCCAATTCAAAACTAAATTATTTTCTCACCTTCTTGGCACACTCTAATTTTAACTTTTAACTTTAATTTTAGCTTTAATTCCTTATGTTTGTTCACTTTTAAGATTTTTATTGTTAGTTTGTAAGACAAAATGATTAATGTTAAATGTTATATCTATAGTGACTGGTGCCATAATTAAAAGGCTTCACCTTGCCTGTAGCACCAGGATAAAACTAAAATAAATAAAATAAATCATCCCTGAGTTTGACGGTGAGTCTATTCCAGTTAAACATTGGTTTGACAATTTCGAGAAGAATGCTGAAGCCTATGATCTGAACATCAAGCAAATGTATGTCCAGGCTCGTGCCAAGATGACAAAAACAGCAAAGTTGTTCTTGGATGCCACTTATGTAAACCAATACTCGGAGCTCCGTAATTTGCTAGAGGCCGAGTTCAATCGTCAATATATGTGCAGCGCCGATGTTCATGAGCAGCTTCGTGATCGGAAAAAATACAAGCAGGAATCATTTCATGAGTATCTCCTGCAGATGAGAAAGATTGCATCCCTTGGAAACATAGATGCGCGGTCTGTAATCCGTCGTGGGTGGCCTAAAGCTTAGAAGTGACTTTAAGTACACGCTCTACAGCTGCAAGTCCTTCAGAGAGCTGCAGGAGCAGTATGAGGTTTTCGATCGCGTCGCCTCGAAGAGCCCGAACCCGTTTCAACCAAGAGAAGGTAACTGGACGTCAATTCAGAAGGGACAGCACGAAATCAACGAAAGAAAGAGTCACTGCTATAATTGCGGATCCGGTGATCATTTGCGTAAGGATTGTCAAGCTGCAACTAAATGTTTTCGATGCAACAAAGAGGGACATATGTCTAGAAATTGTCCGGAAGCAGCTACTGCCGTACATGAAAATCGAATGAAGACGGTTAAGCGGAATGACATAGAGGTGGATTGCCTAGTGGATACCGGAGCCGACGTCTCCATATTGAGCAACTGCGTCTTTGCTCAAATTCCAAATGTCAAATGTGAAGACATCGAGTATGACGCTCTGCTTGGATTTGACTTCGTTTCGAAATTCAACCTCTCATTGTCAGCCGAAGGGTACAAGTTTTCTGCCCAGATTCCCAGGCAGAAAACTTGTGAGGAATCAAATCAGATGAGGATTTATAACATCAGTAATACAATTGACGAAATCGATGTACCTCCCCAGTTCTCAAAGGAAGTGTTGACGCTGATTGAAACCTATAAAGCAGTAAACCCTGTAGCCGAAGTTCCAGTGAAACTTAAGATCGTTCCGGATGGAGAGATGGTTCCTTTTCGTCAGTCGCCAAGCCGTTTTGCAATTTCCGAGGGGAAGGATGTGGAAGAACAGATCGACGAGTGGTTAGCTTCAGGAATCATACGCCCGTCTTCATCAAACTTTGCCAGCAGAATAGTTTTGGTAAACAAAAAAGATGGCTCACGTCGTATTTGTGTAGATTTCCGGAAATTAAATTCGATGGTGTTGAGGGACTGCTTTCCTGTCCCCGTAATCGATGATGTACTCGAGAAGCTGCAGAGAGCAAAGTACTTTAGCGTCATGGACTTGGAGAATGGTTTTTTCCACGCAGCGGTAGAAGAGGAGAGCAAGAAATACACAGCCTTCATAACCAAAGCAGGACTCTACGAATTTAACAGAACCCCATTTGGATTTCGGAATTGGACACAGCTCGTAACTTTGGACTGAAGATTAAATGGCGGAAATGTCACTTTCTGCAAACTCGAATTTGCTTTTCGGGTCACAACATTGAAAACGGAAATCTGTGGCCAGGCGAAGAAAAAACGGCATCGGTCAGCAAGTTTTCGGTACCTAAAAACGTCAGGGCAGTCCAAGCATTTCTGGGATTGACGGGATTCTTCAGAAAATTTGTTTTGAATTATTCACAGATCGCCCGCCCATTAACTGATCTGCTTCGGAAAGGAGCTGCATTTCGAATGGCTGAGGCTCAGATGAAAGCATTCCAGCTGTTGAAAGACGCATTGACAAAGGAGCCCGTTTTAAAACTTTATAACAGAGAGGCCAAAACGGAATTACACACGGATGCATCAAAAGACGGATTTGCGGCGGTGCTAATGCAGTGGTCTGATGGGAGACTGCACCCTATCCAATATTGGAGTAAAAAAACATCTGAAGCAGAAACTCGCCAACACAGTTACATCTTGGAAGCCAAAGCCGTATATCTCGCCGTTAAGAAATTCAGACACTATTTGCTGTGATCGCCCTTCAAGTTAGTCACAGATTGCATCGCGTTTAAGCAAACTTTAAAGAAGACGGATGTACCAAGAGCAGTCACCCAGTGGATAATTGATCAGCAGGATTTTGAATTTGAAGTAGAGCATCGACCTGGAGAGCGATTGAAACACGTTGACTGCCTTAGTCGTTACCCCGACCATGTATTGCTTGTATCTTTTGAGATTACAGCGCGCATCAAAAATGCTCAAGGAAAAGATGAGATGCTGAAGGCGATTCTGGAACTTCTAGCTGTTCGACCATGCGCGGATCCACGGGGGGTGATATGGGTGATATATCACCCCCCACTCGGGTAAAAAATGCAAGGAATTTTGATATTCAAAAAGTATGCAATTAAAAATTTGTTCTGATATCACCCCCCACAACAAAATCCTAGATCCGCCACTGTGTTCGACCATATGAAGGGTACAAGATTAAAGGAGGCTTACTTTTTAAGGAAGTTAATGGAAATGATCTTTTGGTAGTACCAAAAGCTATGGAGAAGGAAGTTATTGTCGACGCCCACAATACTGGTCATTTCGCTCTCCAAAAAACTGTGCACGCTGTACAACAATCTTATTGGATTCCTCATCTCGAGCAAAAAGTTCACCATATTGTTAACAACTGCGTTAAGTGCATCCTTTTCAATAAGAAGCTTGGCAAGAAGGAAGGACTCCTAAACTGCATCGACAAGGGGGAGCAGCCACTACATACATTGCACGTAGATCATTTGGGTCCCATGGATGCCACTGGAAAGCAGTACAAGTACATATTTGCGATGGTGGATGCTTTTACAAAATTTATCTGGCTTTTTCCTACGAAGACCACAAGCTGTGAGGAAACTCTGAAGAAGATCGATATTTGGTCTGAAGTTTTTGGGAACCCAGTGCGTTTGGTATCTGATAGAGGTTCCGCATTTACCGCTAACTTGTTTGCAGAGTACATGAAGAAAAACGGCATAGAACACGTGTGGAGCACAACTGGAGTACCTCGAGGGAATGGACAAATTGGGAGGGTAAATCGGACGATTTTATCTCTTATATCAAAAATTTCTGCGGAGGATCCACCCAAATGGTTTAAGGTAGTGCCAGAAGTGCAGCGAGCTGTAAATTCACATGTACACGCTTTGACCAAGAGGTTACCATTTGAGCTCATGTTCGGTGTGAAAATGAACAATAAAACAACCGAGCGTATTATACAACTCTTGGAGGAGGAGATGTCTTCAAACTTTGATGAGGAACGACAGAAGATGAGGCACGATGCTAGGGTAAAAATACAAAAAGCACAGGATTCGTACAAGAAACATTTTGACAAGAAACGGAAGCCAGAAGTCGGATATCAAGTCGGAGATTTAGTCGCAATACGCCGCACACAATTTGTTGCTGGAAGGAAACTATCCAGGGAATATTTGGGATCTTACGAAGTATCAAAAGTAAAAAGGAACAGTCGATACGATGTTCGGAAAGCAGCTAAAGTAGAAGGTCCATCTAACACCTCAACCAGCGGTTATTCTATGAAGCTGTGGCGTTATGTAGAGGACAATAAAGATGATTGGTCATCTGGGACAGATGAGTAGTCAGGAATGGCCGAATGTTAGATTGGTTAATAGTTTAAGGAGACCACAACAGAAGACAGCATTATTCCTAACAGCAGATAATACCAGCAGAAGCAGAGAAAAATACCAACAGAAGTAGCGATGAGAAGGAGTGGCGAAAAAAAGCAGCAGAAAGTGGCGACAGTGAGAAGCAGAAGGAAAAACGAGGAGAAACAGCAGCAGAAGAATTTAATTGACGTGTTTTGATTTAAGTTTAATCTGATATATTAATAAAACCGAGTCGAGGAAAACACCTCGTCTCACATGTATGTCTATGTTTGTATGTACGTGTATCCAACGGCGGCACACGTCTGGTCTGATGATTGGGTTGCGGGCAGCGGCGTCTCCAATGTCTTGCTCACTACAATTGGAATTGTGGCTTTTTGGCACTTGCATTCATAAATGCATGAATTTACAATTTGTTTCAGTTTTCGATTTACTTTTGTTTGCACTTAATTAAATTGAGCTCTGTATAAGTCCACATACATTTTTCTTGACTCGTTTTGGTTCACTGTTTTAACACATTTGGTACTGGACACTATTTTTTTCCAAAATGGGCAATAGTTACTGCGCCTCGGAACGGGTCACTGCTACATCTTCTTCAAATCACGAGTGCTGCGGAAACCAACATCGGAGTATTGTTCGCTTGTCAGAAGGCGACCTTATGTCCGATCTTCTCCACGGTTTTGGTGATATTGGCGGCGGTGTCCGACTCTTCAGATCCTTGCTAATTGATAGGCATGTCCTTATCGAGGACAGTAGAAAAGTACAACGGGTCCTGGTCTCCTGGTCGCAGGAGACTCCGTGGGCAGATGACCGAAGCCCATGGGAAAATCCTCCTCCCGCGGAGCTAGTGGCTTCCGTCGGTATGAGACCAGTCTTTTATACCAGAGTCGAGCTTTCACTTGACTCCCGTGATAGTTTGGATTATTCAGGTATTCCCACCTATGATATTTCTTATCTTAGGGGAGTCAATGCCCGACCGATGCACTTTGCCAGCTGTCGGTTTATGGTTACCAGGGGGTAGAACGTGGCCGTTGTTCTGGTTCTACGAAAACCGAGAATCTCCGACTTGCATTTTTCTTTGCTTGCTTTTTTGAGTCAACTAGCCAATTGTGCCTCTCCCTTTGCCTTAAGATTCGTGGTTGTTTCTAAGTGAATCTTTCTCCATCAAATAAATTGTCGGAGAGGGCTTAGGTAACAGTGTAGGCAATTACTTGTTAATCCGGCTTCCAAATTGAAATTATCTAAGCAATCAATGTGATCTGTATACCGAAAACGTATATTAATTTAAGTTACCTCCAATGATTTTAATAATTTGACCACATCTGTTAAGTAAACTAAGTGAACTTTCTAGTGCAGCAATATTATATAAATTTGGAAAATAAATAATGCTTCTATGTGGAATCAAGCATTAAGACACGGCAACGCATAAATTTTCGGTTTTCGATACATATAATTTGGTTTCTTGGAGTTCCCAAATTAAAATCGAGCCGGCTGGCGGCGGCAACTGCAACAACGAACAACTCGAGGGAGGAGTAGGCTCTGATGATGTATTTATTGTCCAGCCCGAGGACTTCCTCTCGATGTGTCCGTGTAACAACAACGTGGACATCAAGTGCCGTCAAGCACAGCGATTGCTTAAAATTAAATTTATGCCCAACGCTTTCAATTGAGGCGCAGCCAGGCCAGGCGGCTGACCGAACAATAGCTGGAAATTAACAGCCATGAAAGAGACATTCGGCTTGTGGCCTACACAATATGTCCGGCTCTGGCTCCAGCTTCATTTTCCGACCGGGTCCGGCTCCGACATGAGCTCAGGCTCTGTCGTTCTGCCTGCGGGTACAATAAGTCAATGTCAAGTTTAGTGAGTGCTGTCGCTGGCACCCGAGATTCGTTCACTTTTTCGGGCCTCTCCTTGAACGGAGTGCACGCTTAATTAATATTGCAGCAGCGCAGGCGCCGGACCCAATCCGTTTGCAGCTGTTGCTCGCCCCTGCTTCATAATTATGGGCCGTCCTGGCCCGGGTACGGCTCATCTGCTGTTGCTGGCACGCTATAGTCCTGCCCACAGGATGCCGTGGTCGCCACGGACGCAGACTTTGTGCGATCGCCCTGCCTTGCATTTTTTTGGCGGCGTGCTGCTCTGGGCGTTCGGGCTGGTCTCGTCTAAGGCTCTTTTGGGGGTGTTGTTGTCCCCATGCTCAGTAGCCTTGAATGGCTCCAAGGTGCCTCCGGGGGTACGAACCGGTGATCGCAAGAGCCGGTTGCTCTTCCTAAAGGCTAAGGGCCCTTCTTCGTGGTTTTTCTCTTGGCTTGGTGCTTTATCCTCCGTGGCGGCCAAGTCAGCCACCGCCACATGGGTTTTTTTAGGAACATTTTGTTGGGCCTCCAGAATCAGTCAGTCGGTTCCATGACCTTTACCACCCGTTAGTCCCCCGTGCAAACCTCGACGTTGAGATGAGATACATACGCATGTATGTATCTAATGGCTGTGTGTGTAAAATAAGCATTTTTTGGATATTCATATTTTGTGCGTAAGTGTGTACACAGCAGAGCGAATCATTGTTTGTTTTTGTTTTTTACAAATCCAAAGTATGTCGGTAACTCAACATTTGAAAACTAATAAATAGTTTGCTGATCGGGTTCTTGCATTTTAAAAAGAAAACCAATTTTAAGGAAAATTTCGACTGTAAAATTCAGCTTAATGGGATTTCTGTAAGTCTACCGATATTTTAAAATTTAACGTTTACCTAAAAAAAAGCGCAAAAGAAAATATTTGCGATAAAATCGATTTTTTAACCGCGCATTTTAAATGTGTTATGGCTGTGGTATTTTCATTTTTCCCCTTGCGCGGTCACACTTAAAATGCGACATTCACACATTTACGACTAAATGCAAAGTGCGCCAGCAGAACATACATACATACATATGTGGAGGCCGTGACGTCACATGGGCACAACAAAATTGAAAAATATTGTGGACTTGGTTAAGGAGGCAAAATTTCCAAAATATTTAAATGCAATTAGTTGCGGCTATGCCATAAGATTATGATCATATTTTTTTAAACCATTTTAACAATATTTATAACAGAGAAATGGCAAAAGAAAAAATATAGAAAAAAAACCGAATCGAATTTTGGGGCACTTTGGGGTCGTTTATTGTTTTAATTTGTACCTCACACGCGTCTCCTAATTATTTCAGAATTAATTTGATTTTTCTAGATTTTTATGTCCATCCGCTCTGGTAGGAATTTGCTACTGCCATTTTTTATTGGTCCAATTATATTAGTTTAGATGATATCATATCCCAGAGTAGAAGAGAAAACAATAAAAACCAACGAAGCAATAATTTATTTCCTATTATATTCCCATTCATTTTCAGATCGTGTCATTTAAACGGAATTGAAGTGCTCTTTCTATAGGTGCCAAAAGTTTATATTATAAGTTCAAAATATGAGTACAGTTAACATTCAAAAATACTTTTGACTAGGGTTGTATATGATATAGTCGTCCGATTTTGATAATTTTATTTTAGAAAT
The DNA here is from genome assembly GCA_037075205.1 of Drosophila prostipennis. Lineage (NCBI taxonomy): Eukaryota > Metazoa > Arthropoda > Insecta > Diptera > Drosophilidae > Drosophila > Drosophila prostipennis. Next base: position 15,464 of record JBAMCJ010005375.1, on the reverse strand, counting down.
TCAGAATTAGATAAAAAATGGTATTTCCAAAAGTAGGAGGTTATATGTTAAAAAAAAAAACACCCGAAATATAATTTTTTTACATTTTTTTTTTTCTATTATTATTCCTATATGATATAGTTGCCGATCCGGCTCGTTCCGACCTATATACTACCTGCGAATGAAAAAAGACTTTTAGGAAAGTTTTAGCCCGATAGCTTTAAAACTGAGAGACTAGTTTGCGTAGAAACGGACGGACAGACGGTCATGCTGATCAAGAATATCTTTACTTTATGGGGTCTGAAACTTCACTGCGTTGCAAACTTCTGACTGAAATCATAATACCCTCTGCAAGGGTATAACAACCAAATTTCTCAAAACTTTTACGATAGAATTTATTTTTGGTTTACTCGTTACTCGTAGAGTAAAGTAGTTTATTGTATTCATGTAAAAGTATGTAACAGGTAGAAGGAAGCAGTTCCGACCCTATAAGGTATATATATTCTTGATCAGCATCACTAGCCGAGTCGATTTAAGGAAAATAGTAACTCATATGCATGTGTTTCGTCAATACCTATCCATTTGCCACGCCCACAAACGCCCTTGACGCTAAAACCTGGCTAGCGCCCACATTTATGCCTTGCATGGCCAGTGGTACTAATGCCTTGCGATAGAAGGCTATGTCAAAAAACATAAACAGCTAATGCCTTATGTTTCTTTATGCTGGTTTTTCACAATGCATTCACCTGTGCTAAATAGAGATGGAAGATCCAGTTGACTTGTACGTTCCCAAATTTTATTTTGGTTTGTAAGACGTATTCCACTTGGTGTTCCCTGAGTACCGATTCATGTCAATAGCTCATATACTGCGCGAAATATCCTAAAATATAAAATTTTAACCGATTTCTCTCTATTGTTCCTATGGGAGCTACAGGATAACTACGTCCGATCGGCGCGCGCTTCTAAAAATAAAGTTTTTCAATAGCTTTATGGGGTCGGAAACGTCTCCTTGACTGCTTTACAAACTTTTGAACAAAAATTTAACACCCTCTGCAAGGGTATAAAAATGGAAAATAACAGATATTTAATCATTTATATGAATACAAGCTTCGGCTAGCTTCGGCCAGACGACGTTTTTATACCCTTTCAGCTCATTTATATTACGTTAATAAACAAGAGAGAACGCTACAGTCGAGTACTTCGAGGGAGTGCGAGGGAAATGGAGATATGCAATCATCAAAGCTACTGTCGCCATCTAGCGGCTTTTTCTTTTTTTGCTCATTTAAATGCTCTTTTAAATGGATTGTCCGATTTTAAAACTATTTATAAACACAACAAAACGGCTTTACATTTTTACAAAATCTGAAAAGATTTGGACACCCGGCTTTTTAAAGTGATTTAAGTCGACTGTGGGCGATAAGTGCACTCAAAACTTTTTCACGTAGTACAGCGCGCGTTATAGAAAAGACGAGGAAGATCCCACGACAATCCGACGAGCTTAGCACAGAGCAATGCTAGAAGTGCACAAGACCGAATCTTTTTATACACTAGGTTTCCCATAACCTAGTGAGCGTTGGTATAGAACCCAGGGGTAACAGCCTCCGTGTAAGTCAATTCTTCACTGTCGTCGTGCTGTCTACTACAGATTTGCGACAGACAGACAAACTGACAAACATAATTTAACTTTCATTTTGGGAAGAAGAAAAGCTTCTTTTGGGTATAACTTTCGAACGGAGCATCGGATTTTACGATATGACCCCTCATTCGACGCGTATTTTCAATAAGAACACAACTTTTTACGAGGGGGCATTTATCCCCACCGGCCCCAACAGCCCCAACAGCCCCAAATTTCGAAAATTTCATTTTTTTACCTTCACAGCTCTCTCTCCCAGACCAATTAATTTTCTTAAAGTCATGTGCGAAGGCAGCGAGAATGCGGCAGAATCCGAGGGCATCCAGGTCCACCGGTAAATACTGGACCTTGGACCCAGCCAAAGCGGAGAGACCGTGAAATAACGGTACCGCGCCGGACCTTGGACCCCGACCGCCAAATGGCAATGAGGTCGAACGGTAAATCCGTGGACTTTGAACCGGCACAAAGAGGATGCACCTTGAACTAACGGGACATCTTGGACCTTGGACCCGATGCGTGCCGTGTGCAAAGGGAACTAACGGGACACACTTGGACATTGAACCCTAGCCAGCCGTGTGCAAAAAGGGACGTAACGGGACCACCGCATCCTATAAAAGGGACGGCGCAGGCGCAGCTCGAGGCAGTCAGTGGAAGTTCGCGAGGCAGTCAGTTGGAGTTCGCGAGGCAGTTTGAGCCGTCAGGCGGAACGGGACGTGTCGGTCGGAAGACTCGACGCTGACAGCCGGAGTACAGGACACAGTCAACCAAGGTACGCGAGCGGAAGTATACGTGCGACAAGTTACCAAGAGATCAAGAATAAAGTGCGAGGATTTAATCGAGTGCGTGGCCGTGAGAGTACCGTTACTACCGAGTGCTCTTCACCCAGATCATGATACCAGAGTCAAGAGGCTTGAACAAGGCTGAGACTGCAACGGTGAGATCTGCAGGACGAGAGGAGGACGAGAGGAGGACGAGAGGAGGACGAGAGAAGGACGAGCTACCGGCAAGGTGAGCGCGGATCAAGAGTTTGTGCCAGGCGTCGGGGTTACGGGGAACTGACGACGAGGCTGAATCCCCGGATTTGACCTGTCGGTCACACACCAATCAGTGGAAAAAAGAAGCAAAGCGATTCGATACCTAGTTTCTAAGATATACCCACCGGAAGTGCGAAAAATTACCTAAAAACGGTGTGTTTTTTTAAAGTGAAAAATTGTTCAACTTTGAAGAAGCATATCTTTTACAACAATTTTTTGATTTGAAAAAGGGTTACATATTTGTAATAGTGGATTGTCGATTGGTATGGGTCGCAACTTTCTAGGGCAAAGTCGAAAAATTGATTTATTTATAGTTTCATCGGCCACCGAGCGGCCAAGAGGAGAGTTTTTGAGAGAATTTAAGCCAACTCGCCACAGAGGGGTTGTCACCCGCGGACACGAGCCTTGCTGTGTGAAGCTTCGGTCCACAAAAGGCGCCCGTATTCTGGAAGGTGACCGAGGGTACAGTCCACCAGCTACGGAAATCTCATCTTGAATCGAAGACCAACCACCTGAATGACTACTTAAAGGAGTACATAACCTCACCAACCCGCGCCACTCGCGGCATCCTCCTGTTTAGCTCTGGCTATGCCATAGAGCGACGCCTTGGAGGGTCACTGTACCAGGACTTAACCTCACTTCGGATCATTGATTGATTACCGCATCATCTCACCAACCCGCGCCACGCGAGGCATGTAAGCACACAGCACTGGCTTGACCATCGAGGGATCTTCAGGAAGGTGATCGAATGAGGAAGTGAACAGCTACCGGATGTGCCACTTTCTACGCGCCTACATTAGCTCACCAACACGCGCAACGAGACACACAGCTCTGGCTAGCCCATAGAGCCAATATTTTGGAAGGCGATTCGTAGCGCAGCAAACCGGCACTTACCCCGTACTGGCCACGTGCGGCTTGCCGATTAAATAAGTCTCGCAGAAGGCTTATGATTTATAGAAAGGACAACCGAGGAGCAGACCTGTTGTCTGACATGCGAAGACGCAGATCCCTTCGTATGTAGTGAGCTGATCAGGAACCTCACAGGAGAAGCAGTAGAGGACCTGTGTTATCTAAGTGCACTTTAAAACGCCTTTCAACAGATCAAGCACTTGCCCTTATGACAGACAGTAAATTGTCAATGCACCAATACAGTAACTCGAGGCAACATACAAAAAATGTCTGTCCAAAATTGTATCCATGTTATGATCTCGTACACAAAAATACTGATCTCATGCACAGGGTACTTATCCGATCCACAATTTCTGTTTAAAGTTTGAATTGTTACCATTTAAAAACAAGAAAGGAAGCTAGCTTCGGCCAGCCGAAGCTTATATACCCTTGCAGATCATTCCTATTAATCACTTATTTTCCGATAACTATATGATATAGTCGTCCGATTTTGAAAAAATTTTATTCGAAATTCAGAATTAGATAAAAAATGGCAATTCCAAAAGTAGGAGGTTCAAAAACACCCAAGATATAATTTTTTTACATTTTTTTTCCCGTTTATTCCTATGGGACCTATATGATATAGTTGTCCGATCCGGCTCGTTCCGACTTATATACTACCTGCAATAGATATAAGACTTTTGGGAAAGTTTTAGCCCGATAGCTTCAAAACTGAGAGACTAGTTTGTGTATAAACGGACGGACAGACGGACAGACGGACGGACAGACGGACGGACAGACAGACAGACGGACAGACGGACATGGCTAGATCGACTCGTCTTGTCATGCTGATCAAGAATATATATACTTGGGGTCTGAAACGTCTCCTTCACTGCGTTGCAAACTTCTGACTGAAATCATAATACCCTCTGCAAGGGTATAACAAGAGAGAACGCTATAGTCGTTACTCAGCTGAAGTTAGTGCGAGGGAGATGGAGATACGTAATATGCATTTTTGCTCATAAGTTTTAAATGAATGGTCCGATTTAAAAAATGTCTTCTTCATTTTGGTAGGTACACAACAAAATTGCATTTATGCTTTTCCTAAATCTTTAAAGATGTGAGCGCCAGACACATTTTAAAGTCCTTTAAGGTGATTATGGGCGTGGCACTCGGCTATAACAAACATGAGCTGCGTAGGAAGCCCAAGAATAGGTGCGGTTAATCCCAACATTCTAGCTTTTGTAGTCTCGAAGATCTCAGCGTTTATACAGACAGACAGACGGACATGGCTAGATCGACTACTCTACGTGTAACGCATATAATGAAACTCTGATGTTTTCAAAAACTGTTAAATTAAGATTTACTTGTGACGACCCATCGCACAATGGGGAATTTGACCACTTTTTTTGGCCAAAACCCATTTTCTAAAAGTCGGAAAATTCAAAAAAAGTTTTAGTGTAATGCATTCACAATAGACCAATCTTCAGTGTTGCATAACAGAAATTTTTATAGAGGGAGCCACAACAAAGGAATCAGCTGATAAACACAGCTGTTGCATTTGCAAAGCACAGGCGCCTGCAATATTAAGTTTTCTTTGCAAACTTTAAGTGGTCGAAAGTGAAAAACTAAACATTATTACTACAATTTTTGAAATGGATTCCAATCTGTGTGGTTTGTATTATGTGTTTGTGAAAGTCGTTTTTAGAAAAAAATCGTGGTTTCCCCTTAATAGAGCAAAAATGTAAGTAGCCTTGCAAAAGCATATTTTGGATAAAGTCTCATGTTCCATAAGAGATTGAAAGTGAGTCCAGAAGAGTCCATCCACGAGATGTATTGCATTTTCTAGAGTGTTAAATTCTTGTTCAAATAAATGTTATTAAAAATATCACTTTTTACGATTTTGCGAGAAATTTTAATTTTTAGGACATAACCTCAAATTGGCAAATGAAGATTTGTTTGGAAAGTGGTACGAAGCAGAGGAAAAAGTCGCAAAGGAGAATGCTTTGTTTGGTTTTATTAAAGATGCTAGATATTGTAGACCAAGTAGTAAAAAATGTTGCTACCGCTTGACCCAAATGTGGAAGAGTTCCCTTGCTAATTTAAGTCAGTTGCGCCCGAAGCATGCAGTTTGGCTGGATTCCAAAACTGTAATCATTGTTTTGGACTTAAAGTATGAATACAATCTTGAGTTGGAAAACGAAGAGCAGGACTTTTTCTAAGAGGTTTGTAGGAAAAATAGATGTCTAACTATATATTATTACCTTCCCTTCGATATAGGGCCACCAAATGCTTTAGATGTGTTTTATATTACATTATGCCTTAATACTGTTTTACCTTGCTAAAGGCGTGCCACGCCCACCAATATCCAATAAATATAACCTGATACTGTCACAGAACTTGTTTTTACTTGTTAATTAGTACTCTAATAGCCTATTTGCACTAGGGTGGAGTTATGGAGTTATGGGGTTATTGACATAACCCTGTTTTTTTTTACATAGGTTGTGTATAGGCAACTAGATGTGGGCAAAAGTGAGGTACTTTTAGGGTCTTTGGTAATTCTGAGTATTTTTTTGTATTTTTTGGTTTATTTTGTATTTATTTCCTATCGTTGAAGGTCCATCCCTAGTAAAATAAACAACAAAAACAACAAACACTAGCTGTCATTACCCGATATTTGGAGTTAACCCAGTGGAAACACTTTTTTGGAGTAATCGGGTTACTGGCTCACTCGATAGGTTACCCCACATAGTGTGACTAGACTATAAGAATTTTTAGAAATTTGGATAAGCTACAAAAAAATAATGGGCGGTGCCACGCCCTCTATTTTTCTATATATAATAGATATTGGTCAACTTAACCCAATGCTGAAAACAGAAGTCGAATATCTTGCTCCGTTTTTGAGTTATTAATTTTGGCCAAAAAAAGTGGTAAAATTCCCCATAGTGCAACAAACAATGATCTTTTATTCTTCCTACGCCGCACTATTTTTCAAAACACGCGCCTAAAAACGCACATTTTCAAACGCGCGCCCAAAACGATAAACTGGCCACACTAATATATGGATAGTCGACTACCATACCTGGCCACACTAACCCCACCGATACATCGATAGTCGACTACCATCGCTATATTCTATAGCGACTTATCGAAATCAGGATTCTGGACATCGACCGCTCTGGGCACACTCAACGGGGCCTATATAAGCAGAGGCCAGACCCCGGATGAGTCACTTGCGTTCCGACGATCTTCGAGGAAACACATCAGCAACAAGGAGAAATATCCGGGTAAGTGTTCTGGTAGATAGTCTTGGTATTGGTGGTGGATCCGTAAGAACTCTGTTTTAAATCGGTGAGGATCACTGGCGTCCCGGTTTGGTTTCCTAGAAATCAGCTCAGACTCAGTCGTAATCACTGAGGCGGCCCGGTTTACGTAATTCAGGCCCACCTCAGTGAGTTCCCCCAGACGTCCCGATGCGGAAACGAAACGGATGTAGAACGGCAGTTCGAAACTAACGATGCCCTACATTCCCGAAACACACTAGAAATCCAAGTAGATCGCTCCCAACGACACAGAACACAACACACAGTCGGCCCTTCCGCAGCCGACGCGACTTCACGGCCCTTCCGCAGTGCCGACGCGACTTCTCGGCTCATCCACTGCGCCAACGCGACTTCTCGGCCCATCCGCAGCGCCGATGCTCGCAGTGAACCTCTTGGCCCTTCCGTAGCGCCACGTCACTGACAAGCAGTTCACGACTCGAGCAGCTCGCCACCTGGCCCTTCCGTAGCGCCAGATCACGGAGACAGCAGCACACCGATCAACCTTCACGAAGCAAGCAGTTCCTCATTCGGCCCTTCCGTAGCACCGGATCAACGACAGCAAGCAGTTCATCACTCAGCCCTTCCGAGGCGCCGGATCAACGACAGCAAGCAGTTCGTCACTCGGCCCTTCCGTAGCGCCGGATCACGACAGCAAGCAGTCGCGACTCATCTATACACAACCACACCCAGAAAAAAAACCGTTCTCATCAATGTTGATTTTAGTATTTTCGATGTCAATACCTAGCCAAGATCGAATCATACTAAAAATACTAAAATCAACATCGATGTCATCTCGGTTTTGAGAATGGTTTTTTAGTATTTGCTATCGATATCGAGATTACGTCTTCTCGGTTTCAACATCGAATCGATAATGATTTCAACATCGAATCGATGTTGATTTCAAGATAAAAACAAGAGAAAACGCTATAGTCGGGTTGGTGTCCCGACTATCTAATACCCGTCACTCGGCTAAAGGGAGTGCGAGGGAGATGGATATATAAACTTTGATGAGCCATAACTTTTTAAAGAATGGTCCGATTTAAAAAATTTCTTCTTCATTTCGATAGGTATTGATAAGCACAACAAAACTGCATTTTTACTTTTCCAAAATATTTAAATTTTTAAAATCGTTTTTTTAAGCGATTGTGGGCGTTAAAGGGGGTGTGGCATCCTTTTGAAACAAACTTGCGCTGCGTAGGAACTCCAAGAATCTTCATGCCAAATACCAATCCTCTAGCTTTTATAGTTCCCGAGATCTCAGCGTTCATACGGACGGACAGACGGACAAACAGACATGGCTAGATCGACTCGGCTAGTGATCCTGATCAAGAATATATATTCTTTATGGGGTCGGAAACGCTTCCTTCTAGCTATACATACTTTTGCACGAATACAAAATACCCTTTTACTCTACGAGTAACGGGTATAATTAAATAAGAAGAAGAAAAAAAATTCAGGAATCGGGAATTATGCCTGTTGCTCCCCCCTCCTATCCCGTCGGTTGGTTCCCCCCGTTTCTCTACTTATTTTTCTATCCTTTATTTAATGGATGACGTCACTATACATATGTTCGCATATAAACTCACATTTAGTTTCAAATTTTAACTGAAACAATAATAACTGAAATTATTATATAATTAACAAATGATAAATATAAAAATCAAATAACTTACTATCTTGGAAAAAACACCTTGGTCGCTCGTGGGAATCGAACCCGCTGCCTCAAAGTTTGGAGTCAAACACTCTAATAGCTGCGCCATGGAAGCATCACAAAAGGCTCTGTACAAAGTACATTCATATTGTGTTCTGTTGGGTTCCAGGTTTATACTGTTATTTAGCCATTTATGTGTGTGTTAAATTACCCAAATCCTAATTTGCATTAAATATGAATATTAATCCGTAAAAAAAAAGACGCTAAGAATTTCCGCCTTGACGTGGGACTGAACACAGACTTCCCGACTATAATCTTACATAACATATAATGCGCACGCTTTAGCCCCCTAGGCTACCTATATCACGAAGAAAAACTACAAGAGAGGAATTCGGCCTCCCTCTCCTTGTCCTCTCATTTTTTCGTTCTATTCCCCTCCCGTCCCTCTTCAACAACATCAAAACTGAGATTGATTTTGACTGGGAATACTAAAATCAACACTGCTTTCATCTTGATATCAAGAAGAAAAAAGTGAGAATACAAATACTAAAATCAACATCGGTCGATGTTGATTTTGTTCGTTCTCAATTTTTCTGGGTGCACACGACAAACGTATATTGTACGATTACTTCGAAATACACGCCTACTTTACAGTTCTATCCCTCAGTGTTATTATTGTGGAAAGGGAGGTAAATCGATCAATAGAGGAAATATAAATACCGCCTCCCAAAACAGGGTCGTTACAAGGTACATATTCCAACAAGAAAAATTTTGACATTACATTTGTGATTCCTTTCTATAGCAGCTAAATAATAATATAAATATAATCGTAATTATTAGAAAAGCGATATCCCAGAGTAGGAAATGCGATAAACTCACTTACTTGTAAAAAATGTTTGCTTTTGTGGAAAATTGACAGTATTGATCGATTCAAGCACCAATGTTAAATATTACCTTTCAGATATTGTCAACGAAAACATCTTGTAAAGATCTTGATCCGAGTCGTTTAGTTTTATGCCCTTTGTATCTTCCTCGTCAAACGATCCAATATCAAAGGCATCTGCGGCATTTACTTCTCCTCTAGGGGGTACTAAAGGTGGAGTATATTTTTGTATGTAAACTTGGTGCCAGTCAATACCACAAAAAAAATGATGCATTTTTACTTCATCCGCACTAAAAAAGAAGCAATTTAATGAATACAAAAAATTAGGGATGTAATTATCTCACCCATTTCCCATGCAACCCAGCCGTTTAGGTACGTCCCTTTGAAGTAACATTTCCAATAAATTCCTTAGTTCCAAAGAAAAGGAATCTGGAAGTTCTACATTCTGCGAAAGAAAAAAAGTTTAACTATTAAAATATACAAATTTTTCATTTTGAACGGTTAAATAAAAAATTGTTTTAAAAATATTTATTTGTTTGTTTAAAGCAATTTACTGCTCAATTGACCTAAAATTATATACTTAGTATTTTAAATAGAAACATCATATATTTATAAATAAAAATATTAAAAGTAGTAGAACTTCTTAAGTTGATGATGAAAGGAACGCAATGACTTTTAGCGAATTAGCCTTATCAGAGAACTAATGGGATATTAAGTGGTAAAGTTCATTATAGTTGTTCGGTCAAACTGCGTTTTTCCCTGTATATTTCTATTTGTACGAATTCCAAAGTCTGTGCACTCTGTTATCTAATATGTTAACAATTAAAAAGAGAGCGAAACGGAGAACATCTTTACTTGACAAGTTACCAATTTTCACACTGCCCAGACCCTAGTTTCATGTCGCCACAAAAACGCTTGTGGATGCAACATTTTGGCGCCCAACGTGGGGCACGTGTGTTACTTAAATTGTTTAAGTAAATTAATAATTACTTATTTAAACGTGCAAAAAACCTTGCCTTTATCGCTCACTCCGTCTGCACACAGCTGCAAACATACAACGGGACTGTTCTTCGTCTTCGCTTTGCGCTCGCGATTTTTGATCTAATCTCGACTCAGAGTTGGAAACGAAATGTTTCTTTTTCTGCATTGCTTTCGATTCTCGATCTTTCTGTGCACCGGTGAGCCCCTTGCCCTTACATTTGTCGCCCATCACATTTGTCGCTTTCGCACGCATCAGCTTTAGGGCTAGTACTCAACCCAACAAAAAGTCGTCCAAAACCAAAAACTTCATATAAAAAAAACGTCACACAATTTTTGGTGGCAAATTTTTGGTCGAAGTTTTTACTCATGCTCACAAAAAAATAAATTCTAAAATACTGCTCAAAAAATAATTCATTTCTTGAGCTATCGATCAATTCCGATAACAACCTAGTTAAATCCTTAACAAAAATCGTTAAAATACACTCTCAAAGGCAGAAGACTAATTATTTTGATTTTGCTTGTCACTATGGACGGCAGTCCATGTAGTGACGAAGCGCACCAGGAGAGTGTGCGAAGGCGACTACTATATATACACGAAGAAATGAAAATCTGCTGTGATAGTCCGATCGTAATGAGTAATACACCAAATTAAAGGTATTGCTAAAACTTAAAGGATTGCATACCAAGACCTCAACAAAATCAATTGGTTTGGGAGGGAGAGCGGTGAAAGTGTAAAAGTGAACATTTAGAAATCTAGAACTGTTGGGGCCGGTGGGGATAATTGGCCCCCCGGACTACGTTAGTTGTATTGCTACTGAAAATGCGCTTAATACGAGGGGTCATATCAGAAAATCGGACGCTCCGTTCAAAAGTTATAGCCAAAATAAGATTTTCTTCTTCTTCCCAAAATGAAAATTTAATTCTGTTTGTCAGTTTGTCAGTTTGCCCAAAACATATTTTTTAAGTTCTGAAAATGTTATATGACGTTCATCACATCGATATAAAAAACTTTTGTTCTACCACTTTTGGAAAAACCCGCTAGTTTAGCGGGAAAACAGCTATATATAGCTGCACGCTGCAATAGAAAATGCCTGTGAAGGGAAAAAGGCTGGAATAGTTTGCTAGGGCGGGCCGAATGAGAAAATATTAGAAAGTCTATTTAATGACGAGTGTAATAATTTTTCGTCACAAATGTTGATATCAGAACTTTTTTATGTTCAAGGTGCGATCGTCACGCGTTTTTTACCTCGTTAAGAGGTGTTTTTATTTGATAAAATACAAGTTAAAAATGTGAATTTTACGTTTTTTTTAGTTTATTTATTAATATTTTCCTAGCGCGACAAGTGATTACTTATATTTATTGCGCTAGTCACAATGAATGGCATACAAAATAAACCTTTTAGCTTACAACTACTATGCTTACTGTTAACCTTATACATTTTATTAGATTTCATTAAATATTATTATATTATTATAATTTAAAATTTTTTTTTTTTTTTTTGTCATCTTTGTAAATATACCTAATTATTTAATTCAAATTTTTGTAGTGTGTCATTAAGGCATGTTTAAATTGTGGAACACTCTTAATTGTTTTGAGGCGATGTGGTAGTTCATTCCAGAAACGTACAGCATAGACAAAGAACTGATTTTCAGAGACTGACAGTCTATATCTGCGACATATTACATTATTCGTCCTTCGGGAAGATGTAAAAGTCAGTTCTTTATACAAATAGTTAGGCTCCTTGGCATTTATAATTTTATGAAGAAGCGATAATGCCCTAAGTTTAATCCAGTCGGACAGGTGAAGATCAAATATTTGTTTATGTTTTTGAGCCAGTGTGACCGAAAAATAACGCACGGATATTACCAAATTAATCAGCACTGGACCTTCAAGAAATAATTGACTGAAAATAGTATTTTTTTTTTGGGCAAGTTTTTGTTAGGTTGAGTACTAGCCCTTAACCTCAAAAAGTTGACTGAACTTAAAAAATCATGGTACCGAATCCAAGCTTGACGAGGCCAAGCGTCAAAGAGCAAATGTTAACAGAAACATTTCGCGAATTAAATCGATAGTTGATGATCATGTTGAGGAAGAGTCTCCCAACCGCTCTGCCGCTGAACTCCAATGTCGTCTGGGAATTTTGGATTCCTACTTTAGGGCTAGTATTCAACCTAACAAAAAGTCGTCCAAAACAAAAAACTTCATATGAAAAAAACGTCAAGAAATTTGGTTTCATATGAAGTTTTTTGTTTTGGACGAGTTTTTGTTAGGTTGAATACTAGCCCTTAGACAGGCACCAACCATTCAATCCAAAATTGAATCGTTGGATTCAACCAACACCGAGCGGGTTGACATCAGGGATACGTACATTACAACCAAATTGGCTATCAAACCACTCCTCGGCGAAGATCTAAGCAGCACAATGCTGGAGCCCAGTACTACAGCACCACCGCAGTCTAAACTTCCACGACTGCCGCTGCCCACCTTCGATGGTACTCACACGAAGTACAAAATCTTCATAACGTCGTTTACGCAGCTCAGTGCCCGCGAGAATTTGTCATCCATCGAAAAGTTCAACCATATTCTCAACTGTCTGTGGACAAGTGCGATCAGCAAACTCGGAACAAATGGAACGAATCGCTAAACTCGTTGCCATCCTGGAATCAGTGCGTCAATGTGCTTGAACGGCACTGTCAGTACTTAGTGTCGGAAGGCTTTCCATTAGAGACCAAATTGGTCTGCATCTAACAACGCTCACAACTCTTCATTTGCGCTCACCAAGGCCATGTTTATTTTGTGCTCCAGCAACGGACACAGACTACTGGCGACTAGTTTCGGAATTTGGATTCACAGCCATGTCTAGAAGTGGTAAAAAGGAATGGCCTGTGCGTCAACTGCCTTGGTAAGGGTCATAAGGTGTCAAATTGCGCGTCGAAGCTGACATCAGCCGCATCATACGCTATTGCACCACCACTGCTCTCTGCAGGCTGAATCTTCACAACCATCAACTAGTTCGTCTCAACCGATCGCAGCTACGCATGCTCATTCGCAACCACTGCCTGGCGGAGCAGTTGCCTATTCTCAACCGCAATTCAGTAGAGCACCAACTCATGATAGTTTGCTGGCGTATTCTATCGGAGCTGCAAGCCATGCTCACTCACAATCTTATGCAGAGGAAGGATCACAGGTTATTTAAGCCACAGCAATGGTGCTAGTTCAGGACTCACTTGGCTCCTACCGACTCGGGAGAGCACTCCATGACTCGTGCTCCCGATGCTTTCGCTCAAAAACAGAGGTTGCCGCGGGACAAGCATAGCATTAAAATTCAAAGTATTGGCGAGTCGCATACACACATAAAGCATTTCGCCCTTTGAATTATCTCTCGATCTCTGCATAACACCTACCATCGCATATCAACCGGATACCCGAATTGAAATCTCGACCTGGAATCTTCCGCCCAATATGCCGTTAGCGGATGATCAATTTCATCTGTCCCGGAGCGTTGACATGCTGTTAGGCGCAGAGGCATTCTTCGATATTCTCGCAGTGGGCCAAGTCAAAGTCGGATCCCATTTGCCGACTCTTCATAAGACACTATTCGGATGGGTCGCCGCAGGAAGCCATCAATCTAGGGAGTCTTATGCATATCTAGCTCAAAGCCTATCCGCCATCGAGACAAAGTTAATGCGTCTGTGGGAAGTGGAAACAATTGCTACATCGGCAAAGCGATTCAAGCCCGAACACAAATTGTGTAAGGAGCAGTTTAAGCAGACAGTGCGTTTGGAGAAAACTGGAAGAATCGTCGAAGTTTCCATTTTCCTTTGATATTGCTGGTCGAAGGTTCCTCAGCGTCGAACGGCGACTTCTCCGTTCACCGGAAACCGAAAACGAACAAATGGGCCACATGGCGCTCGTAACAAATCCTAACTTATCGGTCCCGCACTACTACATCCCTCATCATTGTGTGATGAAGCCAACGAGTGAGTCCACAAAACTACGAGTGGTCTTTGATGCGTCATGCAAGATGTCTAATCTTACTGTGCGGCCCAAGTATGCAAGATGATCTGTTTCTGCTTCTGCTACGTTTTCGACAAGTACGATATGCCTTAACCGCCGACATAGCGAAAATGTACAGGCAAGTAAATGTTGAAATAAACGACCGCAAATTTCAGTACATTTTCTGGCGAGACTTTCCAGGTGAAAAACTACGTAAATTCAGCTCAACACGGTTACATTCGGAATGGCTCCCGCACCATATCTCGCTGTATGGCGCCGAATATCCCATTGGTGCTACGCCTATAAGGACTTTCATTTTCGGCATATTTTGCTTTTTTACTTCCGAAAAGTAAAAAAAAACGGTTGAAGCTCGCGAAAAATTGTGCGAAGTGTATGGTAAAGATGCCATGAGTGATCGCCAATGTCAGCGCTGGTTTGCCAAATTCAGGCTTAGAGATTTTGGAGTTAAAGACGTCCACGTTCTGGTCGACCATCGGCCGTTTTTGACGAACAAATTCAGGCTTTGCTGGATGAAAGCCGCCGTTATTCAACGCGGGAGATGTCAGAGAAACGGTTGAAAACCATTTGAAGAAACTTGGCTACGTAAGCAAGTAAGCAAGCTCGATGTTTGGGTTCCACATAACTTAAAGAAAATTCACCTAACTAAGCGTATCAATATCTGCTATTCTCTGCTGCAACGGATTAAAAACGATCCTTTATGAAGCGGATCATTACTGGCGACGAAAAGTGGGTTGTTTACAATAATGTCCAACGAAAAGATCATGGAGCAAGAAAGATGAGCCAGCCCAAGCCACATCAAAGGCCGATATCCATCAGAGGAATGTTATGCTGTCTGTTTGGTGGAATGGGAAGGGTGTAGTGCACTTTGAGCTGCTGGGACGGAATGAAATCATCAATTCAGATGTGTACTGTCGCCAGCTATCCAATTTGGCGGAAAAAATTAAGGAAAAGGAGCCGGCACTAGCTAATCGCAAGGGTATAGTCTTTTACCATGACAAAGCTAGGCCCCACACATCTTTGGTCACTTGGTAAAAATTAACGGAGCTGAATTGGGAAGTGCTACCACATCCACCT
>JBAMCJ010005374.1:0-23931 GCA_037075205.1 Drosophila prostipennis | reverse complement strand
TTCCGACCCAGGGTTACCCGGCCCTGGGAAGGCTCCGTTAAAACACAGCCTGGATTTACCCCTCAGCTGCAAACCTGAAAGTCAGTGGGCACGGGTCGCTTGACACGCCTGACTTGAGGGTAGGCACTTTAAAGACCTACCCAGGTCCGCCCGACTACGATTCGTCAGCATCCATAGTCATAGCTAGACTATGGACCTGCTTCCAGCCGCCCTCACGTGGAGAGTATAGTCGCACTACCATCGGTGCACACAGTTACGGCAGGGGACGAGTCCCCCGTTGGTCCCCCTGTGTACCCGACGGCTGACGGCCATTGATGAAGCAATATGGGGATAATTTTTTTATTCGGAAACCGCGTGTATTCTCTAAATTCTCTTAAAAAATACTTAATTTTAAATTTAAAATTTTTTAAAAATATTTTTCTGAAAGATATTAAGATATGCCACAAAGTGACATCCCAAATATTAAAATAACTCAAACGAGTCTCAAGTGCTGCATAACTCAAAAATCGGAGCTTAATTAGAAAAATATTTTTTAAAAATAAACGGTAAGAGTTAAAAAAATAAAAAAAAAAACGATCCTTATATTTCAATCCTCTATTGAAAAAAAAAGTTTCTCTTGATTCTGAGATTTGACCAAAATTGGCCTGTCACGTTTCACGTGGAATGACCCATATATCAAAAATGTCAAATTTTTATCTTTAAAACTAGAGTTTATGCCAAAAAAATCGACTTTTTTCCCATAGTGCATTCGTTAAAAAGTTATGCCCGATCAAAGTTTTATTCATCTCCCCCGCACTCCCTTTAGCTGAGTAACGCTTATCTGATAGCACTAGTTTACAAAATAATATTCTTGGTGTGCTCCCCAGCAATTGATGGCAAATTCTGTTAGTGTTGGACCCCTAGATCGCGAAAATAGCATTAATTTTTTTTTCGATGGCACAGTTTTTTTTTAAAGATTTTTTAAAGTTCGAAATGTTAAATTTCGGACTTTTTTCGAACTTCTTCTTATATCTCGGCAGATATCCACCCGATTGGGCCAGTTTTAGTTTTATTTTAAAGTCAATAGATCAAAGCTCAACTTTGCCATACAGATCAATATGATTGGATAAGTAATGGCAGCGTAGAAACTTGACAAAGATGAAAAATGTGTTTTTTGGTCGACTGTAAGTCGGCTGTATATATCGTAAAAACTCGAAATAAATCCGTTGAAAAATCATAATGGGTACAAACTTAAAGTTTACATCCTACCGAATAAAACATGCCGGATATGGCCCAAATCCAAGGAAAACTGGATTTATGGTGGATTTTTAAAGTTCGGATTTTTCCACTTTTTTCGATTGACAAAGTCCAAATTTAAGATTTATCATAGGCGGCGACATGTAAACAAAAATGAGTGGTGATGGCAGCCGGGTCAAAAAATAGCTAAATCAGATATTTAAAAGCTAGAAATTTATAAAAATGAATTTAATTTTTAAAAATTCTTTAAAAAATATTAAAATTCTTGCGTTATGACTGAGAGTATTTTTAATAAGTAATATCCACCTGGACAATTCATTCTTAAAAAGTAGCTAACCTTAACTTTTCTTATTTTTTTCTCTAATACGTACTCTTTTTTTCGTTTTTGATAAGGCAGTACTTATTAAAAAGAGCATGCTTTTGTAAAGTTAAGGTTAGCTACTTTTTAAGAATGAATTGTCCAGGTGGATATTACTTATTAAAAATACTCTCAGTCATAACGCAAGAATTTTAATATTTTTTAAAGAATTTTTAAAAATTAAATTCATTTTTATAAATTTCTAGCTTTTAAATATCTGATTTAGCTATTTTTTGACCCGGCTGCCATCACCACTCATTTTTGTTTACATGTCGCCGCCTATGATAAATCTTAAATTTGGACTTTGTCAATCGAAACAAGAAAGGAAGATAGCTTCGGCCAGCCGAAGCTTATATACCCTTGCAGATAATTCCTATTATTCACTAATTTTCCGATCGTTCCTATGGCAGCTATATGATATAGTTGTTCGATATTAATAAAATTGAAATCGAAATTCGAAAACATTTAAAAAGAGTCATATTCCAGAGTAGAAGAGAATACAATAGAAGTCAACGAAGCAATAATTTATTTCCTATCATATTCCCATTAATTTTTCGATCGTTCCTATGGCAGCTATATGATATAGTCGTCCGATTTTGAAAAAAATTTATTCGAAATTCAGAATTATATAAAAAATATCATTTCCAAAAGAAGGAGGCTCTAGGTTCAAAAACACCTAAGATATAATTTTTTTTACATTTTTTTACCCGATCATTCCTATGGGAGCTATATGATATAGTTGTCCGATCCGGCTCGTTCCGACTTATATACTACCTGCAATAGATATAAGACTTTTGGGAAAGTTTTAGCCCGATAGCTTTAAAACTGAGAGACTAGTTTGCGTAGAAACGGACAGACAGACGGACAGACGGACAGACGGACGGACAGACGGACATGGCTAGATCGACTCGTCTAGTGATGCTGATCAAGAATATATATACTTTATAGGGTCGGAAACGTCTCCTTCACTGCGTTGCAAACTTCTGACTGAAATCATAATACCCTCTGCAAGGGTATAAAAAGTGGAAAAATCCGAACTTTAAAAATCCACCATAAATCCAGTTTTCCTTGGATTTGGGCCATATCCAGCATGTTTTATTCGGTAGGATGTAAACTTTAAGTTTGTACCCATTATGATTTTTCAACGGATTTATTTCGAGTTTTTACGATATATACAGCCGACTTACAGTCGACCAAAAAACACATTTTTCATCTTTGTCAAGTTTCTACGCTGCCATTACTTATCCAATCATATTGATCTGTATGGCAAAGTTGAGCTTTGATCTATTGACTTTAAAATAAAACTAAAACTGGCCCAATCGGGTGGATATCTGCCGAGATATAAGAAGAAGTTCGAAAAAAGTCCGAAATTTAACATTTCAAACTTTAAAAAATCTTTAAAAAAAAACTGTGCCATCGAAAAAAAAATTAATGCTATTTTCGCGATCTAGGGGTCAAACACTAACAGAATTTGCCATCAATTGCTGGGGAGCATTTTGGCTGTAAACTAGTGTAGTCAGGGCACCCGACTATAGCGTTCTCTCTTGTTTAAAAACATGTTGTTTGTTTTTTTATACTTGTTACTCGTAGAGTAATTAGCCATGCGGATTCTTGAGGTTCCTGCGCAACGCAAGTTTGTTTCACCAAGGTGCCACTCCCCCTCTAACGCCCACAAAAAGGCAAATTTTTTTAAACATGTTTTCGAAAATCGTTAATCTGTTTTACAAATCTTGTTAAATTTTTGAGCTGCGTTAATTTTTGTGAGCTTTTCTCCTGTTGACCTAGCATTTAAAATGACTTTCTTTTTCCCGGGCTAGAGCCGCTATTTAGTTTGTTAGTAAAGATGTATACAAAAATAAAAAAGGTTTACATAAAAAAAAACGGGAACGAACGGAATTCTCTCTTGAATATTTTTTAGTTATATATGGGCACTTCCACCTTTAAAGTTGAAAAAAATTTGAAAAAAATTGATTTTAATTTTAATAATGAGCTTTTCTTTTCATTCTTCCCAAGCTCTATTTTGTGTAAAAATCTTGATTTTGTACCACTTTTAGTTTTTAAGATATCGTTAAAAAACTGCCTTATTCGCTCGGGACAAAAAAAGAAATGGGTATTTGGGAAAGTTCATTCAACACCAGATCTTAGCGAACTCTGATGGAATATTCGAATGGGATTTATTTTAGAATGTTGTCCAATCATGTCGCTGTGAAATGGTTTCGGTTTTACTCAAAAATTGTTTGCAGTTTTTTTTTTAGGCTGGTCGGGACATTTTTTCTTAGCGTTTTGTAAAGTGTATTTCTTTACCTCTATCCCTCAATTGCTGGCTGTTTTGCTTTTAACATAATAGTTTAACATGTAAATGAAGCATTCAGTACAGAAAAATGTCACATATTAGCATTCCTATAGGATAAATTAACAACAGAAGATAGGTCCAAAAAATAAAAACAATAAATTAGCCAAAAACTAATTTTTGAGTATATTATTAAGGTTTGTCATAAAAATAATCAAACTATTCTCCAAATTTTTAGTTTAGCTCAGGATCAAACTATTTAGAAACTAATATCGGGACAAAATCATGTGGAATTATGTTTTATTCAAGTTTCAAGATTTTTGCCTTGGTGTATATATGCATATATATATACATATATGTATTTCAAAATAGATGTAATTTTTCGTTCCTGACGAATCGAGCACCGAATTAGTATGCATTACATTAATTTGTGAATCAACACACTAACAAAAAAAAACAAAAGGGCATGAAATTTCAACATACGTCGCGCACATGATGCATTCCCAGATCCCGTAACAGGGTGGATTAAAAGGGAGGGGGTTGCAAACGTTTTCTGTGCAACAACTGCGCAATGATTCAAACAAATACACCTGGGACTTGCTGGAAATATCGGGGATGATTTGGCTGGAGCGTGCGGAACCAAACAGGAAAAATATACTGCGTTGTGAAACAAAGGAAAAATCCATATGGATGGCGAATGTGAAAAGAAAAATTTTTATTTATATGCGATTAAGTGCAATGGCAAAGCGACAAGGGGGAAAGCTACGCGAAGGGAAAGAAGCAGCAGAATTACAAATAATGGATTAAATACAATTTTGGTAACCATTCGCAGAATGCAGGAGGAATGTAGGCTGAAGAACGAAGGTCGTGTCGTTCGTGGTAGAGAAAACCCAAGTGTAAAATGTCGGCTTAAAAGATTTTCATCGATGCAACTCCCGTCCACGTCTTCACGGGAAAAATAACAAATGGAAGGTAAATAGTAAGTGAAAAGTGTAAGGGGGTTGGCAGAAAATTGAATACAAATATACATTAGCAAGTGAAAAACTTTCCCGAAACAGACTTGAAAAAGTTAATTTTAATTTGCCCGGTAATATTAGGGTAATACTGTAACCGAGACTTTGGATAGGGGATTAGGACCAAACATTAGCCGTCTGCCAGGGAAGAGAATCTGTTCCGCTAAGCTGACATGACCAATGGCAAGCACTTGTTAATTTCTCATAATAATTTCCCGAAATGTCACTTGGAAAGTTCCAGTGGTGCGCTGAGTATTTTAGGTCGTCGCGCATCTTCATTAATCACGGTGATCGGGTTTTGAGCACGAACAACGACCATGCTCTATTCGCCATCATTTTTTGGGATTTAGCAGTGGTTTCCCAGTGGATATGGAATTCCTGCCTTAGTAAAGTAAATTTCCCCAGGGCTGTGTGATAAATTCGTGGGCTAAGCGCATGATTAGCGTATTTCATCCCAATTATACTGAAAATAATTGAAGTTCGCTAATAGCAGTTTAGCAGCTACTTAATAGTTTACGGTATTAGCTATTTGACCGCCATAAATTGAAATAACACTAGTTTACAGCCAAAATATAAAAACGCTGGGACCCATTTTTTTCGTTTACTATTGGGTCACTGATCACGATGAAAAAAATAAAAAAATTTTCCAAAGAATCTTTTTGGAGATATTTGAAAAAGCTAGATTTTTGAGCACTTGTTTTATTAAATGTAACAGTTCTCAAAAACCGATGGTCCAAAAAATTTTTATTTGGCAAAAAGAAAATAGATTCACCTTTCCGAAAAGGTATGGCGCTTTGTGATCGGACCGAAATTGATGGACATATAGCGTCTGAAAGTTTCAAAAAAGTTTCATTTTTGGCTTTTATTTTTCATAGCTAGTTTTTGATAATTTTTTATTAATATTAATAAATATTTTTAAATTATTTTGAGTATGCAGATCTAAAGGGCCGTTAGTCCCAAAAAGTTGAGGCCGAATATTGGCAAATCGGGAGATCATTCTAGGAGATATGAATACTTTAGTAAAATGACTCAAAGTCATCTCAAGTCAGCAGTGGTACCAAAAATGTTTTTCAGGGGAAGTCGCCTGTTTTGCGATTTCCAATTTCGAGAAACGATCAAAATAGTGCCATGTATTGTATGTATACTTGATTCAAAGACATTTAATTAATTTTAAAAAAAAATCGAGAAAGAAAATCTTTCGATTTTTTCGACAAAAGTATGGTTTTCGGTAAACACCTAGCCCCTTTAAGAATCATCCGAAGCACAAAAATGTTATGGATGGTCGCTTAAAGAGGTGTATTTCTTATTTTTTTAGTACTTAACATTTTAAAACCAGTGTCTTTGTAAATAACTATATTTGCAAGAAAACATGCAAAAATAAAAATGTTTTTGGATTCCAACCGGGTATATATCACCCATATCACACCCCTGATCCCATGTTTTTTAAGAACCGACATATAAAGTCAAGCTCTAGCTTCGGATGATTCTTAACGGGGCTAGGTGTTTACCGAAAACCATACTTTTGTCGAAAAAATCAAAAGATTTTCTTTCTCGGTTTTTTTTTTGATTAATTAAATGTCTTTGAATCAAGTATACATACATTACATGGCACTATTTTGATCGTTTCTCGAAATTGGAAATCGCAAAACAGGCGACTTCCCCTGAAAAACATTTTTGGTACCACTGCTGACTTGAGATGACTTTGAGTCATTTTACTAAAGTATGCATATCTCCTAGAATGTTCTCCCGATTTGCCAATATTCGGCCTCAACTTTTTGGGACTAACGGCCCTTTAGATCTGCATACTCAAAATAATTTAAAAATATTTATTAATATTATTAAAAAATTATGAAAAACTAGCTATGAAAAATAAAAGCCAAAAATGAAACTTTTTTGAAACTTTCAGACGCTATATGTCCATCAATTTCGGTCCGATCACAAAGCGCCATACCTTTTCGGAAAGGTGCATCTATTTTCTTTCGAAAGGTGCCAAATAAAAATTTTTTGGACCATCGGTTTTTGAGAACTGTTACATTTAATAAAACAAGTGCTCAAAAATCTAGCTTTTTCAAATGTCTCCAAAACGATTCTTTGGAAAATTTTTTTATTTTTTTCATCGTGATCAGTGACCCAATAGTAAACGAAAAAAATGGGTCCCAGCGTTTATATAGAAAAAAAATCAAAAATTGTAAACTAGTGTAATCAATTTCGCCCCGTAGGGCATTGGTTTTTCGTCTCCATCGGGAGATTTCTATGTAACAGTGTTTTTGGTGCAGGCCCATGGGCATTAAATTATGTTAATTAATGTCTGCATACTCAGTTTTCGATCCTAACGGGTAGTACGTGTAAAATCGCGGTAAAAAATATTAATCGACATTTTATGCTTTGATTACAGATAACATCGACAGCCGGTACTCAATTAACTCGGAATGATACATCCTTTTCCCTCAGTGTATGATTTCTTTTTTAAAGGTGAAAGGTTTGCTTCTATGGGAGCATTGGTCCGTTTAGTCCCTTCGCGCAGCTGTTTTTTGTTAAATCCATAATATAAGCAGCACTTCTTATTACAGAATGCTATTTCTATTATCCAAATTCCAACATAAGCATCCTATTAGCTGCATCCAAGACAGTAAGGAGGAATCTTTCTTTCTCTAAGCCGTCTGAACAAATAAAACAAATACCCGGTCGGTATTTTGGAATAGCCTGCTGCGAATAAAACGAAAGTATTATTTTTATGACAGTGGCGCTCTCGTCCTCTACACAGGCACTCCGACAACTGTGCAAATAAGTAAAAAAGTAATCCTAATTACAATCCCAAGTTATAAATAAACATGGACAAGGGCAAATTACACCAGCTTACAAAAAAAAATTGATGAAATACGCACTTCATGAAACCTTTATTTTCCGGTAAGGTACATCTTTCTGATTAAGAAAAGGGCACTTAGAATTTTTTGTATGGTACCAATTTTTTTTTAAGTGTAAAAAACCTTTTTGACGTTTTTTTAATTTCTAACTCGACCTGTGATTAAACGATTGCGGCTATCAAACCCTCATATTACAGGTAATAGAATACCCTCCATTCATTAGTATAGAAGCTACACTTTGTCAAAGTTGAAAAAGGTAGAAAAAATGCAAAAATGCTGGTATAAATTGCTTCGTTAAAAATACACGCCTAAAAACCGAAATAAGAAAGTTAGAGGGCAATCTATTACCTGTATAATGAGTGTCCGATGGACGCAATCGGTTAATCACAATTAAAAAAGCGTCAAAAACGTTTTTTACACTTAAAAAAAAATTGGTACCATACAAAAAATTGTAAGTGCCCTTTTCTTAATCAGAAAGATGTACCTTACCGGAAAATAAAGGATTCATGAAGTTCGTATTTCATCAATTTTTTTTGTAAACTGGTGTTAGCTGCGGAGACAACAGAGTCCCAATTTCGAAAGGAGATAATAATGTAAATCCCTGAACAAGCCATAAAAGGGATCAAACTAAGGAAACGAAATGATTGAATGAAAAACAAGTAACGGAGAGACATGTTAGACACTTCTGGGTACAAAGTACGATTGAAATTTTTATGAAAACGAAAAATTTTGAAAACTTATTATTAGTAATAATACCTATTCCTTTCAATCATCGCCTTTCTTTTTCCGACGGCAATACTTTATCTGCACGAGAAACAAGAACAGGGCGGTGTTATGCCAAAACTTATTAAATGCGTTTAAACCGGCTAGCTTAACTTAAATAAGGGGCTGTCCATATATTACGTAATCACCTTAGGGGGGGAGTGGGTCATCAAAATGATTATGTTTGATTACATGGGGAGGAGGGGGACTTGCACAATGATTACTTAATCATTTTAAATGTATTTTTTTATTTAAAGAATTTATTAATATATTAATTTTCCTTCAATTATATCTACAAACTTGGATAGTAAAGCAGAGAAATATTTTTTCGACTGGCTGGGCGGCGCAAAAGTGAATGTTTAGTGGTTCAAACACACGAAGGATGTGAAGACCTGTAATGGATTGACGAAGAGTATGTAGAAGATAATTTTAGCGTAGAAGAACCGAATGTGCATCTCCGTTTGAATCCACAGTTTAAAACAACAAATTCGAACATTTTTTCTTGGGATTACGTAATCATTGGGATGGGCGGTGGGGGGGGGGGGGGGTGTTGTTTATTGAAAGATTACTTTTGATCACCAGGGGGGGGAGGGGGTCAAAAATCACCAAAAACGTGATTACGTAATATATGGACAGCCCCTAAGGCCTCACATGCTGTATGGGTACTGGTTGGGCCTATTTTTTGTGTGTACCTAACAAATAAAAATTTCATAACCGTCATGAGTTGTCAATTTTGCCGCCAAACGCTGAAATCTGCAACCCATGAGCTTTCCCATGGGGTCGCCATTCTATGAAGCGTTAAATTGAAGCAATTTGACACTTTATCTTTCTAGTCATTGCCACACACAATGCCCGGGGAGGATGTATGTATATTTGCTTTGGGAAGTTTCCTCAATTCGGAACCGCCTAAAAACAAAGTAAAATGCAAAGACCGTCTGTCCGACGCACAGTGGGGCGAAAAAGCCAAAAGTCTGCCTTAAATCAGCGAAGCCCTATAGCGAATATCTTATGATGGGGTATTGTTAAAAGTAATTAAATATGTAAAAAAACATAAAAAAGTGAATTTTTTTAGTGCAAATTTTTTGTTGTACAAAATTTTTAAGAAAAAAAAAAATTGTTTTTTTAAGAAAAAAAATATAAATAAATTACTTATAGGGTTCTTAGTTTCCCAATATTTTTTTTAAATTTAACTTGATTTTTGAAAAAAAAAATTACTCAAATCGGTCAACTACATCTTATAGCTTCCATAGAAACGCTTAGTACAAAAGGGAATATATCGGTTCTATTTCATATTTTGTATGTAAATTTGGATTAAGTTATTTTTTATCAATTTACGTCAATGTTTAGATTTTTTTTAAAATTGCTTTGTAATTTCCTAATTCTTTTTCTTGTAATTTCTATCAAGAAAATGTTGCATAATTTAAAAAAAATGGGTATAAATCACTTTTTTGATTATATCTCGATAACATAATTTAATTTTTTATTCATTTTCATCTTCATTGCTACTGTTAGAACAGTCAAAGATAGTCGAATATTCATGCTGTAAGTGCGCGCGGAGAAACCAGGGCTGGCGACAATTCAAATTACGAACATTTCTTGCTAACTTTAACCCCGGTTTTCTCAGAAGAGGCACAAAAGGGCAGGCTAATTTTTTCAGAATTTGTAGTTTAATATCTAAACTTTTTTTTAAAAAAAGAATTAAACGGGGATCTAGGGTGTAACACTACTTTACGTCCAAGAATATCCAAAAAAACCCAATTTTTTTGGACCACTTTTAAACAATTAAAAAAAATAGTAATTATGTATCTAAAATTTTTATTTTTTTTTTAATATTTTAAGAATTGGTTGCTCTTAAAATTTCAATCGTTACATATACAACTTAGGCCCTGGGGCGCTTTCAGAAGAATTTCAAAGATATGTAAAAATACTTTTTTTTCTTATTGGCTAAAATTATATTTCGAAACATCAACTTTAAAAATCTGTAGTGGGAGAACCATTCATCACAGAGCACACATTTTTTTTTATTTGTATAGAGAATTCAATTGTTTTTAAAGTTGCATTGCAACATTTTGAAAAATCTTTAAAAAAAAAAAACCATTTTGGCAGGCTTTTTGTTCTAGGCGCCCCAGTGTGCGACGGTCTCCAACTAATGTAATTCATGTGATGACGTTTCCCTTCGATCTAACCTCCATCTGCATCTATCTTTTGTTTGTGTTTGCCCATGTCCTGACAAACGTCCTGTATGTCAATTTACATGTTACCTTCCCTTTCTGTCGGTTTTGAATTACTGTCTCGTTCGCTCTCGCTTCTCAAATCTTATCAGCTTCAGCAGCCTTTCGCACGTCCTTGCCCACTTTGTCCTTTGTTCCCACGTGAAGGGATGGCACTTGTATTTGCTTATCTAACTATCAAAGTGCTGCTTGCGTAACTCCAGATTCGAGTGTTTTAATTGTTGCCCTCCTGACTCACCTTCAAGCAGCGTTCATATTTTAATTGCAGTTCTGGACTTGCTAGTCAACTATTTAGATTTACATCTTTAAGGTCATCTTTTTGTCATCGAGTTAAATTGTTAATGGGGCAGATATATTTGAAACTGCAAATTTTTTATGTTTTTCTTGATTTTTTTTAACCAATAAGGGATTGAGCTGGGATTTCTTTACTTGTCATGTTCATTACCTTGTTATTATATAATTATACCCGTTACTCGTAGAGTAAAAGGGTATATATATATTCTTGCAAAATTATGTAACAGGGAGAAGGAATCATTTCCGACCCTATAAAGTATATATATTAGGGCGGGTCGATTTGTATGGGGCCGAAAAAAGTGATGAATCGTATAGGGGGAACGTAATCTTTAAAGGATTGCCGAACAAACTTGTGGTCTAAAATGACGTTTGACCCCCCCCCAAACGCGAATTAAAAATACTGGTTTTTTCGTGAAAAATATCATAGTAGCCAGCACAGATATATTACTGAATTTAAAACCACTATTTTTTTTCTCAAAAGGTTACTTTGTAAAATTCGTTTATTGATTAATAGTTAGTGTTCTATTTTCAAATCTTGTTTACTTGTTTCTAGATTATTGCTTATATAGAAAACCGCAAAGTTGAAGGAATTTTTGATAAATAATAACGTAATTAAACTTAAACAGTATCTGGACAAAGTCGCCTTTTAACAACGCAAAATAGGGGTTTCAAATTCAGTACTATATCTGTGCTGGCTACTATGATATTTTTCACGAAAAAACCAGTATTTTTCATTCGCGTTTGGGGGGGGTCAAACGTCATTTTAGACCACAAGTTTGTTCGGCAATGTTGCTTAGAATCATTCCAAGAACACGTTCCCCCTATACGATTTTTGGGCTCCCAAATCGACCCACCCTAATATATATTCGAGTTCATCTAGCCATGTCCGTCTGTCCGTCTGTCTGACTGTCCGTCTGTCCATAGAAATAATCAAAAATATAATAGAAAAAACATTGTAATTTTATTAAAAACAACATTTTAAATATATCTGAAATCCCTGGTATTTATTTTACCTGCAAGGGTAAACAAGCTTCGGCTGGCCGAATCTAGCTCCTTTCTGGCTTTTGTTGTTGTTTTTGCTTTACAAAAAATACTAAAACATACAAATTTATTCAGCAAGTAGGTTCCAAAATAATTCGAATTTCTTCGTGAAACTTTCAAGACACATTCTTAAAGAGTTATTCTACCAATTTAAAAAATAATAATTAAAAAAAATGGAATTTTTTGTTCTAAATGTAAACCCCCATTTAAATAAATCAATTTATCAATATATAGTTATGTTTTATCTGACTGAAATGCAATACGAACAAGAGAGAACGCTATAGGTCGGGTGCCCCGACTATCAGATATCCATTACTCAGCTAAAGGGAGCGCACACAATAAAACTGCATTTTTACTTTTCCGAAATCTTTAAAGGTGTAGGCGCCAGACACCTTTCAAAAAATTTGATATGAAAAACATATCAATCTTTCAAGTATTCATATTAATATTTTACGGATTCATATCAACATTTGAAATTGTTTTGATTTTGTATGAATTCGTATTACTTTTATATGGAAAAATTGATATGTACAATTGACAATATCAATCGGGTATTGTTCGGTTTTTTCTCTGTGTGGCCTTAAATCAATACCATATGGTATCAATATAAGAACAAAATAAATAAGAACAAGATAGAACGCTATAGTCGGGTTGGTGTCCCGACTATCTAATACCCGTCACTCGGCTAAAGGGAGTGCGAGGGAGATGGAGATATAAAGTTTGATCAGCAATAACTTTTTAACGAATGGTCCGATTTAAAAAATTTCTTCTACATTTCGATAGGTATTGATAAGCACAACAAAACTGCATTTTTACTTTTCCGAAAAATTTAAATTTTTAAAATCGTATATTAGCAATTGTGGGCGTTAGAGGGGGCGTGGCACCTTCTTGATATACTTGAATAAACTTGCGCTGCGTAGGAACTCCTAGAATCTTCATGCAAAATGCCAATCCTCTAGCTTTTATAGTTTCCGAGATCTCAGCGTTCATACGGACGGACAGACGGACAGACGGACATGGCTATATCGACTCGGCTAGTGACCCTGACCATGAATATATATACTTTATAGGGTCGGAAAGGCTTCCTTCTAGCTGTTACATACTTTTGCACGAATACAATATACCCTTTTACTCTACGAGTAAGGGGTATAACAATACGTTATTAATGTAAGAAATTCGGTCTTGTTTTCTGGGTGTGTCTTCATCGAATTCCAACAATTTGGCAATGGTCTGATTTAATTTATGATTCTGCTCTTGAGCGGCAGCTAATAAAATTGGAATATTAAATTAAATATTCATATTCACTTTGGCCGCGGCCTAAAGAATAGATTTTACAGGAATATGCTCAGTAGATGTAAGCTACTTTCTGCGTTTACATTTTTGAAAAATATTGATTTTTATAAAAGTTACATTCAAAAAACGAATCGTTCGTCACATTACCCTACACTCCCCTATTAAATGTATACTAACATTTCCACAAAATAGCTTAACATGTATACTAACATTGCTAGCATAGTATACTCCATATAAAAAATAGTATAAAACTAAGACCACATAGCATAAGGGTCATTCCATGTGAAACGTGACAGGCCAATTTGGGTCAACTCTCAGAATCAAGCGAAACTTTTTTTTTCGATAGAGGATTGAAATATAAGGATGGGTTTTTTTTTTTTTTTTTTTAACTCTTACCGTTTATTTTTAAAAAATATTTTTTTCATTAAGCTCCGATTTTTAGGATGTGCAGCACTTGAGACTCGTTTAAGTTATTTTAATAATTCCAATGCCACTTTGTGGCATATCATAATATCTTTCAGAAAAATATTTTTAAAAATTTTTAAATTTAAAATTAAGTATTTTTTAAGAAAATTTAAAATTAGACAACTTCTGTACGCCGGAATACACGCGGTTTCCGAATAAAAAAATTATCCCCATATTGCTTCATCAATTCTTCACAAAGTGGTAAAATAAAATTTTTGTAATCGCAAGACGTACTAGTAAAGACAGCGATTTTAGTTTAGCGACTTTGCATCAAGCAACTACAGCGCAACGTGTAAGAAAGGGAAAGCACTATTCCTGCTCTGCCGCGCTCGTATTGCTGTTCTCTTCTTACACGTTGCGCTGTAGTTGCTTGATGCAAAGTCGCTAAACTAAAATCGCTGTCTTTACTAGTACGTCTTGCGATTACAAAAATTTTATTTTACCACTTTGTGAAGAATTGATGAAGCAATATGGGGATAATTTTTTTATTCGGAAACCGCGTGTATTCCGGCGTACAGAAGTTGTCTAATTTTAAATTTTCTTAAAAAATACTTAATTTTAAATTTAAAAATTTTTAAAAATATTTTTCTGAAAGATATTATGATATGCCACAAAGTGGCATTAGAATTATTAAAATAACTTAAACGAGTCTCAAGTGCTGCATATCCTAAAAATCGGAGCTTAATGAAAAAAATATTTTTTAAAAATAAACGGTAAGAGTTAAAAAAAAACAAAAAAAAACCCATCCTTATATTTCAATCCTCTATCGAAAAAAAAAGTTTCGCTTGATTCTGAGAGTTGACCCAAATTGGCCTGTCACGTTTCACATGGAATGACCCATAAATAAACTAGCAGCCTAAATTTCAGTACACTGAGTGAGTATAAACTGTATACTCGTTAGTTTAAACTTGACAATTTCGAAAGTTTCATTTCATTTCGGGAAATTTTTGACACTCAATAGTTTAGTTTTAATGTACAAATAGTTTAGTTTCTATGATCATTTTTTTTGGGTGTGATAGTCGAGGTACTCGACTATAGCGTTCTCTCTTGTTGTAAATAGTTGTTTAACAATAAACAAAGATAATTTTAAGAATTTTTGCAATGCGTTCTTTAAGAATTTCAACTGGGTCTAGCGCTTCGTGCTAATGCGGACATGGCTAGATCGACTTTGCTAATGCGGTTATTCCACTACATTGTTCGGCTCATTCATTACAGCAATTTTTTCTCAGCCTATACAATTTTACGTAGGTGCGAGCAAGACAGATATAATTAATGATTAAAATAAAATTAATGAGCAAAATTGTAAAAAACGATGGACACTTGTAGTATTTTTTTGGTATTTAAAAATACCTCCAAACAGTACTACCTGGATTGATGAGCAAAATTGTATTTAAAACGTACAATTTTGCTCATTCATTTGAGCTACTGTGAAATGGATTCAACCACAAAAAAGAATTTGATGCTGTTTTCAGCAATTTTGAGACTTTATGCGGCCCACGTGAGTATAAAAAGAACAAAAAAGCTTGAAAAATGTGGTCAGCGGCCTGGCTGTTACTCCGCCAAGGTATGTAAATAAAAACAATTTATTTTATAACATTTTAGATATAATATAATTTCCAGGGTTTTCGCAAAAACTTCTCCCGGAGATCTTAGATGAAGACTCAATTATTTATATCAGGGACCTAAAATAATAAATAATAAAAAGTTTATACAAAGAAATCACCTTCTTTTATTAACTCGATGTGTGCTCCGTGGTTCTACCTACAAGCACAAATTTAAAACTTTGTAAAATTCCATACAGAACGGCTGCAATCGCACTTGGAGTGATATTTTTAAGCGAAATAATATCGCTCACGCAATAATCGTTATTTCTGAGCGATACATTTTTTCGCTTACAAAATAGTCATTAAATGGAGATTTTTATTTTTTCACGGTCCCTGATTTATATAACTATGCTTCGTATGACGCCGCATTAGTTCCAAACTATTTTGGAAAACTATGGACCAACGGAACGGTTGCAGGTAACCCAACGCTATTCAGCCACAGGGGAAACGCAAACGTTAGCTGGAGATCCTGATCCAGGCGAGATAAGCTTTCACGAAGATAGTCCGTGAAATGTAATAGTCCACTATCCACAGTTTCTTTTTTTTGGACAGCAGACACAATATGGTTTGCTGATTCCACTAAGGCCTGAGCTACGGTATCCCTATCCTCGACACAAGTCCTCTTTTTTTTTTGGTCGCGTGGCGTCTTCCGGCATTGAAACTGGTTGAAGGTGCTCCAAATCCGCTGGACACCGAGCTCATTTCTGCTTCTGTTAGGGATTCGTCCATATCCAAAATGCAATTGTCCAACATCTACAAAAGATTGGTTACAAAAATGTACTTTAAATAATGATAATCTTCTTACATCAAGGCTTCTCCTATTAAAGTTGTTCACAGAGGCTAGTGGAGTACTAAGTCCCGACAGAAATTCCATTTTTGCCTAGTGCTTCGACTGATCTAGAGCCTCCAAAGTTTCAGCATCGGCTCCACTTTTTTTTGCCTTTAAAAATTTTTTTGCTCTCGTGATTGTAGTATGATTTTAGGTTGTTCTTTTTTTGAGTACAATCAGCTAAAGATATAACATAACATTAATTATTTAGTTTATAATTAACAAAATTTATAACCACGCAAAACAAAATTGACTTACCTGACTAAATCAAAACTGCTGGGAAAAACTTTGAATTGAGCTCCTCGGCCAGTTTTTGCCAAAAGTCGACTTTCAAGTGCTTCACTTTATACGTAGGACTGCCATGGTTCCAAGTAGCTTCGTTTGCGTTTACGCAATCAATGAGATAATCACACATTTTATCCGAAAACAAAATGTTCGACATTTTAGACGACTTTGATTACTTTTTTAAATAAGTGTGGCCGTGCCTACAAATCCAAAAAAATCCACTAGATGTATATACATATATATAAACCTCTAATGAATGCTCTAATGAATGAGCCGAACAATGTAGTGGAATAACCGCATAATGATCCTGGTCAAGAATATTTATACTTCATAGGTCCGAAAACGCTTCTTTCTACCTGTAAGCCACTTTTCAACGAAATTAAATTCGTCTAAAGCACATACTAAAATAGAAGACAAGAGGAAGAGTTCATTCCTTTTTACGCCAATATTATCGGAAGGTCCACATAATGCGACAAATAAAGTCATTCAAAGAACTACAAACGACGACGAGTGTTACAAATTGAAAGCCTGTGAAATGAAGAACGGTCCCAAAACCGAAAAGTGCAATCAAAATAAATAAAGTTGAATAAAATCAAATAAAATCGTTTAACACTCAGCGATGGGGTTGGGTCTCAAACAAAGTGAATTGACAGACAGTGCGACGAATTGACCGAACTTTTCAAGCTTTTTTACGAACAACAGCTAAAACCCATGACCAAAGAAAAGAAATAAACACATTTGTTCCTTTTTTCTTTCGTAAATGGCTTTCAACTAATTTGGCCGGGCATGTTTGACAGGTGGGACAGCTGGAATGGGCCGCGAAATGGATGGCTGTCAATCAGTCATTCATCAATCCATCCATTTATTCGTCCTCTGGTGTGCCAAAATCGAAAGTGTCAATTAAAGCGTAGCCAAGTATTTTAATGTCCCAGGTCATGGGTGTTATGTTATAATTTGTACACAAAGAAAAAAATAAACGTTTTAAATTAAGAAAAACGGTTTTGAATTAAGAATTTCTGTTTATAAAAAGGAGCCAGGAACAATAGTTCTTAAATTAGCGCACCTGTTCTTGAAGGAAGAGAAATGTGTGCTTATTTCAAAACAATATTGTCCTAACTTAAGAACGATTTTTATACCCTTGCAGAGGGTATTATGATTTCAGTCAGAAGTTTGCAACGCAGTGAAGGAGACGTTTCCGACCCCATAAAGTATATATATTTTTCATCAGCATCACTAGACGAGTCGATCTAGCCATGCCCGTCTGTCCGTCCGTCTGCCTTTTTCTACGCAAACTAGTCTCTCAGTTTTAAAGCTATCGGAATGAAACTTTCCCAAAAGTCTTCTTTCTATTGCAGGTAGTATACAAGTCGTACCCAACCTATATTCCTATAATCTATAGCTGCCATAGGAACAATCGGAAAAATTGTGGAACAATATTATACCTTCGGTGTTTTTTTTTACTTTTTACCTTCTTCTCTTGGGAATATTATTTTTTATTTATTTCAGAATTTCGGATCAAATTAAAAAAAAATCAGACGATTATATCAAATAGCTGCCATAGAAACAATCGGAAAATGAATGGGAAAATAATAGGAAATAAATTATAACTTCTGTGGATTTTATTGTACAGAGTGAAAATTATACGACATTTTAGGTGCCGTTTTCTTGTAAAAACGTGTTAAAACTCAAAATAAAATGTTTTAAAAATCCAAAATAAAATAAAATTTGTTGGAGGGTTTTACTTTTTAAAATGTTTCCCCCCTGAATTTTTTCCTAAAATTTTTGATAATTTTCCCTGTGTATTCTTTTCTACTCTAGGATATAACTTTTTTTAACATTTCCAAATTTCAAATGAAATTTAACAGTAATCGGACGAAGGGAAGGACAGGAAAGATAATGTCAAAATAAGACGAAATATAACATTTTAGCGATTTGTTAATTTATAGGGATGATCTGCAAGGGTACAAACCAAATTTTGTTGTGTGTATACTATAAGCTTCGGCTGGCCGAAGCTAGCTTTTTTTTTTGTTATACCCGTTACTCGTAGAGTAAAAGGGTATATTGTATTCGTGCAAAAGTATGTAACAGCTAGAAGGAAGCATTTCCGACCCTATAAAGTATATATATTCTTGATCAGGGTCACTAGCCGAGTCGATATAGCCATGTCCATCTGTCTGTCTGTCCGTCTGTCTGTCGGTATGAACGCTGAGATCTCGAAAACTACACAAGCTAGAAAGTTGGGATTACCAACACATGTTCTCGGGCTTCCTACGCAGCGCAAGTTTGTTTCAAAAGGGCGCCACGCCCCCTCTAACGCCAACAATCGCTTATATACGGTTTTAAAAATATAAATATTTTGGAAAATTAAAAATGCAGTTTTATTTTGTTTATCAATACCTATTGAAATGTAGAAGAAATTTTTTAAATCGGACTATTCTTTAAAGAGTTATGCCCGATCAAAGTTTTATATCCATCTCCCTCGCACTCCCTTTAGCTGAGTAACGGGTATCTGATAGTCGGGGCACCCGACTTTAGCGTTCTCTCTTGTTTTTAATTAAAACCGATATTCATGGACTAAATTGTTTATCTCCCAATAGAAGATGAGTTAAGCGATATCAGTAGTTGTGAAAAACACAATCACCTTTTATATTTATTTGTTTACCTCTTAACAAGGTACAAAACTAGTGACGCACCTTCAACATAGAAAACAGTTCTGATACCATCTCTTGCGACAAATATTTATTATGCGATCCATTAAATAAATACACTTTCATTCGGCACGCTTTTGTAAAATCGAACAGCCTAACTTGCATCTTGATTGCTGTGTATATAAAGATTTAGGGTCAAGTCTCAGAAAAAATCGAACATTTTTTTTGTTAAAAGATTGACTAGTTGCAAACCAAATAATAAAATATGCATGCATTTACGAAACGGTGCTTAATTATAAAAATATGGATACAAAATACTTCGATATTTTATTAAAAAAATAATGTTTACTTTTTTTCTGAGTTTTGATTCCAAATTGCCTGTCATGGAATGAGCCACATCCAGTGGCGGATCTAGGATTTTGTTGTGGGGGGTGATATCAGAACAATTTTTTTGTTGCATACTTTTGGAATATCAAAATTCCTTTCATTTTTCACCCGAGTGGGGGGTGATATATCACCCATATCACCCCCCGTGGATCCGCGCATGGCCACATCAAAAGTTTTTAAGGAGACAAATAATTTCTTGTATTATTTTACCATAACAATATTAACTTTGGTGTATACCCCCAAATAGTTTGTAAATCTGTTAAATTTTGCAAAAATTAAAATTTAATTACTTTTCGAGCGAGATATAGCGCGTATTCTTAGTGGTTTAGAAACTGTTTACATTTTTAAATTGGTCAAAAATTGGAATCTTATCTAACCTAATATAATTGGACCAATAAAAAATGGTCAGTAGCAAATTCCTACCAGAGCGGATTGACATAAAAATCAAGAAAAATCAACATAATTCTGAAATAATTAGGAGACGCGTGTGAGGTACAAATTATAACAATAAACGACCCCAAAGTTCCCCAAAATTCGATTCGTTTTTTTTTTAATTCTTTCTTTTGCCATTTCTCTGTTATAAATGTTGTTAAAATGGTTTAAAAAAATTATGAGCATAATCTTATGGCATAGCAGCAACTAACTGCATTTAAATTTTTTGGAAATTCAGCCTCCTTAACCAAGTCGCCAATATTTTTAAATTTGTGACGTCATGGCCTCTACATATGTATGTATGTATCTTCTGCTGGCGCACTTTGCGTTAAGTCGTAAATGTGTGTATGTAGCATTTTAAGTGTGACCGTGCAAGGGAAAAAATGAAAATACCACGGTCACAAAAAATTTTAATTGCGCGGTTAAAAAATCGATTATATCGCAAATCTTTTCTTTTGTTTTCAAATATTGAGTTATCTACAAACTTTGGATTTGTAAAAAACAAAAATAAACAATGATTCGCTCTGCTATGTACACACACACGCACGAAATATGTATATCCAAAAAATCAAGATAATACTCCTTTTGCTAAAACAATATTTCATTTACATTTCCACAACAGATTTAAGACATTTTGCACCCGATTTTTGTAATTTAAAATTCAAATCGCATTGATAATATTAAAAGAACATTAAATATTCAAACCAATTGATTCTCTTGCTCTTTATTACACGTGCCTCATATTGTTTACACAAATGCAAATGTTTAAACAATTTGATTCACGGCGTCCCTCACCTGTCTTTATTAATATAAAGGTAAAGGTATTGGAATATATGTAGCTATTCTACATACATACATACATATTTTCTATCTTAATTTCCGCGGGCGAAGCTGCGGCCTACCTTGCTAGTGATTAATAACACTGTGCAGCATCAAAAATGTACCTCGATGGATGCTATATTTTTGGGTTCGTTAGGAATTCCCAAGTTAAACTGCGTTTTCCAAAAAGTTCCCCGACGCAAGGATTCTTAGCAAAAGGACCTTAAAGTTCGAAAAATGCTGAAATTTGCCAACTTTCCGGAGCTCTCAGAGGCAAGCGAATTCATGGTTTGATTCGATGTTAAAGTTTTTTAAAAGATACACTCTTTATTTTTCAAACCCTATACTTAGAATAATTTTGGGATTTTTTTTTAAGGGAGAAACAAATTCTAGAAAACATAGTCAAAAAACATAAAAGTAAACAGCTGCGGACAAATTAGTAGTAGTGTTGCCGCACTGTGTTTCAAAAGTTTGTAGTTTTATTCGAAATTTTTTAATTCGTTAAAAAAATATGCCTGATCAAAGTTTTATATCTCCATCTCCCTCGCACTCCCTTTAGCTTAGTAACGGGTATCTGATAGTCGGGGCACCCCACTATAGCGTTCTCCCTTGTTTTTGGCCTAGATTTTAAGTAATATTCTGCCTAAAACCCCTAATCCTAAATTTTATGCTTTCTTTGGCCTAAAAATATCTGGTGCAAAATGTACCATATTGTAAAATAAATTCAGATTTGTGGAATTTTTGTATTTTAATATTATCTCATCTTTATTATTTATTTCTGCTCTAGCTTGGCCAGCACCTTCTTCATGTAGGACTTCTTGACGCCGAGTGAAAAGCACTTCAACAGGCTGTGGCTCATCATCACATCCACACCAGTCTCCGAAATAATTTCGGTGTCCTCATCAGCCTTCTCGGCGGAGTCTTTGGTTCCGACCGGTCCGATATCATCGGACTTGCTGGTGATCAGCTTCCGATAAGCCTCTAAGATTTTCAAAGAATAAAATATTCATTATTTATTTGAAATATCTAACTGGGCTACGTAGTTGGCTACGCATTACGAACTGCACGGCATTTCTCACCTTGTAATATCACCAGTTTACAAAAAAAAATTGATGAAATACGCACTTCATGAAACCTTTATTTTCCGGTAAGGTACATCTTTCTGATTAAGAAAAGGGAACTTACAATTGTTTGTATGGTACCAATTTTTTTTTAAGTGTAAAAAACGTTTTTGACGCTTTTTTAATTTCTAACTCGAGCTGTGATTAGCCGATTGCGTCCATCGGAGACTCATTTTACAGGTAATAGATTGCCCTCTAACTTTCTTATACACGGTATTGAGTTCCATTCATTAGAAGCTACACTTCGTCAAAGTGGAAAAAGTTTGAAAAAATGCAAAAAAGCTGGCATAAATGGCTTCGTTAAAAATACACGCCTAAAAACCGAAATTAGTTTTATAACTTCTACTTAAAGATACATCTTTAAGCCAACTAATAAGACCATCAACTCCAAAAACAACCAAGGTTTCGATTTTATATCGATTTTTTACGTTGGGGAAAACGGGTATTACAGCCCTGTTAGAGCCCTGTTGAGCCAGTTAACAGCTGTAAACGGGCAAAAAATCACCGTT
This sequence comes from Drosophila prostipennis, assembly GCA_037075205.1. Taxonomy (NCBI): domain Eukaryota; kingdom Metazoa; phylum Arthropoda; class Insecta; order Diptera; family Drosophilidae; genus Drosophila; species Drosophila prostipennis. The sequence continues at coordinate 1,450 of JBAMCJ010005374.1, read as the reverse complement.
TTCGGAAGCTTCAAAAATGCATATCAAATTAATTTGCTGGTGGATTGCAATGATCAATATCTTGTTTTCTTCGTCTAAGAACCTTCTACCAGAGAAAACTATAAAACTAATTTCGGTTTTTAGGCGTGTATTTTTAACGAAGCCATTTTTACCAGCATTTTTGCATTTTTTCTAACTTTTTCAACTTTGACGAAGTGTAGCTTCTAAACTAATAAATGGAACTCAATGTCGTGTATAAGAAAGTTAGAGGGTATTCTATTACCTGTAAAATGAGGGTCTGATAGCCGCAATCGGTTAATCACAGGTCGAGTTAGAAATTAAAAAAGCGTCAAAAACGTTTTTTACACTTAAAAAAAAATTGGTACCATACAAAAAATTCTAAGTGCCCTTTTCTTAATCAGAAAGATGTACCTTACCGGAAAATAAAGGTTTCATGAAGTGCGTATTTCATCAATTTTTTTTTGTAAACTGGTGTATTTATACACAATTTTTCTAAAAAACTTTTTTTATTGGTTAGCACTTTCAAACTGGTTACCATGGTCATTAATGGTTCCTCTTGGTCTAAAGAATTCGCGGTCTCATTATTTTGAAGAATTCATGAATGGCTTTATTGGTTATAACTTTCAAAATTGTTACCATCGTCATTAATGATTTCTCTTGGTCTGAAGAATTCGCGGTCTCATTATGTTGAAGAATTCATGTGTATAAGTACAAATTGCTCCCTTTAAAATTCAAATTCCAATTAAGCAACAACTATTTAAGACTTATATATTTTCGATCACCAAATAAAAGTAATTTAATAAGTTTTTTAGTAAAAGTTAGAGCCCTGCATGAGTAGAGTCATAGTTCCCTTTGATTTCATGAGCAACTTGATCTATCTATGTTTTTCAAGTCATGACTTCTATGGCTCATGACTCCTACCTACTTTATTCACTCCTATAGCTCATGCCTGACTCGTATAGCTCACCTAGTAGCTCATAGGGTTAATTGTCAACATAGAAAAGTTGATTTTTTTGTTTCAACATTTCTCGACATAGACGCAGATCAATATGTAAGCTTTTTTTCTACGAATTTGAGTAAACGCATACAATTAAGACATTAAACACATAGCTTTTACCCGAATCGCAAGCCAATAAATTAAAGCTGTAGTCTGGGGAGTATGTATTTATCAACAAGCGCGGTAAAAGTAAGGTTTGGGAAACTTTCGCAAAAATTAAGGATCAGACAACAGAGGTAGGCTACGCTCTAACCAATGATGCGTGGACCGACAGTGTGGTGCGGTGTGGGTATGTGTCCGTGACAATTCATTATGTCTCACAGGGAAAACTTCCTAGCCCTCTTTTATCAATAGAATCAATGAAGGGAATATCAACAACTGGTAAAAAAGTGCTAGTATTTTTTATACATAATTTAATATAGAAAAATACAAATTTTCTGTCCTTTAGAAACA
>JBAMCJ010005358.1:0-45722 GCA_037075205.1 Drosophila prostipennis | reverse complement strand
GCTTTGGATTTCCGCTGCTCCATATTGCCGTCTTTTTGCTATTATTTGATAGCCATTCTTCGGAATTTGCATACCCGTTACTCGTAGAGTAAAAGGGTATATTGTATTCGCGCAAAAGTATGTAACAGCTAGAAGAAGCGTTTCCGACCCCATAATGTATATATATTCTTGATCAGGATCACTAGCCGAGTCGATCTAGCCATGTCTGTCTGTCCGTCTGTCTATCTGTTTGTATGAACGCTGACATTTCGGACACTATAAAGGTTAGAAGATTGGCATTTTGCATGCAGATTCTAGGAGTTCCTACGCAGCGTAAGTTTGTTTCAAAAGGGTGCAACGCCCCCTCTAACGCCCACAATCGCTTATATACGATTTTAAAAATTTAAATATTTCGGAAAAGTAACAAGAGAGAACGCTATAGTCGGGTTGGTGTCCCGACTATCTAATACCCGTCACTCGGCTAAAGGGAGATGGAGATATAAACTTTGATCAGCTATAACTTTTTAACGAATGGTCCGATTTAAAAAATGTCTTCTACATTTCGATAGATATTGATAAGCACAACAGAACTACATCTTTACTTTTCCGAAATATTTAAATTTTTAAAATCGTTTATAAGTTATTGTGGGCGTTAGAGGGGGCGTGGCACCTTCTGGAAACAAACTTGCGCTGCGTAGGAACTCCAAGAATCTTCATGCCAAATACCAATCCTCTTTTATAGTTTCCGAGATCTCAGCGTTCATACAGACAGACAGACGGACATGGCTATATCGACTCGGCTAGTGACCCTGACCAAGAATATATATACTTTATAGGGTCGGAAAAGCTTCCTTCTCCCTGTTACATACTTTTGCACGAATACAATATACCCTTTTTTTGTGTTTATCAATACCTATCGAAATGTAGAAGAAATTTTTTTAATCGGACCATTCGTTTAAAAGTTATTAACGATCAAAGTTTTATATCTCCATCTCCCTCGCACTCCCCTTAGCTGTGTATCGGGTATCTGATAGTCGTTCTCTCTTGTTATTCCTGTATTGTTCACTTATGAGCGCAATGTCTACGTTTTCCTCGATGACATTTTGCTCCAGCAACGATTGGGTAACCTCACAATGGTTTAGGTTTATCTAAAGGCATGCAGCAGGCCTTTGCCTAGCAGCCTCTGGCTTGGTGCTCCTTTGCGCCGCAGTTGTAGTAGCATTTTGAGCAGTTCTCCTGGATCCTGCAATTTCCTGCTATATGGCCAAACTCCATACACTTAAAACACCTTTTAGGTGTTATCTTAGGGCGGATTCTACAAGAAGTCCAACCCCTAATTTTTCCCTTCTCTATGAGCCGTCTCCCTATGTCGGGCATGACTCTAAGTGTGGCGGTTTGGGTGCCACCGTATCCCGCCCTTAGACTGACCACCGCGGATTATGGCAGCTCCACATCGAACTGTGATTTAACCGCACATAGAATGTCCATATTCTCGGTGATCTCGTTTATGTCCTTTACCTCGGCAATCATTGTCTCAGTCAGCGCTCTGACTTCAACATTGTTGCCCAGGACCGCCTTCATTGTGGTCTGAAGCTCCGCGGTTTAGGGTCAGATACCTTGTTAAGAAGGATTAGGAGTTCCCCCTTAGATGTATGCCTAACAGCCTGTACGGCCTGTCCTAGCTCCTTCAGCTGCGGTTCAGCCTTAACCTTTTTAAGGGTATCCGCATAGCACAGTGGTTTTGCCTGTATGGGAGCCGCGGCCAAAAATACTTATAGTTGTTATATCGTTACGAAATTTTCCCCAAAATTCTATAAAAATACTTTAATTATAGCAACAAAAAATTGGACATAGCGCCCGACTATATCCTATAGCTACCATACAAAATATCGGACCAAATTTGAAACTCGTTTTTATTTTCAGTTTCAAACTTTTTTTATAAAAGTATTATTGAATTTAAATCATATTTTAAGCGGATAATAAACCACGCCTTTGGTTTCTTATCCGTCCAAAAATATTAATCCATTAGTTTTGATTATTACGTGTAAATTACATGAAAATGAAAAAACACAATAATAATAAGAAACGAAAATTCCAATAATAGCAAAAGAAAACAAAAATTAAAATTTGAACCTAATAAAAACACGAAAGACGAACACAAAGACACAGCACAACTACAATGCAAACAAGAGAGAACGCTATAGTCGGGTTGGTGTCCCGACTATCTAATACCCGTCACTCAGCTTAAGGGAGTGCGAGGGAGCTGGAGATAAAACTTTGATTAGGCCTAACTTTTTAACGAATGGTCCGATTTAAAAAATTTCTTCTAAATTCCGATATGTATTGATAAACACAACAAAACTGCATTCCTACTTTTCCGAAATATTTAAATTTTTAAAATCGTATATAAACTACATACTTTTGTACGAATACAATATACCCTTTTACTCTACGAGTAACGGGTATAAACAGCAGGTTTGACCTTAAAGAAAAAATGAGATGATGTTAGTACATTATTGATTATGAACACATCTGCAAGTATCTGCAGCTAACTTAAACTTTTTTTTTACCTTAAGCTATTAACAAATACACTGAATAAAAAATGAATCGGGGAATTTTGGGGGGGGGGTAACGACTTAATTCCTCCGACATAATTCCTCCGTTTTTAAAAGACATAATTTCGCGCGATCTTATGACGTTTAAAAGTAACATAAGTCCTCCGAGGAAAAAACGACATAATTTCTCCAGCCGAGAAATTATGTCGCTGCCAAACGACATAAGTTCGCGCGAAATTATGACGTTTAAAAACTTCTTGTGGAGGACTTATGACGTTTAAAAGTGACATAAGTCCGCAGAGGAAAAAACGACTTAATCTCGCCGGCATATGTACATATGGGCATTTCCAGGAAAAAGTCAACCAAACCCCAAATATTAAATGTTGGCGGAAAATTTTCTTTTTTGGTTTAAAAATAGCATCTATATTTTGTAAATCAATAACATTTCCTTCTAAATTAATTTTTTACACGAAGATATGCGGCTTTCAAACACGAGCAACACATACTGTATATCTCAGCAACATTTTGTTGTGTTTTTGTAATATTGCTACGCCTTCTGTGGAAGTCTAAAGATCAAGCAACCAATACTATAAATTAGTTTAAGGCAAATGCTATCAGGAAAAACTGAAGACTTCTTTAATATTAATGGATTATATGTCTTAATTGAAGTTTGTTTTTTAACATTTTTAATGTCGCGTCCGTAATCAAAAAACCAAATTTTTTCTTTTCACTCGTTCAATTCGCGACACCTATAAACCAGCTCTTATGCCTAAAGCAAGGATAGTTGGAACAAATTAATTATAATTTTTTGAAAAAAAAATTAGCGCGTTGATATTTTTAAAGAAATTTTAAAGTCTGTCGCGTCCGTAATTTCTATTTTGTATTTCCAAAAAACAATTGATCATAATTTTTGTGTAGCTAATTGTTTTATTTGCTGCTATGAAAAACGTCGATGGCCTTGCTTTTCCTTGTCATATACTTGATATAATAATATTTGTATTATTCACAACAAATTTTGCTATCGAAGAGAAAGCACTTCTTTTAGATACTTTTTAAGATTTTTAAGATGGAAAAAAAAGAAAAAAAAAGAGCTTGCGCGAGAAAGTACAGGGAGAAATTGTCTTTAAATCCCGATCGTTTGGAAAAATTCAAAGAAAAAAATAAATCCCGGAAGAGAGAATACCGACTGAAACTAAAGAAAATGATGGAGACGGACCCTGAGTTGCACTTAAAAAAAAGGAAAAGGATAAACTCCGCCAAAGAAAACTTCGTGAGAAGAAAAAAAATATGGCAATCGACTTTCATACAGCGCACAGGAGTAAGCAGTCCTTGGGGAAGGCAGTAAAGAAAATGGAAAAATCGTTGCCAAAAGAAGAAGGCTGTTTTAGAAGCGGTAGGGAAAAAGTATTTAAGTTGCAACAGGATTGAAGATCGAGCTCAGACGTCTGCTGATTTTCAGAAATTTTCAATGCTTAGAGACTTTTACCTGAAAGACGACATTAGTGTTCAAGCTGCGGGCAGAAAGCATACCTTAAACCTTAATGGGAAATTTGTCGCAAAACGTTTCATGATTTTGACCGTGTCGGAAGCATACGAAATTTATAAAAAAGAATCGAAGTCCCCAGATTTAGTGAGTAAATCAACATTTTTCCAGCACAGACCACCGGAAGTTCAACTAATATCAAAGCTGCCTCATAATATGTGCGTGTGTATGTATCATGCTAACATTGGATTTTTGTTGGAGGGATGTACTAAAGTTATACCTTCCTTCCCTCGTGTCTTTGAATCGTTACTGGAATCTATTTGCTGTAACATCAAGAATGAAGAATGCATGCTCAACAAATGCCTGAGATGTGTAAAAGATATTGTCGAGGAACTTATTCCGATTAGCTATCTCAAAAAAATAGATGAAGATATAGTGTGGAAAAAGTGGCGTAAAGTAGACATACAATACAACTTCTTTTCTTGTTGGATGAGTTTCAAGCGCTTCTACCTCAGTTTAAAACCCACTTTTATATAAAACGATCTCAGCAAAGCTATTTTGAGGCTAAGAAAGCGAATATAGATTCAAGGGAAGTAGTCATCCAAATTGATTTTGCCGAAAATTACAGGCTGATCTCTCAAAGCGAAGTCCAAAGCGCACATTTTAACTATAAACAGGTTACGATATTTACTTGCGTAGCTTGGCTTTGCGACAAAACTTTATCATTTGGAATAATTAGTGAAAATTTAAGCCACAATAAATTTGACGTTGTCTGCTTCTTAAGCAAACTTTTAAAAGTGATCAAGGAGAAAGCCGGCACATTCGAAAATATATTTATATTTTCTGATGGTAGCAGCTCGCAATTTAAAAATAAATTTATAGTCCGTAGTTTGGAAGATTTTGTTTACTATTTTGGATGCGTCAAAATTGAATGGAACTATTTTGCTACGTCCCATGGAAAAGGAGCAGTGGATGGCGTAGGAGCCGTCATTAAAAGAAAAGTTTGGCAAGTAACTAAGTCCCAAAATAAAATATTATCAAGTCCCTTTGAATTTTTTCAATGCGCTCAGGAAAATTTACACGGAATAAACCTTATCTACATTGGCGCCAAGGAAGTGGAGGAATTTTCACTACCACTACAAGAAAAATGGAAAAATGTTGCACAGATTCCAGGAATAAGAAAAATACACTATGCATCCAGTAACAGAGAATTAAACATTTTTGTGGGTGTCACAGCCTTTTGAACAAAAAACAAAATTTAATAAAATATACTAAACGTGCAACATAATTCGTAAATAAACTTATTATTTTAAGATAGGTATATATTCTTTTGCAGGTGTATTTTGATTAAATTTCTGCGTTTTCTATAAAAATTTAATTTAATTCTAACCACTTAGTCACATAGCTTTCATAGAACGAGCTATATAAAAACTATGTTTCAATTAAAAAGAGGTGGATAACGCTAAACTATTTTAACCAAACTTTAAAGTAGGGACTTTAGTAACACGTAAAATAGCTCTGCAACATTTTGACAAAATAAAAAGTTGCAATATTTTGTTAAGTAGCAACATGTCGCGTCCGTATTCTTGCACTAGTTTTAGAAAAAAAACCGCTGAATGTTTTGCCACCGAACTTGCTTTGATGTGCGTGGTTACTCAGCAGGTATACTGGAAAAAAAATTCAAAAAATTCGCCCTCTACTTTCGCAGAATTTATGGTTTTTCGAAAGTTTTCAAAATTGCAGTTCTATTTTTGTCGCGTCCGTATTTCACTTATTTAATTTTATTTCTAAGAACTGGCTGGACAGATAATCTTCATTTTTTTACCATAAATACAAGAGCGTCTAAGCTATCCAACAAAAAATTAAAAAGTAATAAATGTACACTGCGTCAATCTTATTTTTAGAGTTAAAATTGAAAAAATGTCGCGTCCGTCACCCTGAAAATACCCATATGTATAAATTTATTTACATATGTACATTGTATATATATGTATACATCTTCTTCGTGTATATGTTTATTCGTATATATATCTTTTGCATATACATATATATATTTGTCGTTTATTATATATTTATATATACATACATATGTATATACATATCTCTGTATTTATTTATTTCTGATTCAACAACATGTATGTAATAATTTATTTATGTATATACATGCATTCATACATATGTATGTACGTACATATGTAGACAATACATGAATTATCCTTTAATTCATTAATTTAATTAATTATCCTTAATTCATTTCTCGGCTGGAGAAATTATGTCGTTTTTTCATCGGAGGACTTATGTCACTTTTAAACGTCATAAGTCCTCCACAAGTAATTTTTAAACGACACAATATCGCGCGATCTTATGACGTTTAGCAACGACATAATTTCTCCAGAAAAAAACTACATAAGTTCTCGGACCAAATGTACTGGGAGGAATTATGTCGGAGGAATTATGACGCTATGCCCCCAAAAGGATCACACGAATACAAAAGCTGCTAAAAATATTAGAGAGTAAACAATTAATTTCATAATAAGGACAACCTAATTAGCTTTTAACTTAATCATAATACCTTTAACTTCAAAATCCATATCACGGAATATTAACTTGGACACAAAATATGAGAAATACACGCTTTTAAAGTTTAATGTTGCTGCGAAAAATTAAAGATGCGCGCAGTTTTGCTTTGCAAATAAACACGTGCTCACGACTTTAGGTCTATTTTTAAAAAGTACCGATAGTTTTCCAGAAAAATCTGGTATGCCACGAAGAAGCTTGAGCATTTTAGAGAAAATTTGCATACCCTTTTGCCAATTTTGAGTTCAGTCGATTTTTTTAATTTTGGCCTATGCACTATGGTCCGAGCGGCCGATTTTTTGGCATAAAGTCGAAATTTTTATGTTAATGTTTTGTATTTTGGATTTTAAATTCTTAAAGTTAATAGATCATACATATACAAACTTAAAAAAAAAAAGATTTAAAAGCTTCACTAACGCTTTTAATGAGCTTTCAAAAGTACACAATCGATCAGCTGCTTAGGACTAAGAAATTGGCGCGAGAATATTTTCTTTACGTTTGTGCAAAAAAAAAATCTTTTCTGGCCGGACTAAATTAAATAAATTATGGAAATGGAAGATCAAGGTATGTAATATTTAGTGTGTATAGTACATTTATGTGTAATCTTAGTCTTCGACCTGTGTTTAATGTCCAATTTATGTGTATTTTTATAGAAAATTACCATTATTTCCCTGTTTTTCGTGGAATATAACTAACGAATCGACGTCTGCCCACAAAAACTAAGTACGCCAGTTTGTACATATATATGTCGTTTTTCATCTCTAATTAACACCTTTTCCCCGTTCGTCCCCCTTTTCACGAAATTCCACAATATTCAGGGACCTTAAAGTTTCTTCGTAGCGATCTCTAGAATATTTGGCGCAGCAACAATCGAAAATTAAATTTTTTTCGTATTAGATTTGTGTAAAAATGAGCAATTACCACTTAAACGATGATAAAACATGAGAAATAAATAAAAAAACTTAGTTATTTTGAATCCTTTTTTGTTAAGCATTCATAAGACAAACAAAAGGATATGTCTTCTTTAGCTTATAATTCCGTTAAAAAAATAACAAAAAATATTTTGAGTGTGGGGTTTGAAAGATACAGAGTTGCACCTTTTAAATGTTTTGACAGAATTACAAACCAAGAATCCGTTCGTCTGTAAAACAGGTTTAAAGTGTTCCAAAAACAGAATTTTTCCAAATTTAATGTCCTTTTTCTCAGAATTCTCGCGTGAAATAATTTTTTCGAGAGCACATTTAGAGCACTGATTATTTAAAGCAAATAGTATTTTTAAGATTTCATCAATGTAAATAAATAAAGGTTAAATTGTATAACACAGTGTAGTATTATGAATTTGCTTGTATGGGATTTGTTTGCATGGTATTCGTTTTAAAAAAACAAAATGTGACAATTTTGAAGTCTGTAACTCAATTTTTAGAATTTATGCCAAAAAAATTGACTTTTGGACCATAGTGCTATGGGGGTAACCACTGTGTACTGAGGTCTAGTACGCAATTATTAAAGGGAGAATGTATGATATCCCATTTTTTAATCGCTTTAATTATTTGGTCCAAGTATCTATATTAAAACTAGTAGCCGATTGTAAGTCGGCTCTTAACATACTAGCAACAAACAACCATGAACAGATAACATGGGTGCCAGGGCACAATGATATACCAGGAAACGAAAAGGCGGATGAACTTGCGCGAATGGTGTCGGCAGACGACTCCTATTCAACTAGTCTACCTGAATTCGCAAATACAGTCCAAGCAAGGATTCACGAACACTACAAAACACAAGCTAGTAAAAGTTGGTCGGAAGAGCAGGGTCTCAGGAGATCAAAACTCTCCTGGCCAACCGTCAATAGCAAGAGAACTCAAGAGCTAATAACCAAAAGTAAAAGAGATATTAGAAGGATCACGGCACTCATCACAGGCCATTGGGCCATTAGCACGCAAGCCATGAAGATGGGTCTTCCGTACAACGCTAATTGCAGAAGCTGCAAAGAAACAGACACACAGGAGACACCTGAGCACATGATGTGTCATTGCCCAGCACTAAACCATATCAGGGCGAGATACTTCGAGGTGTATCAGCTGGAATCATTGGGAGAAATAGGAAAGCAGAGGATAACTGCAATCCTAGATTTTCTAAATGGCAGGCTGGTACTGAAGAAAACGCGGACACAACAATTTACGGGGGTGTGGATCAAAACGGAGCTCAGCTCTACTTGGAGGTCCTCAGAGAGGACCTCACCACTTCTACCTACCTACCATCTATATTAAAGTTGATATAAACTAATATAAATATATAACAATAGTTTACAAAATAATTTTTGGAAAATACCCCAAGAAGGATGATGGAAGTTCCTTTTAGAGTTTAGCCCCTAGATCACTAAAAAGAAGTCAACAAATTTTTTAATGGATTCACCTTTTTTAAGCGTATTTTTTAAGAAATATTAGTTGTTAAATTATAGTTGTAAATTAGAACATATATCACCTAAATTGGTAAGGCGCAACTCGTGGTATAAGTAAAAAAAGGACTCACCAATACAAATTTTCTTTAAAAATTCTTTTAACAAAAATTGACCAATTAAAAAAAATGTTGATTCAATTTTTGTGATCTCTGGGGACAACTCTACCAGAAACTACCATCATCCTTCTTGGTGTATTTTGGCTGTTAACTAGTGTGATTACACTGTGCAGCATTTTTAGAGCTTTTTAAATTTACCTCGATGGATGATATATTTTTGGATTCGTTACGAATTCCCAAGTAAAACTGCGTTTTCCAAAAAGTTCCCCGACGTTTCTAAAATTATTCTAAGTATGGGGGTTTGGAAGATAAAGATCTTTTAAAAAACTTTAACATCAAATCAAGCCATGAATCCGTTTGCCTCTGAGAGCTCCGGAAAGTTGGCCAATTTCAACATTTTTCAAACTTTAAGGTCCTTTTGCTAAGAATCCTTGCGTCGGGGAACTTTTTGTAAAACGCAGTTTAACTTAAGAATTCGTAACGAATCCAAAAATATAGCATCCATCGAGGTACATTTTTGATGCTACATAGTGTTATTAATACACAAAGCGATTTAAAAACGTTATATCCCTTGCAAAACTTTTTTAGCCTGATGCACTTGTTTGAAGGAGGTATTTTGGAGAAGATAACCACTGCCGAGTACGCGGTACAGTCCTGCAAGATTTTCAAAAACGACGCCCAACATTACAAGGACGTAGTGGTCACAAAAACTGACAAAAGCAGCGTCAATAGAAAAAGCAGTGAAGTCCAGAGCCGGGCTCATAGCCGCGACAGTGACGTTATCAGTCCGCTTAACTTGCGTATGCTACAAGGTGCTTTTATCGCATTAGGTGCAGGCACGCTTACTGCAGGTGCTGATCTTTTTATTTATGCTTATAATTTGACCTTCTAAACTTACCATGTTCCTTTTTTTCTGCCTAGGTTTAATTCTGCTGTTAGAGCTTTTTTTTTTTAAACTTTCCCTTGATCATAAGGGATTGTGGCGCCTTATATGGAGGCGTCTTTGATGGGATGGACGAGTAAATAAATGTGCGCCGGCCGACCGGCGCTTATCTAAACTGGAAGTGGGCGGATCAAGCTCGAGAGTGTTCTGGAATGTTGATACTCTGTCATCGCGTGCACTCCCCCTCTTCTCACCCTGTTGTCCCACTCCCCCTCCCCTCCCTCGTCAAGCAGAAAACTGAAGAAGCTAACTATACACTAAGTTTTTATAACGAAGAAGATAAATAATAAAAATAATACAATATACAACAAAAAAAAAATGGCTGGTGTTTCACATAACAATAACAATCCTGGGTCTAGTAACAATCCTATCGATATTGTGATGTCTGTAATCTAAATGTTGCTAAAATTAATTGGTCGCATCACTTACGCACCAACTTGCATAAGCAATTATCTAGTGCGCAAATAAGTGATAACTTGCGGTGTATAAGGAGCGCATTTCGCAATCGTATTGAAACTTATTGTAACGAACTGATTTTGTATGTCTGCTCGCTACGAGATTCGTGCGGCTAGCTCAGAGAAGTTATGTGTTCGTCCCACCAAATTTATATAAACGTGACTGCCCAGTAGATCAGTGAGAAAGCACAGAATTCACGGGTTCGAATTGGGTTTATTGCGGGTTTGATTGCAGCGGGCTTGATGGCTCGGTTGGTCTTGGTGTCGCCACTCGTGGTCCTCGGTGTCTCCTCGTGATGTACGTCTCTGCACGTCGATGCGTCGCCTTGGTGATCGACTGCTTCTTTGATTCCGTGCCTCGATCCTGTAGCTCCCTGTAGCTCCTTGTGGACGCTCGGCGATGCTCTCTGGTGCGTCGACTCGACGACTACTCGTAGCGCCTCGGACTCGCAAGGAGATCAGCCGTGCGGGCTTAGGGAAGCGTCACCGTTCTCAGACTAGGGTGAACAGGTGCTGCGTTCTACAGGACAGCGCCTATAAACCCAAAACCGCCTGTCCCTGGCTCTGTCCCGGATGGTCCCACTAGGCTATTGCTCGGATCGCGCTGACAGTCTAGGTGGTCATCTGGAAGCTGCCTAGTGCTTTACCTTGCTTTTCGCCTGGTGTAAACGAACGTCCCACCCTGGCTTCACCCGCTAGCTCGTTCGTGATGTTTCCGCGCAGCTCCATGTCCGTTGCTCTGCTCCTGGTTGCGCTGGTTGTGAGGTTGGACGTAGCGTGGCTTCTGGTACTTGGGGTTACGGCTACGCCAGTCCCGGGTTCGTAAAACCGTGGGTCTCTATAGGTCAGCGCCTTGAAATGACAGCCGGCCTACTGCTCGCCCTTTCTGGCTCGTAACACTCGGGGTTCGGGACACACGCCGGTCCCGGGCTCGTAGAACCGTTGGGTCTCTCTAGGACAGCGCCTTGAAATGACAAACGGCCTGTTCTCTCTAGGACAGCGCCTTGAGCTGACAACTGGCCTATTCTCTCTAGGACAGCGCTTTGAAATGATGACCGGCCTACGGCTCGCCCTTTCTGGCTGGTTGTGCCAGGACCTGTTCGATTTCCACTTGACGGACTGGGCTGACGCCGGGACCCGCCAGAGTAGTGTTTGAAACAAGGCCCCTGGGTTTGGGACGGCTCTCGCCCCGAGTTCACGATCTCTTGTCGCAGGACGTCACTGCTCGACTCTGAGGGACACGCCAGGCGCTATGCGAGGCTTTAGTCGTAGAGGAGTATGAACAGTTCGCCTTGACTTAGCCGTGTGATGCCCACTGGACCTCAGCTACCTGTGTCTCAATTCGGAGATTCCTGATGATCCTATCCCGAACGTCTCGACGTAGCGATCTTGCTCCTTGTAGGCTCCCACGGCGCTGCTTCCGACGAGTTGACTTGTGTTCTCACTTGTAGATTACTTGGCACTGGTTTACTGACTTATTCACTTTGGTATCTTAACTGATCTTGACGGCTTGATTCCTCGTGATCGACTGATCCTGTTGCCAGCGCCCGGCGGCTTTATATAGGGCCTCCGGGAACCGTTATTTCCCTCTTGCGCTCTGCCCGCAGCATCTAGTTCCTGTTTAACCCACTTGTCCTTCACGCACGGCCTTAAATTTCTTATATTTCTGCGTGTTGCTGCCGTCCCGCTGATTCCTCTGGTGCATGTGGCACGCCTCTGTGCCGCTCCGTTGCCGAGATGTGGTTCTGGTGTGGTGTCCACTGGCGGTCATGGGGTGCGCCGGTTGCCTGCTGCCGTTGGCCTTGCTGTGGTGGTGTCCATTGGACGTTATTCGGGGCGTTGGTTGGCTGCAGCTGTTGTCTTTGTGTCCGCTGATGGTTTCCTCGAGGTTCCTGGTCGCCGAAGTCCTCGCACCTTCTGCACACAGCTTGTGCAGGGGCTGCTGGTTTTGCCCTTGAGAATTTGTTCTCTTGTGCGAATGTTTCTCGTTCCTTTTCCAGTTCCTCGTATTCATCAGCTTGGCTCATCAGCGTGTCCAAGTCTGATACTTTGTAGGCTCTTAGGGAGATTCTAAGGTTCGGCGTGCAGTTTTCCTTGATGATGCTCAGCGTCTCCCTCGGGGAATAATTGAGTGGCCTCATCATCGTCTGCATATCAATCATGTAATCCTTGAAGGATTCGCTGTACCCTTTCTTCCGCTGCTTGACTTGATCCGACAGCTTTGTGGTCTTGGTAGAAAATAGGTGTGGAAACTTTCTATGAATTCCGGCCAGGTTCTCCAGGTTAACCATTTTAATGCTTTTCCGGTGAGTAATTCCAGCATCGCTCGGGGAATCATGTCTAGGTCCAGGCCGTATGTGTTGGCGGACCACTCAACTTGCTCAAAAAACTCGAATGGTTTTTCTACGCCGTCGAACCTGAATGACCACTCCCGGACTTGCTTAGCGACCTTGGCATAATCTGGCTTCCTGGGGGTAGAGGTCGGTATTGGTGCTGTAGTTTTCCTTTCCTGGCTTGGTTCTCTCTTTGCCTCCTTTTGCATATTGTCGACACTCAAACTTGCCACTAGGTCTTCCCCCTCGACGTTAGTTATCTTTATACTGGTGCCTGGTCTGTCGCCGTATTTTGTTTCCAGCTCGGCCCAGATATCGACGAGATTGGGGTCGTTCTCCGTCTCTGAATAATATTCAGATAATGCCTTTCTGATGTCTTCCGCTCTGCCTTCCAGAGCAATGTTTAATCTCTGTGAGACATGGGCAAAGCCCTCCTTTTTTAGACGGTAAATCCACCTCTTCCCCATTCTGCCTGTTGTTGCTTTCACTGCTGGGACAATCACGTTTTGGGCGCCAGATGTTACGAACTGATTTTGTATGTCTGCTCGCTACGAGATTCGTGCGGGTAGCTCAGAGAAGTTATGTGTTCGTCCCACCAAATTTATCATTCTCATTCTCCACACTCTCTTTGGGAGAGTTCTGTCTCTTCGGAGCTAGAGTCTCCAAACTCTCAGTCTCCATTATTTATTCTCCAAACTCTCTTCATCAGAGTTCTCTCTCCAAACTCTTATTCTCCAAACTCTCTTCGCCGTGCCGCTACTACGCTAATTCGCCGCGTAACTGGTAAGCGGTTGGCCATCCGTTATTCTTGCTGCTGTTATTTGTGGGGACTTATTCAACTCCTCACATTATATAATCACAAATCATCCAGTTCAATTTCGACAGTCAATGCGAACGGTTGTGCCTTTCTTGTGCTCGCTCAAGTAAAAACACCTTCCAGTACCCGAAGTTAAGCTACGCGTAATCTATTTATAGATCCCTTATCAGTTTGAAAGACAATTTGACTCACGCTCGTAACACAACAAGTACAGCTTAAGTCACCAAAAACCAACAATGCTCGACCCCCCCTGGAAGAGGCCCCCGGCACCCGATGGGAAATTCCTCGTGGTCTCCAGATCGGACAATGAAACATTTAAAAAAACCTCACCGTTTCTAATCAAAAAGTCAATCGACTCTGCCGTAGGTGGAGAAGTCTCAGAGTGCAAAAAAACTAGAGAAGGACACCTATTGATTAAAACAAAAAGCCCAAACCAAACTGAAAAACTCTGCAAACTTAACATAATGCCTGGAGACATACCAATTCAAGTCTCAGAACATCGATCACTAAACTCTTGCAAAGGAGTGATATACTGCAACGACTTAAGAGATATCGAAGAGGTAGAAATTTTGGAAAACCTAAAACAACAAAATGTCATAGAAGTAAAAAAAATTTTGAAAAAATCAATGTTTGGAATCCCCACCGAAACTGGACTTATAATACTTACATACTCGCTACTCAACCTACCGGAAAACATCAACATTGGATATGAAAGAATCAAAATTCGACCATATATCCCACAGCCAATGCGTTGTAGCAATTGCCAGCGTATTGGACACATTGCAAAGTTTTGCGAAAGATCAGGTGCCTGCCCGAATTGCTGCCGCTCTATTCATACCGACGTTCTGAATGGAGAAGAATGCAAAGAAACTCCACAGTGTATTAATTGCCTAGAAAACAAATACCCTAATTGCAATCATCACGCAAGAGATAGGAAGTGCCCTGTCTTCATAACCCATCAAGAAGTACAAGCAATAAAAACCTTACAAAAAGTGGACTACCGAAAAGCCTGGTCAATCTACAAGGAGAGACACCAACACGATGGGTCGTTGTATTCATCAGTTGCAAAGTCTAGCCAAAATCAAACACACCAACAACAGGAAGCAACACAAAGCCCAACCAAACCCACACCATCAACAACCTTGGAGAAACCATCAACAAGCGCCCAACGGAAAATTATCACCTATGAAGACGAAGATGGGATGTCCACCAGCTCCATCAGCTCGGAACAAAATGCCAACGATAAGTCTAAAACATGCAAAATTTACCCAAAAAACCTCTCCAAAAGAGATAAAAGACTTTTAAAAAAAGCCAACGAGAGCCCAAAAACCTCAATGCTAACTAGATCTAAAATTAAGAACTTAATAAACACAGAAGGAATTCATAATCTAAATTAAGAAAACCTCCAACATAGCCCCATCAACTCATTCCAACCCTTTAAAATGTCTCTTAATATACTACAATGGAATATAAACGGTTATAGTAACAACTATAACGAACTCTTAATTTTAATAAGACAACACAATCCAAAAATAATTTCTATTCAAGAAACCCATATAACACCTTCCCAACACATCCCTATCCCAGTCAATTTTGAATTATACCACACAACATCTATCGTAGCTAAGGGCGGAGTCGCCTTATTAATTCATAAAACACTACAACACAGACAAATCCCTACGGGAAATATATTCGAGACCATTGCGCTCGAAGTTCAATCAGCAAAAAAATGTAATATATTCGCAACATACATTCCTCCTAATCAAAAATTCACACATAATGAATTGAAAACAATGTTCCCAAGCGCTAACACACCATCTATTATCACAGGTGACTTTAATAGTTGGAATAGTATGTGGGGATCACCCAAGAATAATAAAAGAGGAAACATTTTAGGGAAATTTATACTCAACAGCAACTATATCATTCTAAATAATGGCAAACCCACACACTTCTCCACACATAGCTCATATACCCACATTGACTTAGCCCTTTGCTCACCTGACCTTAAAATTCACACCACTTTTAAAATTAGCGACACATTGCAAGGAAGTGACCACTTCCCCATCAGCATACAATTGTTCCACTCACAGGAAAAAAAAGAGAATAGATACATACCTAGATTTATTATAAACTTAGCCAATTGGGACCAATATGAATTACTTACAAACAACTTAAACTCTTTCTTAACTATTTCACAAAATACTAACAAAGAAGCCAGTAACATCCATAAAATAATTTTACAAAGTGCTTATAAAAGCATCCCCCAAACTAAGCCCCCTAAACAACACCACAACGTTCCCTGGTGGAACAAAAACTTAGAATCCTTAAAAAAACAAAAAAACACAGCCTGGAGAAAATTTAACCAAAATATGAACAAATAAACTTTAAACGAACTAACGCGCTATACAGAAGGGAAATTAGAACAAGTAAGAAAGAAAGCATACAAACGTTAACATCCAACATCAACCCAGACACCAAATGCCAAACAATTTGGAACAAAATTCGAACATTCTGTGGCTTACATAAGTCAACGACTATTCATTGTATAATAGACCAAAATTCAAGCAACCCCTTAACAAATCAAGAAGATATAGCCAAAGCTTTCTCCAACCATTGGTCTTCACGATCCGAAGACAACAATTTCTCAACTTTTTTCTTCAAGCCAAAAACGACATAATAAACAACACGCAACTCGATGTACCGCACAAAACAGCAGAATTTATGGAACACAACATTAATTTCATAGAATTCTCTGCAGCCTTGAATAGCCTTAAAGGAAATACACCAGGGTACGATAAAATCAATTACGCAATGATAAAACACGCTTCAAAACCCTTAAAAAATAGAATAATAGCCCTCTTTAATAGCATCTTAAAAACACAAATACCCCAAATATACAAAGTCAGCACCATTATACCAATACACAAGCCCGGAAAGGACAAGACATTGATCGAATCCTACCGCCCCATATCGCTAAATCCCTGCATATCAAAAATATTAGATAAAATTATTTCCAAACGACTATGGTGGTTTGTTACAACAAACAAACTGCTTAATAATCACCAACTTGGCTTTAGAAAAGGCAAATCAGTTACAGACTGTCTACTGTAGATTTTGAGAAGGCATTTGAAAAGATAGGATTACACACAATACTAAGCCAATTACGGACTTGGGGTTGCGGTGAAACCATCATAAAATATGTAAGCAACTTTATGACGAACCGAAAAATTCGAGTACGTACGAATCAGGTACACTCAAACATTCGAAATCTGTATAATGGTATTCCGCAAGGATCCCCATTATCAGTTATCCTATTTCTAATAGCATTTAACAGCATAGCTGACATCATAGAGAAACACAAAAACCTTAAATTCACGGCTTATGCGGATGATTTCAATATACTTATCGACCTAAAAAGAGGAAAATCCCTAAGACCCAATCTAGACACTCTTTTCACTGAAATAAACAACTGGTGCTCAATCT
This sequence comes from Drosophila prostipennis, assembly GCA_037075205.1. NCBI lineage: Eukaryota > Metazoa > Arthropoda > Insecta > Diptera > Drosophilidae > Drosophila > Drosophila prostipennis. The sequence continues at coordinate 28,577 of JBAMCJ010005358.1, read as the reverse complement.
CCGGTGCGTCACTATCCATAAATAAATGCAACCACATTCATATATGTAGGAAAATCAACTGCAAATGCAAAATAGACATAAGCTCATGCGTGATCAAAACATCTAAAGAAATAACCATTCTAGAACTAACCCTTAACTCAAAATACAGGTGGAACTCCCACATTAATAAACTAAAAAAGTCACTGTCTAAACCGTTAAACATAATTAAATGTCTGTCAAACTATAAGTACAATTGTCACCCATGCACCCTAGTCCAAATAGCAAAAAGTCTATGCATTTCAAAAATAGAATACGCTCTACCAATATACGGTAACGCCCCAAAGTCTACTTTAAGGCCAATTAAGACTTACATGAACTCAGCTCTGCGCTCTGCGTTAGGAGCATTTTACTCCACTCCAACCCACAACCTCTACCTCGAGGCGAATGTTTGCCCACTGGAAAACAAAATCCTATTTGCAAAAGCCAAACTTTTCAATACAATAGTACTCTCCCATGACACCCCCCTTAATACATTAGCGAAAAAAATTATAAATAAACACAATAAAAAATACAAGAACTCAGTGCTCCAAGACTGCATCAACATTTGCTCTAATCTTAACCTAACAATTACATTAGCTAAAAAACTACCTAAAGCCAATCCACCATGGCACATTAATCCCGACACAATAGACACCCACCTTAATAAAAATGAAAAATCAATTACCCCAAAGGAGGTATTTTTAAAAGAATTTTTTGAAACTAAAAACAAATTAAAAGACTATACCCTTATATACACAGACGGATCTTTATCAAAAGAAATAATCGGCTATGCAATAACAACAGAGAGCTCAATCTTAAAACTAGGAGTACTCCCGGAGTACTCTTCAGTGTATACAGCCGAAGCTACAGCAATCCTTGAAGCGATCAAGATATCCTTAAAAGTGAGAGGGAAAACATGCATTTGCACTGATTCCCTATCGGTAGTTGAAGGCATAAAAAACATAGAAAATTCTACACATATGATCTCCCAAATTCGAAGTCTGCTAATAAACAACTTTCCAAAAATTAAAATACTGTGGATACCAAGGCACGTTGGTATAACAGGAAATGAATTTGCCGATGAAGCTGCTAAAGCAGCCACAATTTCCCCCTTAATAGTATCACCTAACATAAATAAATCAGATATAAACAGATATTTAAAATCAACACTCATAAATTTTTCTTCACACCTGCTTAATCAAACTTCTACCTGGTACCAAACTTATAATGACGGCCAACTCAATATTGCCCACTACACAAAAAACACTTTCTTTGCCAGGCTGACAAGAACTGAACAAATCAAACTTATACGGTTACGACTTGGTCATACTAAGCTGACCCATGCAAATAGATTCCTTCAACCTCCTTCCAACCAATGCCAATTCTGCAACAACCCTGACACATCAATCAAACATATTTTAAACGAATGCCCATCGTTTCAAAACATTAGACCCTCAACACCGAACTCCGATCTCATTCCTCTATGAACTAACCCAAAACCGGAAAACCTACTTATCATTCTTACTTTCCTTAAAAAAGCCAACTTACTTAATTAAATTAAATTATTTCAGCAAACAATCAAAGAACAAGTGATCACTCTACTCCAAGAAGCTCAACAAAAACACGTTAATATCAAATTTAATTTTGAACAATTCTGTAATTATGTATTGATTAAAAAAAGAGAAAAGATCAGTGTGAAATAAATCTCAAATCATTTCAAACAAAAATGCAAGCCTTAAATCCAACATCGAGTCAGACTGAAAATCTAAATGAAATAATAAAAAATTTAAATGACTATATAAAAAGTGAAATGAGTGAGTTTCAAGAACGAGATAGTGGTTGGTCCCTAATTGAAATAGTTCATTTAGAAGTTAATATAAATAAATATCAGCCCATAAAGGGTTCGAATTCATTGACTTGCCAAGAGAAATACTAAACAGAACAGCCTGCCTCAACTTGAAAAATAGAGACGAATATTGTTTTAAATGGGCATTAATATCAGCTTTCGTGAAACTTCGTAAAAACAACAATCGACCCAATCAGTATAAACTGTTGGCGCCGAAAGCTTGAATGGAAGAAGACTCGCAGTATTTAGTTTAGTTCACTTTTGAAAACATTGAAGAGTAATTGTAATTTTCAGAAGTCATTCCAATTGTAATTATCGCACAAAGAAATATCGATGTATCGAATAGAATCGAGTAGATCGAATAGAATCGAGTAGAATCGAGAGAATAGCAATAAAGAAAGAAGAAGAATAAGGCATTATCAAAAAAACCGACTGAGCTGACTAGCGGCGAACTTGCGCCTTTTTTATAGCCTGAGATTTGGGTCCAGGGCTAGTTCAGGAAATAGCGGAATCATTTGGCGCCCGAACAGGGACCCTTGGAGAAGGTCCTTTCTTGGAGCTCATCGTTGGAGCACCTCATTTGGAACTCACCAGTTGGAGTTCATCGCAGGAGCACCCCATTTGGAATTCACCATTTGGAATTCACAACAGGAGCACCCCATTTGGAATTCACCATTTGGAACTCACCACTCGGAGCTTATCACAGGAGCACCACTACTTGGAGCTCACCACAGGAGCACCTCATTTGGAACTCACCAGTCGGAGTTCATCGCAGGAGCACCACTACTTGGAGCTCACCACAGGAGCACCCCATTTGGAACTCAACACTTGTAGCTCATCACGGGAGCACCCCCATTAAAGCTCATCGTTGGAGCACATAATTCCTCGATCACTCGGCGGCGCGAAGCTGTGCTGAATTGTGTGTGATTTCTGGCTTGGCGCACTTGGTGCCTTTTGCATGGTATGTTTATTTGATCGGAGAAAAACTGCAGGTTTAATTTCTACATAAAGCAGCAAATTTGTTGTTCGAAACGTGGTGCACGTGGTCTTGGGGGTATCAGATTGCGAAGTCTGTACTACATACACACATACGTGTACATCATTGCGGTACATAGGCTTGAAGGTGTGCATTGCTGAGCTTTTTGGAGAAGCGTGCGTGTGTGAGTGATAGCGCGGCACGCGGCGGAACGGTTTTTTATAAGATTGAGATTTTGTCGAAGTTTAACTAAGTGCGCAACAGACTTGTAGAGTTACGTCGCCCATAACCTCCATTAGCACAGAGAATAAACATGGGCCCTAGAAAAAACAAGGAAGATGAGTTCCTTTTATCACGTGACGGCTTATTAAGTTCTCTCGAGCGTAACGGCAATTTTATGGAGAAAAATGGGCAGACCATGACCGCCGCAGAGTTAGAGGCTAGGCTTAGTTTAGTGGAGTCAGTGTTTGTACAGTTATGTGAGGTACAAGGCCAAATAGAAAGGAGTGCGGAAAACGCTCAAGAATATGAATGTAGACAGTGATTTGAGGATAGCTATTGTCGCATCAAGGCCGCGATATTAGGGCACTTGGCGGCAAGGGGGAGACAAGCATCGCTGGCGTCTGGGTCCGGAGGAAACGGTGCATCAATCATCGGGACATCTGTGGCAAAGTTGCCATCTGTAAAATTGCCAGAATTTTGTGGCAAACATACGGGTTGGACCAGTTGGTTCAACTCCTTTACCACTTTAGTTGATTCGGATGCAACTTTGGACGAGCTTACTAAATTTGTTCATCTAAAATCATGTTTAGGGCCCATTCCCTTACGAACAATTGACTGTTTGGAATTGTCTCAGGGTAACTACCGAAAGGCGATTCAGCTGCTGAGAGATCGGTTTGAAAACCGAGCTCTGATAGTGAAATCTCATATTGGGGAGATATTCCAAATTCGTCGAGTAAGAGTTACTGATGCCGATTCCTTACGCAGCCTAGTGGACTCCGTGAACTCCCACCTCACCGCGCTCAGGTCTTTAGGAACAGATTCCGAAATTCTCAATGCAGTTGTATTTCATTTAGCGCGCAGTAAGCTAGATGAGGAATCGCTCTTCGCCGTGCCGCTACTACGCTAATTCGCCGCGTAACTGGTAAGCGGTTGGCCATCCGTTATTCTTGCTGCTGTTATTTGTGGGGACTTATTCAACTCCTCACATTATATAATCACAAATCATCCAGTTCAATTTCGACAGTCAATGCGAACGGTTGTGCCTTTCTTGTGCTCGCTCAAGTAAAAACACCTTCCAGTACCCGAAGTTAAGCTATCTATTTATCTATTTATAGATCCCTTATCAGTTTGAAAGACAATTTGACTCACGCTCGTAACACAACAAGTACAGCTTAAGTCACCAAAAACCAACAATGCTCGACCCCCCCTGGAAGAGGCCCCCGGCACCCGATGGGAAATTCCTCGTGGTCTCCAGATCGGACAATGAAACATTTAAAAAAACCTCACCGTTTCTAATCAAAAAGTCAATCGACTCTGCCGTAGGTGGAGAAGTCTCAGAGTGCAAAAAAACTAGAGAAGGACACCTATTGATTAAAACAAAAAGCCCAAACCAAACTGAAAAACTCTGCAAACTTAACATAATGCCTGGAGACATACCAATTCAAGTCTCAGAACATCGATCACTAAACTCTTGCAAAGGAGTGATATACTGCAACGACTTAAGAGATATCGAAGAGGTAGAAATTTTGGAAAACCTAAAACAACAAAATGTCATAGAAGTAAAAAAAATTTTGAAAAAATCAATGTTTGGAATCCCCACCGAAACTGGACTTATAATACTTACATACTCGCTACTCAACCTACCGGAAAACATCAACATTGGATATGAAAGAATCAAAATTCGACCATATATCCCACAGCCAATGCGTTGTAGCAATTGCCAGCGTATTGGCCACATTGCAAAGTTTTGCGAAAGATCAGGTGCCTGCCCGAATTGCTGCCGCTCTATTCATACCGACGTTCTGAATGGAGAAGAATGCAAAGAAACTCCACAGTGTATTAATTGCCTAGAAAACAAATACCCTAATTGCAATCATCACGCAAGAGATAGGAAGTGCCCTGTCTTCATAACCCATCAAGAAGTACAAGCAATAAAAACCTTACAAAAAGTGGACTACCGAAAAGCCTGGTCAATCTACAAGGAGAGACACCAACACGATGGGTCGTTGTATTCATCAGTTGCAAAGTCTAGCCAAAATCAAACACACCAACAACAGGAAGCAACACAAAGCCCAACCAAACCCACACCATCAACAACCTTGGAGAAACCATCAACAAGCGACCAACGGAAAATTATCACCTATGAAGACGAAGATGGGATGTCCACCAGCTCCATCAGCTCGGAACAAAATGCCAACGATAAGTCTAAAACATGCAAAATTTACCCAAAAAACCTCTCCAAAAGAGATAAAAGACTTTTAAAAAAGCCAACGAGAGCCCAAAAACCTCAATGCTAACTAGATCTAAAATTAAGAACTTAATAAACACAGAAGGAATTCATAATCTAAATTAAGAAAACCTCCAACATAGCCCCATCAACTCATTCCAACCCTTTAAAATGTCTCTTAATATACTACAATGGAATATAAACGGTTATAGTAACAACTATAACGAACTCTTAATTTTAATAAGACAACACAATCCAAAAATAATTTCTATTCAAGAAACCCATATAACACCTTCCCAACACATCCCTATCCCAGTCAATTTTGAATTATACCACACAACATCTATCGTAGCTAAGGGCGGAGTCGCCTTATTAATTCATAAAACACTACAACACAGACAAATCCCTACGGGAAATATATTCGAGACCATTGCGCTCGAAGTTCAATCAGCAAAAAAATGTAATATATTCGCAACATACATTCCTCCTAATCAAAAATTCACACATAATGAATTGAAAACAATGTTCCCAAGCGCTAACACACCATCTATTATCACAGGTGACTTTAATAGTTGGAATAGTATGTGGGGATCACCCAAGAATAATAAAAGAGGAAACATTTTAGGGAAATTTATACTCAACAGCAACTATATCATTCTAAATAATGGCAAACCCACACACTTCTCCACACATAGCTCATATACCCACATTGACTTAGCCCTTTGCTCACCTGACCTTAAAATTTACACCACTTTTAAAATTAGCGACACATTGCAAGGAAGTGACCACTTCCCCATCAGCATACAATTGTTCCACTCACAGGAAAAAAAAGAGAATAGATACATACCTAGATTTATTATAAACTTAGCCAATTGGGACCAATATGAATTACTTACAAACAACTTAAACTCTTTCTTAACTATTTCACAAAATACTAACAAAGAAGCCAGTAACATCCATAAAATAATTTTACAAAGTGCTTATAAAAGCATCCCCCAAACTAAGCCCCCTAAACAACACCACAACGTTCCCTGGTGGAACAAAAACTTAGAATCCTTAAAAAAACAAAAAAACACAGCCTGGAGAAAATTTAACCAAAATATGAACAAATAAACTTTAAACGAACTAACGCGCTATACAGAAGGGAAATTAGAACAAGTAAGAAAGAAAGCATACAAACGTTAACATCCAACATCAACCCAGACACCAAATGCCAAACAATTTGGAACAAAATTCGAACATTCTGTGGCTTACATAAGTCAACGACTATTCATTGTATAATAGACCAAAATTCAAGCAACCCCTTAACAAATCAAGAAGATATAGCCAAAGCTTTCTCCAACCATTGGTCTTCACGATCCGAAGACAACAATTTCTCAACTTTTTTTCTTCAAGCCAAAAACGACATAATAAACAACACGCAACTCGATGTACCGCACAAAACAGCAGAATTTATGGAACACAACATTAATTTCATAGAATTCTCTGCAGCCTTGAATAGCCTTAAAGGAAATACACCAGGGTACGATAAAATCAATTACGCAATGATAAAACACGCTTCAAAACCCTTAAAAAATAGAATAATAGCCCTCTTTAATAGCATCTTAAAAACACAAATACCCCAAATATACAAAGTCAGCACCATTATACCAATACACAAGCCCGGAAAGGACAAGACATTGATCGAATCCTACCGCCCCATATCGCTAAATCCCTGCATATCAAAAATATTAGATAAAATTATTTCCAAACGACTATGGTGGTTTGTTACAACAAACAAACTGCTTAATAATCACCAACTTGGCTTTAGAAAAGGCAAATCAGTTACAGACTGTCTACTGTAGATTTTGAGAAGGCATTTGAAAAGATAGGATTACACACAATACTAAGCCAATTACGGACTTGGGGTTGCGGTGAAACCATCATAAAATATGTAAGCAACTTTATGACGAACCGAAAAATTCGAGTACGTACGAATCAGGTACACTCAAACATTCGAAATCTGTATAATGGTATTCCGCAAGGATCCCCATTATCAGTTATCCTATTTCTAATAGCATTTAACAGCATAGCTGACATCATAGAGAAACACAAAAACCTTAAATTCACGGCTTATGCGGATGATTTCAATATACTTATCGACCTAAAAAGAGGAAAATCCCTAAGACCCAATCTAGACACTCTTTTCACTGAAATAAACAACTGGTGCTCAATCTCCGGTGCGTCACTATCCATAAATAAATGCAACCACATTCATATATGTAGGAAAATCAACTGCAAATGCAAAATAGACATAAGCTCATGCGTGATCAAAACATCTAAAGAAATAACCATTCTAGAACTAACCCTTAACTCAAAATACAGGTGGAACTCCCACATTAATAAACTAAAAAAGTCACTGTCTAAACCGTTAAACATAATTAAATGTCTGTCAAACTATAAGTACAATTGTCACCCATGCACCCTAGTCCAAATAGCAAAAAGTCTATGCATTTCAAAAATAGAATACGCTCTACCAATATACGGTAACGCCCCAAAGTCTACTTTAAGGCCAATTAAGACTTACATGAACTCAGCTCTGCGCTCTGCGTTAGGAGCATTTTACTCCACTCCAACCCACAACCTCTACCTCGAGGCGAATGTTTGCCCACTGGAAAACAAAATCCTATTTGCAAAAGCCAAACTTTTCAATACAATAGTACTCTCCCATGACACCCCCCTAATACATTAGCGAAAAAAATTATAAATAAACACAATAAAAAATACAAGAACTCAGTGCTCCAAGACTGCATCAACATTTGCTCTAATCTTAACCTAACAATTACATTAGCTAAAAAACTACCTAAAGCCAATCCACCATGGCACATTAATCCCGACACAATAGACACCCACCTTAATAAAAATGAAAAATCAATTACCCCAAAGGAGGTATTTTTAAAAGAATTTTTTGAAACTAAAAACAAATTAAAAGACTATACCCTTATATACACAGACGGATCTTTATCAAAAGAAATAATCGGCTATGCAATAACAACAGAGAGCTCAATCTTAAAACTAGGAGTACTCCCGGAGTACTCTTCAGTGTATACAGCCGAAGCTACAGCAATCCTTGAAGCGATCAAGATATCCTTAAAAGTGAGAGGGAAAACATGCATTTGCACTGATTCCCTATCGGTAGTTGAAGGCATAAAAAACATAGAAAATTCTACACATATGATCTCCCAAATTCGAAGTCTGCTAATAAACAACTTTCCAAAAATTAAAATACTGTGGATACCAAGTCACGTTGGTATAACAGGAAATGAATTTGCCGATGAAGCTGCTAAAGCAGCCACAATTTCCCCCTTAATAGTATCACCTAACATAAATAAATCAGATATAAACAGATATTTAAAATCAACACTCATAAATTTTTCTTCACACCTGCTTAATCAAACTTCTACCTGGTACCAAACTTATAATGACGGCCAACTCAATATTGCCCACTACACAAAAAACACTTTCTTTGCCAGGCTGACAAGAACTGAACAAATCAAACTTATACGGTTACGACTTGGTCATACTAAGCTGACCCATGCAAATAGATTCCTTCAACCTCCTTCCAACCAATGCCAATTCTGCAACAACCCTGACACATCAATCAAACATATTTTAAACGAATGCCCATCGTTTCAAAACATTAGACCCTCAACACCGAACTCCGATCTCATTCCTCTATGAACTAACCCAAAACCGGAAAACCTACTTATCATTCTTACTTTCCTTAAAAAAGCCAACTTACTTAATCGCCTGTAAGATATACTTCTTATCAACATATACCTATTATACCTATTATTACGTTCTAAAATCAAATGTTAATCTTAAGACTACTATATTACCCATTATATCAATTGTCATTTAATTAAACGTTAAATGCTAAACGTTCTAGATAATAAGATGGAAAATTTATGAAACGTTAATCAGCCGAAAGCCACAGCAGCTATGGCTGTCACTCCCTACGGTAGCTTAATTTTGTAAAATAAGCATACCCTGTACAAATAAATAAATAAATAATCACAAATCATAGTAAAGAATGCTTGGATATCAAATTATTTCAGCAAACAATCAAAGAACAAGTGATCACTCTACTCCAAGAAGCTCAACAAAAACACGTTAATATCAAATTTAATTTTGAACAATTCTGTAATTATGTATTGATTAAAAAAAGAGAAAAGATCAGTGTGAAATAAATCTCAAATCATTTCAAACAAAAATGCAAGCCTTAAATCCAACATCGAGTCAGACTGAAAATCTAAATGAAATAATAAAAAATTTAAATGACTATATAAAAAGTGAAATGAGTGAGTTTCAAGAACGAGATAGTGGTTGGTCCCTAATTGAAATAGTTCATTTAGAAGTTAATATAAATAAATATCAGCCCATAAAGGGTTCGAATTCATTGACTTGCCAAGAGAAATACTAAACAGAACAGCCTGCCTCAACTTGAAAAATAGAGACGAATATTGTTTTAAATGGGCATTAATATCAGCTTTCGTGAAACTTCGTAAAAACAACAATCGACCCAATCAGTATAAACTGTTGGCGCCGAAAGCTTGAATGGAAGAAGACTCGCAGTATTTAGTTTAGTTCACTTTTGAAAACATTGAAGAGTAATTGTAATTTTCAGAAGTCATTCCAATTGTAATTATCGCACAAAGAAATATCGATGTATCGAATAGAATCGAGTAGATCGAATAGAATCGAGTAGAATCGAGAGAATAGCAATAAAGAAAGAAGAAGAATAAGGCATTATCAAAAAAACCGACTGAGCTGACTAGCGGCGAACTTGCGCCTTTTTTATAGCCTGAGATTTGGGTCCAGGGCTAGTTCAGGAAATAGCGGAATCATTTGGCGCCCGAACAGGGACCCTTGGAGAAGGTCCTTTCTTGGAGCTCATCGTTGGAGCACCTCATTTGGAACTCACCAGTTGGAGTTCATCGCAGGAGCACCCCATTTGGAATTCACCATTTGGAATTCACAACAGGAGCACCCCATTTGGAATTCACCCATTTGGAACTCACCACTCGGAGCTTATCACAGGAGCACCACTACTTGGAGCTCACCACAGGAGCACCTCATTTGGAACTCACCAGTCGGAGTTCATCGCAGGAGCACCACTACTTGGAGCTCACCACAGGAGCACCCCCATTTGGAACTCAACACTTGTAGCTCATCACGGGAGCACCCCCATTAAAGCTCATCGTTGGAGCACATAATTCCTCGATCACTCGGCGGCGCGAAGCTGTGCTGAATTGTGTGTGATTTCTGGCTTGGCGCACTTGGTGCCTTTTGCATGGGTATGTTTATTTGATCGGAGAAAAACTGCAGGTTTAATTTCTACATAAAGCAGCAAATTTGTTGTTCGAAACGTGGTGCACGTGGTCTTGGGGGTATCAGATTGCGAAGTCTGTACTACATACACACATACGTGTACATCATTGCGGTACATAGGCTTGAAGGTGTGCATTGCTGAGCTTTTTGGAGAAGCGTGCGTGTGTGAGTGATAGCGCGGCACGCGGCGGAACGGTTTTTTATAAGATTGAGATTTTGTCGAAGTTTAACTAAGTGCGCAACAGACTTGTAGAGTTACGTCGCCCATAACCTCCATTAGCACAGAGAATAAACATGGGCCTCTAGAAAAAACAAGGAAGATGAGTTCCTTTTATCACGTGACGGCTTATTAAGTTCTCTCGAGCGTAACGGCAATTTTATGGAGAAAAATGGGCAGACCATGACCGCCGCAGAGTTAGAGGCTAGGCTTAGTTTAGTGGAGTCAGTGTTTGTACAGTTATGTGAGGTACAAGGCCAAATAGAAAGGAGTGCGGAAAACGCTCAAGAATATGAATGTAGACAGTGATTTGAGGATAGCTATTGTCGCATCAAGGCCGCGATATTAGGGCACTTGGCGGCAAGGGGGAGACAAGCATCGCTGGCGTCTGGGTCCGGAGGAAACGGTGCATCAATCATCGGGACATCTGTGGCAAAGTTGCCATCTGTAAAATTGCCAGAATTTTGTGGCAAACATACGGGTTGGACCAGTTGGTTCAACTCCTTTACCACTTTAGTTGATTCGGATGCAACTTTGGACGAGCTTACTAAATTTGTTCATCTAAAATCATGTTTAGGGCCCATTCCCTTACGAACAATTGACTGTTTGGAATTGTCTCAGGGTAACTACCGAAAGGCGATTCAGCTGCTGAGAGATCGGTTTGAAAACCGAGCTCTGATAGTGAAATCTCATATTGGGGAGATATTCCAAATTCGTCGAGTAAGAGTTACTGATGCCGATTCCTTACGCAGCCTAGTGGACTCCGTGAACTCCCACCTCACCGCGCTCAGGTCTTTAGGAACAGATTCCGAAATTCTCAATGCAGTTGTATTTCATTTAGCGCGCAGTAAGCTAGATGAGGAATCGCTAGATAGATGGGAACAAGAATATGACTGCACAAAGCTACCGTCGTGGCCATTGCTATGTACATTTTTGGATAATCGAGGGGTCAACCTAGCAGGACGAGAAGTGAGGAAGTCAGTTAATAGTAAATTCCAGAGTAAAGGCGACACCAAGAAAATTAGTTTAGTGGCGTCCGTACCAAACCCTTGCCCGGGACTTTGTCATATCTGTTCAGGACCTCATCGAGTAAAGGCTTGTCAGGAATTCAGATCCCTAATCCCGGTTCAAAGATATCAAGAGGTCAAAAGGCATGATTTGTGTTTGCTGTGTTTCAGCAAGCGCCATAAGACCAAACAAAAGTGCAAAAAAGTGCAACGCAGCGCGATGTGTGGCGTGTCATAAGCCGCATCATGACCTATTACATAGAGGAGATCCAGAGGTAGGCAACGCAAGAGCTGATGGGGGAAACGATCTAAGATCCTCCAGTTCGTTGCATAGCGCTCTCTTGGCAAACCGTTCGACAAGCTTCTTAGCAGCAGCAGTGCTGGTTCGAGACCGAGACGGCAACTACCAGCCATGCAGATGCGTGCTCGATTCGGGTAGTCAACTGAATTTTGTGACAGCCAGTTTTGCGAACAAGCTAAAGCTAGACATCCAAAAGGTAAATCACTCGTTGACAGGGATAGGTGGTGCAGAAATTAAAACTTCGGGCCAAGTAAGAGCCACATTTAAATCCCGAGTGACCAATTTTGTTGCAACTGATGAGTTTAGCGTATTGTCAAAAATCGCTAAGTATAATCCAGGAACTGCAGCGGGTGGGTTTCAAATTCCAGAAGAAATAAAGCTGGCCGTCCCGTCCTATTACTCAGCAGAGGAAATTCACATGCTAATTGGAGTAAATATATTCTTTAAGCTCATAGTAGCAGGACAAGTTAAAATGGGCACTAACTTACCGGTTCTGCACAAATCCCTATTGGATGGATAGTTGTGGCGGAATACACACCAACGAACCAATCCTGTCAATCCATGTCAGTTGACCAATCTAATAAGGTAGATGAGTTAACTTTTCTTGTTCAGAAATTTTTGGAGTGCGAAGGAATCCCTAGGCCTACAAAGCGACTTAGCGCAGACGAGGAGTTCTGTGAGCAACGGTAACAAAGAACCAAGAAAATTGGAGATTCGTATCAGATAGCTTGTGTTTCCTTAATCTGGAAAAAAAGCCTTAATCGCTCCCCAGAGCTAAAGGCTAGCTAGTTTTGTAGAAGAATATACCAGGTTGGATCATCTTGAAGAGGTTCCTCCGGAGACAGTGCGTGACGTAAAGTACATTTGCCCGCATCACCCAGTCATTCGACCTGACAGCTTAACCACCAAGCTGCGAGTCGTATTTGACGTCTCTTGTAAGACCAGTAACGGGAAGTCTCTAAATGACATAACCGATTTTATAGGTATGCCCTAAACGCCGACATCTCTAAGATGTACAGACAGATTCTAGTTCAACCAGAAGACCAGCTTTATCAATGCATTTTTTGGCTGGCCACAACCCAAGAGCCTATAAAGGTATTGCGCCTAAAGACTGTTACTTATGGCACTAACTCGACACCTTACCTTGCAGTGCGCTGCCTACGCTACTTAGCGGAGCTTCACGGTGAGCAATACCCCATGGCTAGGGATGCAATAGAGCGAAACTGTTATATGGATGACATGCTGTGCGGAGCCGAATATATAGCTGAATTAGTTAACCTAAAAAGGGAAGTAATCGAATTACTGAATTTGGGCCGGTTCGAACTGCACAAGTGGCGCTCTAACTGCGACACTTACCGAGACAAGACGTTAGATTCTAAGTTTCTTGCCCTAAAAACGGCCGACACCAAGGCTCTCCGGCATTTTTTTGCAGCAGCTGAGGACTCGTTTCGGTTTTCATACTCAGCAGACGGATCGACAATAATTACGAAGCGTAGGGTGCTGTCTGAGTTAGCTCAACTATTTGACCCGCTAGGATTCCTAAGTCCAGTCATAATTATAGAAAAATCTTTGTGCAGGAGTTGTGAAAAGCGTTAAATATCGATTGGGATCAGGAGCTACCACCAAACTTAGCCCTGCAGTGGGAGAAATATAGAAAGAGAATTAAGTCAAGGGAGATTGTTGCCAACTTCCTAGAGCCGCAATCCCAACCACAATCGATACAGTATCCCTGGAACTTTGCGGGTTCTCCGACGCTTCCTCGTTGGCCTACGGAGCGGCGATCTACGCTCGAACGACCGATCCGCTGGGAGTAGTTCAGGTCAGGTTAATAGCTGCCAAGTCCAAGGTAGCTCCAGTGAGCGCCACCTCAAAAGCACCCGTTTTTGCACTAGTGCACGTAGTGCACTCGTTATTTGAACACTTTCATCGATCAAATATACATGCCGGAGCGCGAACTATATGTGCTTGTGCGACAAAGGTACTGGGTCGTCAACGCAAGAAAAATAGCTCGCAAAACAGTACGGAATTGCATTGCCTGTTTTCGACAACGGCCAATACTGGCACAGCAGCTGATGGGACCACTTCCCGGAAGCAGAGTGAGCAGCGGACTACATCCTTCGAGCGCACAGGACTGGACTATGCCGGCCCTCTATGGATGCACTTTAATCAGAAAGGCCGAAGACCGAACAAAATTTATTTGTGCGTCTTTGTATGTTTCGTAACAAAGGCCTGTCACCTCGAGCTGGTTTCGGACCTTAGCGCCAGTGCCTTCATAGCTGCGCTCAAGAGATTTTTCGCACGCCGCGAAATAAGTAAGCACCTGTTCTGCGACAATGCCACTAACTTTGTTGGGGCATCGCGGGAGTTAAAGGCTATCGAAGAGGAATTGATGATATGGGAAAAGGACAAAAGAGACCGAATCGTCGATCATTGTGTAGTCGGCTCCATGTCGACTTCCACTTTATACCGCCTCGCTCGCCCCATATTGGAGGGCTCTTGGGAAAGCGCGGTCAAGGTCGCCACAGCTACTTGTGAGGTGTTTCAATGGAGCTGGCGCTCAACTACGAAGAACTGTCTACAGCGATCGCTCAGGCAGAATCAGTAATGAATTCCAGACCGCTTCACCCGCTTTCGTCAGATGCCAACGACTTTGAGGCACTCACCCCTCGGCTACTTTCTAATTGGTCGGCCGTTAAATGGACTCGCCGAACCAAGTAACGAGGATTTGAAGCTATCAGCGACCAATCGGTGGAAAAGAATCATGGCGGCTCATCACTCCTTCTGGAGGCGTTGGTCGTTGGAGTACTCCTCACGTTGCTACAAGAACGATCTAAGTGAAGACAGCCTCTTCAATAACATCAAGCCCGGAATCGACTTGTGCTCATCGCGGAGGACCACACTCGTCCGGGCCAGTGTGGGCTCTAGACCGCATTGCAGATACACACAGGACTGGATGGAATGGTTCGGGTGGTCACCATACGAACTTCTTCGGGATTCTTCAAGAGGAACGTTCACAAAATCTGCTCCCCTCGCCCTGCGAGCAGGAATAGTTTGAACAAGGTTCCAAGGCTGGGTGTAGTATGTTCACATATCGAATGCACACTGTACTCAGTGTTACGCATCGATTTAAGTACAGACACCTTATTTGGCATTTTGCATTTGGCCACAATAACAAAACACAAATACATTTATAATCCTAGCAGTTCCCGAGTGCCCGGTTATATGACCGCCCTCGAATGCGTGTGGGAACTGCAGTGTCAGCATATTTGATATGTGCGACCGCTCCGACGGCCAAGTGAACATAGTATCTCTCTCTCTCTCATATATAAGCACAATTATACATAAGCGTCGACCGCAGCTCTGCCGCGTCTCTGCCGACATAGCCGGCCGATCTTAGCTTTATGCAAACATGTAATAGAATTAAGAATTCAGATTGAAAATAATAAAGCTTGGGGAGCGTACCACTGAGTCGCTCCCAAATTCCGAAAAATACAAGTCTACAACATTAAACATTAAACATGGCGACCGTGACAATGTGATCGTGAGTGAATATATCCAACTATAAAAAATAAAATAAAAATATATAAAATAAAATGACAATGTGATCGTGAGTGAATATATCCAACTATAAAAAATAAAATAAAAATAAATAAAATAAAATGACAATGTGATCGTGAGTGAATATATCCAACTATAAACAAGAGAGAACGCTCATAGTCGGGTTGGTGTCCCGACTCATCTCAATACCCGTCAATCTCCGGCTAGAGGGAGTGTGAACTCTGTAGTCGGGTTGGTGTCCCGACTAAAGGTTGTAACTCAGCTAAAGGGAGTGCGAGGGAGATGGAGTTATATGTAAACTTTGATTAGGCTTAACTTTTTTAACGAATGGTCCGATTTAAAAAATTTCTTCTGCATTTCGATAGGTATAACTAAACGCAACAAAATTGCAATTATACTTTGACAGAATATATTTGAAAATGTGCTGGCGCCAGGAACATTTTAGTATGGTTTGTGGGCGACTATGGGCGATTGTGGGCGTTAGAGGGGCGTTTCAAAACATTAGACCCTCAACACCGAACTCCGATCTCATTCCCTCTATGAACTAACCCAAAACCGGAAAACCTACTTATCATTCTTACTCTTCCTTAAAAAGCCAACTTACTTAATCGCCTGTAAGATATACTTCTTATCAACATATACCTATTATACCTATTATTACGTTCTAAAATCAAATGTTAATCTTAAGACTACTATATTACCCATTATATCAATTGTCATTTAATTAAACGTTAAATGCTAAACGTTCCAGATAATAAGATGGAAAATTTATGAAACGTTAATCAGCCGAAAGCCACAGCAGCTATGGCTGTATTTCCCTACGGTAGCTTAATTTTGTAAAATAAGCATACCCTGTACAAATAAATAAATAAATAATCACAAATCATAGTAAAGAATGCTTGGATATCAAATTATTTCAGCAAACAATCAAAGAACAAGTGATCACTCTACTCCAAGAAGCTCAACAAAAACACGTTAATATCAAATTTAATTTTGAACAATTCTGTAATTATGTATTGATTAAAAAAAGAGAAAAGATCAGTGTGAAATAAATCTCAAATCATTTCAAACAAAAATGCAAGCCTTAAATCCAACATCGAGTCAGACTGAAAATCTAAATGAAATAATAAAAAATTTAAATGACTATATAAAAAGTGAAATGAGTGAGTTTCAAGAACGAGATAGTGGTTGGTCCCTAATTGAAATAGTTCATTTAGAAGTTAATATAAATAAATATCAGCCCATAAAGGGTTCGAATTCATTGACTTGCCAAGAGAAATACTAAACAGAACAGCCTGCCTCAACTTGAAAAATAGAGACGAATATTGTTTTAAATGGGCATTAATATCAGCTTTCGTGAAACTTCGTAAAAACAACAATCGACCCAATCAGTATAAACTGTTGGCGCCGAAAGCTTGAATGGAAGAAGACTCGCAGTATTTAGTTTAGTTCACTTTTGAAAACATTGAAGAGTAATTGTAATTTTCAGAAGTCATTCCAATTGTAATTATCGCACAAAGAAATATCGATGTATCGAATAGAATCGAGTAGATCGAATAGAATCGAGTAGAATCGAGAGAATAGCAATAAAGAAAGAAGAAGAATAAGGCATTATCAAAAAAACCGACTGAGCTGACTAGCGGCGAACTTGCGCCTTTTTTATAGCCTGAGATTTGGGTCCAGGGCTAGTTCAGGAAATAGCGGAATCATTTGGCGCCCGAACAGGGACCCTTGGAGAAGGTCCTTTCTTGGAGCTCATCGTTGGAGCACCTCATTTGGAACTCACCAGTTGGAGTTCATCGCAGGAGCACCCCCATTTGGAATTCACCATTTGGAATTCACAACAGGAGCACCCCATTTGGAATTCACCATTTGGAACTCACCACTCGGAGCTTATCACAGGAGCACCACTACTTGGAGCTCACCACAGGAGCACCTCATTTGGAACTCACCAGTCGGAGTTCATCGCAGGAGCACCACTACTTGGAGCTCACCACAGGAGCACCCCATTTGGAACTCAACACTTGTAGCTCATCACGGGAGCACCCCCATTAAAGCTCATCGTTGGAGCACATAATTCCTCGATCACTCGGCGGCGCGAAGCTGTGCTGAATTGTGTGTGATTTCTGGCTTGGCGCACTTGGTGCCTTTTGCATGGTATGTTTATTTGATCGGAGAAAAACTGCAGGTTTAATTTCTACATAAAGCAGCAAATTTGTTGTTCGAAACGTGGTGCACGTGGTCTTGGGGGTATCAGATTGCGAAGTCTGTACTACATACACACATACGTGTACATCATTGCGGTACATAGGCTTGAAGGTGTGCATTGCTGAGCTTTTTTGGAGAAGCGTGCGTGTGTGAGTGATAGCGCGGCACGCGGCGGAACGGTTTTTTATAAGATTGAGATTTTGTCGAAGTTTAACTAAGTGCGCAACAGACTTGTAGAGTTACGTCGCCCATAACCTCCATTAGCACAGAGAATAAACATGGGCCCTAGAAAAAACAAGGAAGATGAGTTCCTTTTATCACGTGACGGCTTATTAAGTTCTCTCGAGCGTAACGGCAATTTTATGGAGAAAAATGGGCAGACCATGACCGCCGCAGAGTTAGAGGCTAGGCTTAGTTTAGTGGAGTCAGTGTTTGTACAGTTATGTGAGGTACAAGGCCAAATAGAAAGGAGTGCGGAAAACGCTCAAGAATATGAATGTAGACAGTGATTTGAGGATAGCTATTGTCGCATCAAGGCCGCGATATTAGGGCACTTGGCGGCAAGGGGGAGACAAGCATCGCTGGCGTCTGGGTCCGGAGGAAACGGTGCATCAATCATCGGGACATCTGTGGCAAAGTTGCCATCTGTAAAATTGCCAGAATTTTGTGGCAAACATACGGGTTGGACCAGTTGGTTCAACTCCTTTACCACTTTAGTTGATTCGGATGCAACTTTGGACGAGCTTACTAAATTTGTTCATCTAAAATCATGTTTAGGGCCCATTCCCTTACGAACAATTGACTGTTTGGAATTGTCTCAGGGTAACTACCGAAAGGCGATTCAGCTGCTGAGAGATCGGTTTGAAAACCGAGCTCTGATAGTGAAATCTCATATTGGGGAGATATTCCAAATTCGTCGAGTAAGAGTTACTGATGCCGATTCCTTACGCAGCCTAGTGGACTCCGTGAACTCCCACCTCACCGCGCTCAGGTCTTTAGGAACAGATTCCGAAATTCTCAATGCAGTTGTATTTCATTTAGCGCGCAGTAAGCTAGATGAGGAATCGCTAGATAGATGGGAACAAGAATATGACTGCACAAAGCTACCGTCGTGGCCATTGCTATGTACATTTTTGGATAATCGAGGGGTCAACCTAGCAGGACGAGAAGTGAGGAAGTCAGTTAATAGTAAATTCCAGAGTAAAGGCGACACCAAGAAAATTAGTTTAGTGGCGTCCGTACCAAACCCTTGCCCGGGACTTTGTCATATCTGTTCAGGACCTCATCGAGTAAAGGCTTGTCAGGAATTCAGATCCCTAATCCCGGTTCAAAGATATCAAGAGGTCAAAAGGCATGATTTGTGTTTGCTGTGTTTCAGCAAGCGCCATAAGACCAAACAAAAGTGCAAAAAAGTGCAACGCAGCGCGATGTGTGGCGTGTCATAAGCCGCATCATGACCTATTACATAGAGGAGATCCAGAGGTAGGCAACGCAAGAGCTGATGGGGGAAACGATCTAAGATCCTCCAGTTCGTTGCATAGCGCTCTCTTGGCAAACCGTTCGACAAGCTTCTTAGCAGCAGCAGTGCTGGTTCGAGACCGAGACGGCAACTACCAGCCATGCAGATGCGTGCTCGATTCGGGTAGTCAACTGAATTTTGTGACAGCCAGTTTTGCGAACAAGCTAAAGCTAGACATCCAAAAGGTAAATCACTCGTTGACAGGGATAGGTGGTGCAGAAATTAAAACTTCGGGCCAAGTAAGAGCCACATTTAAATCCCGAGTGACCAATTTTGTTGCAACTGATGAGTTTAGCGTATTGTCAAAAATCGCTAAGTATAATCCAGGAACTGCAGCGGGTGGGTTTCAAATTCCAGAAGAAATAAAGCTGGCCGTCCCGTCCTATTACTCAGCAGAGGAAATTCACATGCTAATTGGAGTAAATATATTCTTTAAGCTCATAGTAGCAGGACAAGTTAAAATGGGCACTAACTTACCGGTTCTGCACAAATCCCTATTGGGATGGATATTTGTGGCGGAATACACACCAACGAACCAATCCTGTCAATCCATGTCAGTTGACCAATCTAATAAGGTAGATGAGTTAACTTTTCTTGTTCAGAAATTTTTGGAGTGCGAAGGAATCCCTAGGCCTACAAAGCGACTTAGCGCAGACGAGGAGTTCTGTGAGCAACGGTAACAAAGAACCAAGAAAATTGGAGATTCGTATCAGATAGCTTGTGTTTCCTTAATCTGGAAAAAAGCCTTAATCGCTCCCCAGAGCTAAAGGCTAGCTAGTTTTGTAGAAGAATATACCAGGTTGGATCATCTTGAAGAGGTTCCTCCGGAGACAGTGCGTGACGTAAAGTACATTTGCCCGCATCACCCAGTCATTCGACCTGACAGCTTAACCACCAAGCTGCGAGTCGTATTTGACGTCTCTTGTAAGACCAGTAACGGGAAGTCTCTAAATGACATAACCGATTTTATAGGTATGCCCTAAACGCCGACATCTCTAAGATGTACAGACAGATTCTAGTTCAACCAGAAGACCAGCTTTATCAATGCATTTTTTGGCTGGCCACAACCCAAGAGCCTATAAAGGTATTGCGCCTAAAGACTGTTACTTATGGCACTAACTCGACACCTTACCTTGCAGTGCGCTGCCTACGCTACTTAGCGGAGCTTCACGGTGAGCAATACCCCATGGCTAGGGATGCAATAGAGCGAAACTGTTATATGGATGACATGCTGTGCGGAGCCGAATATATAGCTGAATTAGTTAACCTAAAAAGGGAAGTAATCGAATTACTGAATTTGGGACGGTTCGAACTGCACAAGTGGCGCTCTAACTGCGACACTTACCGAGACAAGACGTTAGATTCTAAGTTTCTTGCCCTAAAAACGGCCGACACCAAGGCTCTCGGCATTTTTTTGGCAGCAGCTGAGGACTCGTTTCGGTTTTCATACTCAGCAGACGGATCGACAATAATTACGAAGCGTAGGGTGCTGTCTGAGTTAGCTCAACTATTTGACCCGCTAGGATTCCTAAGTCCAGTCATAATTATAGGAAAAATCTTTGTGCAGGAGTTGTGGCGTTTAAATATCGATTGGGATCAGGAGCTACCACCAAACTTAGCCCTGCAGTGGGAGAAATATAGAAGAGAATTAAGTCAAGGAGATTGTTGCCAACTTCCTAGAGCCGCAATCCCAACCACAATCGATACAGTATCCCTGGAACTTTGCGGGTTCTCCGACGCTTCCTCGTTGGCCTACGGAGCGGCGATCTACGCTCGAACGACCGATCCGCTGGGAGTAGTTCAGGTCAGGTTAATAGCTGCCAAGTCCAAGGTAGCTCCAGTGAGCGCCACCTCAAAAGCACCCGTTTTTGCACTAGTGCACGTAGTGCACTCGTTATTTGAACACTTTCATCGATCAAATATACATGCCGGAGCGCGAACTATATGTGCTTTTGTGCGACAAAGGTACTGGGTCGTCAACGCAAGAAAAATAGCTCGCAAAACAGTACGGAATTGCATTGCCTGTTTTCGACAACGGCCAATACTGGCACAGCAGCTGATGGGACCACTTCCCGGAAGCAGAGTGAGCAGCGGACTACATCCTTTCGAGCGCACAGGACTGGACTATGCCGGCCCTCTATGGATGCACTTTAATCAGAAAGGCCGAAGACCGAACAAAATTTATTTGTGCGTCTTTGTATGTTTCGTAACAAAGGCCTGTCACCTCGAGCTGGTTTCGGACCTTAGCGCCAGTGCCTTCATAGCTGCGCTCAAGAGATTTTTCGCACGCCGCGGAATAAGTAAGCACCTGTTCTGCGACAATGCCACTAACTTTGTTGGGGCATCGCGGGAGTTAAAGGCTATCGAAGAGGAATTGATGATATGGGAAAAGGACAAAAGAGACCGAATCGTCGATCATTGTAGTCGGCTCCATGTCGACTTCCACTTTATACCGCCTCGCTCGCCCCATATTGGAGGGCTCTGGGAAAGCGCGGTCAAGGTCGCCAAGCAGCTACTTGTGAGGTGTTTCAATGGAGCGGCGCTCAACTACGAAGAACTGTCTACAGCGATCGCTCAGGCAGAATCAGTAATGAATTCCAGACCGCTTCACCCGCTTTCGTCAGATGCCAACGACTTTGAGGCACTCACCCCCGGCCATTTTCTAATTGGTCGGCCGTTAAATGGACTCGCCGAACCAAGTAACGAGGATTTGAAGCTATCAGCGACCAATCGGTGGAAAAGAATCATGGCGGTTCATCACTCCTTCTGGAGGCGTTGGTCGTTGGAGTACCTCACGTTGCTACAAGAACGATCTAAGTGGAAGACAGCCTTCAATAACATCAAGCCCGGAATCCTTGTGCTCATCGCGGAGGACCACACTCGTCCGGGCCAGTGGGCTCTAGACCGCATTGCAGAGATACACACAGGACTGGATGGAATGGTTCGGGTGGTCACCATACGAACTTCTTCGGGATTCTTCAAGAGGAACGTTCACAAAATCTGCCCTCTGCCCTGCGAGCAGGAATAGTTTGAACAAGGTTCCAAGGCTGGGTGTAGTATGTTCACATATCGAATGCACACTGTACTCAGTGTTACGCATCGATTTAAGTACAGACACCTTATTTGGCATTTTGCATTTGGCCACAATAACAAAACACAAATACATTTATAATCCTAGCAGTTCCCGAGTGCCCGGTTATATGACCGCCCTCGAATGCGTGGGAACTGCAGTGTCAGCATATTTGATATGTGCGACCGCTCCGACGGCCAAGTGAACATAGTATCTCCCTCTCTCTCATATATAAGCACAATTATACATAAGCGTCGACCGCAGCTCTGCCGGCGTCTCTGCCGACATAGCCGGCCGATCTTAACTTTATGCAAACATGTAATAGAATTAAGAATTCAGATTGAAAATAATAAAGCTTGGGGAGCGTACCACTGAGTCGCTCCCAAATTCAAAATACAAGTCTACAACATTAAACATTAAACATGGCGACCGTGACAATGTGATCGTGAGTGAATATATCCAACTATAAAAAATAAAATAAAAATATATAAAATAAAATGACAATGTGATCGTGAGTGAATATATCCAACTATAAAAAATAAAATAAAAATAAATAAAATAAAATGACAATGTGATCGTGAGTGAATATATCCAACTATAAAAAATAAAATAAAAATAAATAAAATAAAATGACAATGTGATCGTGAGTGAATATATCCAACTATAAACAAGAGAGAACGCTATAGTCGGGTTGGTGTCCCGACTATCTAATACCCGTCACTCGGCTAAAGGGAGTGTGAACTCTGTAGTCGGGTTGGTGTCCCGACTAAAGGTTGTAACTCAGCTAAAGGGAGTGCGAGGGAGATGGAGTTATATGTAAACTTTGATTAGGCTTAACTTTTTAACGAATGGTCCGATTTAAAAAATTTCTTCTGCATTTCGATAGGTATAACTAAACGCAACAAAATTGCATTTATACTTATCAGAAATATTTGAAAATGTGGGCGCCAGGCACATTTTAGTATGGTTTGTGGGCGACTATGGGCGATTGTGGGCGTTAGAGGGGGCGTTTCAAAACATTAGACCCTCAACACCGAACTCCGATCTCATTCCTCTATGAACTAACCCAAAACCGGAAAACCTACTTATCATTCTTACTTTCCTTAAAAAAGCCAACTTACTTAATCGCCTGTAAGATATACTTCTTATCAACATATACCTATTATACCTATTATTACGTTCTAAAATCAAATGTTAATCTTAAGACTACTATATTACCCATTATATCAATTGTCATTTAATTAAACGTTAAATGCTAAACGTTCAGATAATAAGATGGAAAATTTATGAAACGTTAATCAGCCGAAAGCCACAGCAGCTATGGCTGTATTTCCCTACGGTAGCTTAATTTTGTAAAATAAGCATACCCTGTACAAATAAATAAATAAATAATCACAAATCATAGTAAAGAATGCTTGGATATCAAATTATTTCAGCAAACAATCAAAGAACAAGTGATCACTCTACTCCAAGAAGCTCAACAAAAACACGTTAATATCAAATTTAATTTTGAACAATTCTGTAATTATGTATTGATTAAAAAAAGAGAAAAGATCAGTGTGAAATAAATCTCAAATCATTTCAAACAAAAATGCAAGCCTTAAATCCAACATCGAGTCAGACTGAAAATCTAAATGAAATAATAAAAAATTTAAATGACTATATAAAAAGTGAAATGAGTGAGTTTCAAGAACGAGATAGTGGTTGGTCCCTAATTGAAATAGTTCATTTAGAAGTTAATATAAATAAATATCAGCCCATAAAGGGTTCGAATTCATTGACTTGCCAAGAGAAATACTAAACAGAACAGCCTGCCTCAACTTGAAAAATAGAGACGAATATTGTTTTAAATGGGCATTAATATCAGCTTTCGTGAAACTTCGTAAAAACAACAATCGACCCAATCAGTATAAACTGTTGGCGCCGAAAGCTTGAATGGAAGAAGACTCGCAGTATTTAGTTTAGTTCACTTTTGAAAACATTGAAGAGTAATTGTAATTTTCAGAAGTCATTCCAATTGTAATTATCGCACAAAGAAATATCGATGTATCGAATAGAATCGAGTAGATCGAATAGAATCGAGTAGAATCGAGAGAATAGCAATAAAGAAAGAAGAAGAATAAGGCATTATCAAAAAAACCGACTGAGCTGACTAGCGGCGAACTTGCGCCTTTTTTATAGCCTGAGATTTGGGTCCAGGGCTAGTTCAGGAAATAGCGGAATCATTTGGCGCCCGAACAGGGACCCTTGGAGAAGGTCCTTTCTTGGAGCTCATCGTTGGAGCACCTCATTTGGAACTCACCAGTTGGAGTTCATCGCAGGAGCACCCCATTTGGAATTCACCATTTGGAATTCACAACAGGAGCACCCCATTTGGAATTCACCATTTGGAACTCACCACTCGGAGCTTATCACAGGAGCACCACTACTTGGAGCTCACCACAGGAGCACCTCATTTGGAACTCACCAGTCGGAGTTCATCGCAGGAGCACCACTACTTGGAGCTCACCACAGGAGCACCCCATTTGGAACTCAACACTTGTAGCTCATCACGGGAGCACCCCCCATTAAAGCTCATCGTTGGAGCACACAATTCCTCGATCACTAGGCAGCGCGAAGCTGTGCTGAATTGTGAATGATTTCTTGGTTTTCGCTCTTGGAGCCTTATGCATAATATGTTCATTTGATCGAAAAACTGCAGGTTTAATTTCTACATAAAGCAGCAAATTTGTTGTTAGAAAGGTGGTGCACGTGGTCTTGGGGGAATCAAATTGCGAAAAAGTCTATACTACACACACACACACGTGTACATCATTGCAGTACATAGGCTTAAAGGTGTGTATTGCTGAGCTTTTTGGAGAAGTGTGCGTGTGTGAGTAATAGCGCGGCACGCGGCGGAACGGTTTTTTGTAAGCTTGAGAATTTGTCGAAGTTTAACTACGAAGTTTAGTTACGTCGCCCAAAACCTACATAAGCACAGAGATTAAACATGGGCCCTAGAAAAAACAAGGAAGATGAGTTCCTTTTATCACGTGACGGCTTATTAAGTTCTCTCGAGCGTAACGGCAATTTTATGGAGAAAAATGGGCCGACCATGACCGCCGCAGAGTTAGAGGCTCGGCTTAGTCTAGTGGAGTCAGTGTTTGTACAGCTATGTGAGGTACAAGGCCAAATAGAAAGGAGTGCGGATAACGCTCAAGAATATGAATGTAGAAAGGGCTTGAGGGTAGCTATTGTCGCATCAAGGCCGCTATATTAGGGCACTTGGCGGCAAGGGGGAGACAAACATCGCTGGCGTCTGCGTCCGGAGGAAACGGTGCATCAATCAGCGGGACATCTGTGGCAAAGTTGCCATCTGTAAAATTGCCAGAATTTTGTGGCAAACATACGGGTTGGACCAGTTGGTTCAACTCCTTTACCACTTTAGTTAATTCGGATGCAACTTTGGACGAGCTTACTAAATTTGTTCATCTAAAATCATGTTTAGGGCCCATTCCCTTACGAACAATTGACTGCTTGGAATTGTCTCAGGGTAACTACCGGAAGGCGATTCAGCTACTGAAAGATCGGTTTGAAAACCGAGCTCTGATAGTGAAATCTCATATTGGGGAGATATTCCAAATTCGTCGAGTAAGAGTTGCTGATGCCGATTCCTTACGCAGCCTAGTGGACTCCGTGAACTCCCACCTCACCGCGCTGAGGTTTTTAGGAACAGATTCCGAAATTCTCAATGCAGTTGTATTTAATTTAGCGCGCAGTAAGCTAGATGAGGAATCGCTAGATAGATGGGAACAAGAATATGACTGCACAAAGCTACCGTCGTGGCCATTGCTATGTACATTTTTAGATAATCGAGGGGTCAACCTAGCAGGACGAGAAGTGAGGAAGTCAGTTAATAGTAAATTCCAGAGTAAAGGCGACACCAAGAAAATTAGTTTAGTGGCGTCCGTACCAAACCCTTGCCCGGGACTTTGTCATATCTGTTCAGGACCTCATCGAGTAAAGGCTTGTCAGGAATTCAGATCCCTAACCCCGGTTCAAAGATATCAAGAGGTCAAAAGGCATGATTTGTGTTTGCTGTGTTTCAGCAAGCGCCATAAGACCAAACAGTGCAACGCAGCGCGATGTGTGGCGTGTCATAAGCCGCATCATGACCTATTACATAGAGGAGATCCAGAGGCAGGCAACGCAAGAGCTGATGGTGGAAACGATCTAAGATCCTCCAGTTCGTTGCATAGCGCTCTCTTGGCAAACCGTTCGACAAGCTTCTTAGCGACAGCAGCAGTGCTGGTTCGAGACCGAGACGGCAACTATCAGTCATGCAGATGCGTGCTCGATTCGGGTAGTCAACTGAATTTTGTGACAGCCAGTTTTGCGAACAAGCTAAAGCTAGACATCCAAAAGGTAAATCACTCGTTGACAGGGATAGGTAGTGCAGAAACTAAAACTTCGGGCCAAGTAAGAGCCACATTTAAATCCCGAGTGACCAATTTTGTTGCAACTGATGAGTTTAGCGTATTGTCAAAAATCGCTAAGTATAATCCAGGAACTGCAGCGGGTGGGTTTCAAATTCCAGAAGAAATAAAGCTGGCCGACCCGTCCTATTACTCAGCAGAGGAAATTCACATGCTAATTGGAGTAAATATATTCTTTAAACTCATAGTAGCAGGACAAGTTAAAATGGGCACTAACTTACCGGTTCTGCACAAATCCCTATTGGGATGGATAGTTGTGGCGGAATACACACCAACGAACCAATCCTGTCAATCCATGTCAGTTGACCAATCTAATAAGGTAGATGAGTTAACTTTTCTTGTTCAGAAATTTTTGGAGTGCGAAGGAATCCCTAGGCCTACAAAGCGACTTAGCGCAGACGAGGAGTTCTGTGAGCAACGGTAACAAAGAACCAAGAAAATTGGAGATTCGTATCAGATAGCTTGTGTTTCCTTAATCTGGAAAAAAAGCCTTAATCGCTCCCCAGAGCTAAAGGCTAGCTAGTTTTGTAGAAGAATATACCAGGTTGGATCATCTTGAAGAGGTTCCTCCGGAGACAGTGCGTGACGTAAAGTACATTTGCCCGCATCACCCAGTCATTCGACCTGACAGCTTAACCACCAAGCTGCGAGTCGTATTTGACGTCTCTTGTAAGACCAGTAACGGGAAGTCTCTAAATGACATAACCGATTTTATAGGTATGCCCTAAACGCCGACATCTCTAAGATGTACAGACAGATTCTAGTTCAACCAGAAGACCAGCTTTATCAATGCATTTTTTGGCTGGCCACAACCCAAGAGCCTATAAAGGTATTGCGCCTAAAGACTGTTACTTATGGCACTAACTCGACACCTTACCTTGCAGTGCGCTGCCTACGCTACTTAGCGGAGCTTCACGGTGAGCAATACCCCATGGCTAGGGATGCAATAGAGCGAAACTGTTATATGGATGACATGCTGTGCGGAGCCGAATATATAGCTGAATTAGTTAACCTAAAAAGGGAAGTAATCAAATTACTGAATTTGGGCTTGTTCGAACTGCACAAGTGGCGCTCTAACTTGCGACACTTACCGAGACAAGACGTTAGATTCTAAGTTTCTTGCCCTAAAAACGGCTCACACCAAGGCTCTCGGCATTTTTTTGGCAGCAGCTGAGGACTCGTTTCGGTTTTCATAACGTGCAGACGGATCGACAATAATTACGAAGCGTAGGGTGCTGTCTGAGTTAGCTCAACTATTTGACCCGCTAGGATTCCTAAGTCCAAGTCATAATTATAGGAAAAATCTTTGTGCAGGAGTTGTGGCGTTTAAATATCGATTGGGATCAAAAACCACCACCAAACTTAGCCCTGCAGTGGGAGAAATATAGAAGAAAATTAAGTCAAGGAGATTGTTGCCAACTTCCTAGAGCCGCAATCCCAACCACAATCGATACCCTATCCCTGGAACTTTGCGGGTTCTCCGGCAGCTTCCTCGTTGGCCTACGGAGCGGCGATCTACGCCCGAACGACCGATCCGCTGGGAGTAGTTCAGGTCAGGTTAAT
>JBAMCJ010005356.1:0-62088 GCA_037075205.1 Drosophila prostipennis | reverse complement strand
AAAATCAAGTATTTCGTGCTTGAATCTAGCATTTTGAGTGTCAAAAGTGAGCCAAGCAACGAAAATCTGATCTTGAGAACAAAATACTGCTTTCAAGAAGGAATTTTCAAGACAGAAAATACTTGATTTTAGTATGATTTAAGAACGCTTCTGTCTGAAATTAAGAATTAATTATTTTCAAATCTAGACATATTAATACTTGAAATAATTAAGTTTAACGCAAAAAAATAGTCAGTTTAAATAAGTTTAATTAAAAATTCTTCATTTAAGAATGGATAGAAATTAATTTCAGTACTTTTGTATTAATTTAAGTACGTTTGTACTCAATTTAAGAATGCATAATTCTTAATTTAAGGATTTTTTTAGTTAAATGGTTTTACTTAATATATTTTAACTTATTTTTCCTGTAAACACATTTTTAACGCAATTTATATTCAGAAAAAACTTTTAGTAATGATTTAAGTAATAGTTAGGAAAACTCTTACCCCGACCTCGGTTTGAACCCGCACCCGCGACCACCAACTGTGCAGTCAGACGCCTTTACCAACTCGACCACGCATGCTTCTTAAAGTCCGTGGGCTAAAGAAGGCACAAAAAGTCTCGACGAAAGGGCTAGCGTTCAAGTTTAATTTATTTTTATTTAAACAATTTATTAAAGGGTTTAAAAAGTAAAAATAAAAATAAAATTTACAGATTTAAAAAAAAAAAAATTATAAAAAAATCTAAATAGAGGACTTGTTGCGGATAGGAGTTGATGTCGGTACCTTTACTTACAAAATGTCATTGTTCTGCCGCCTCTAACAGCTGCACCATCCTGGGAATTCGTTATTTCTGGTTGAATTTTTATATTTAAGAATGACTAATTCTTGTTTTAAGAACGAATGTTTTCATGAACGACTCGGTATCGTCTTCTGATCTGGAATTAAGTTTGATTCAGTCTTCAAGTAAATACTTTTAACCTCAATTTAAGTACTTTTTTATCGAGCTTGAGAATAATTGTGCTTAATTGGAGTTTAAGTCCAAATTGTGCTCAAATTAAGAACTTTCAGTACGAAACATTCTTGAAATTTTAAGTATGAAATCGTTCTTAAATCAAGACTGATTTTGCTTGATTTTAGCACGGTGTTTTTTTCTGAGTGCAGATGTTGGATTTGCTATATGAATATTTCAGAAAAGCACATCATGAACTTTGAGATGTAAAGAAACTTTTAGGCAACGAATAAATAATTCCAAAAACTGGGAAAGGTTATTAACATAAGTTTTATATTTAATACATTCATTCTATAAATATAT
Organism: Drosophila prostipennis; assembly: GCA_037075205.1. NCBI lineage: Eukaryota > Metazoa > Arthropoda > Insecta > Diptera > Drosophilidae > Drosophila > Drosophila prostipennis. The sequence goes on along the minus strand of JBAMCJ010005356.1, from coordinate 60,795 downwards.
TTCAATTATAATAATTTATGAGTTAATAATTATGAATAATTAAATTGAAATTTTGTGATCTTTGTATATATCTTTGAATACAAAACTAAAAGTTAAGATGGAAAGTACAAATCTACAATCAGATATTTTAGTTTGGCAGATAAGGAAACACCTAATCTAGAGCTTGAGGTACATATTTTGAAATGTTAAACTTGTCTTTAAGATCATTTGCTTGACACTCCCCAGACCACTCGAAAAGCCCCAATTCCCCATGCCAATCATGAATGTATGAGATGGTTCCCACATTCTCCAGCGACACGCCCTCTCTTTTGGACAGACAAAAGCCCCACTCGAGATGTATTTGTATATCGGGGACTGGACTGGACTGGATGGCAACAGTTTGAGAACGATTAACGAACCAGAAGTCGCACTTGACTCCAAAGCCCCAAGAGACTGAAGACTGAAAGATGACATACAAAAGAGCCATTGAAGACCAGCCTAGAAGATGGCAGCGGCAGCGTCCAAGAGGAAGACGAATCATGATCATCAGCGACAATTACCGCACTGTAACTACGCAGCATCCGCAGCAGCAGCACCAGCAATAATAATGTAAACGGGCTGCGTGCAAAATCGAGCAAAAAGCAGAGCCACATAGATACACAAGAAGCGGGTCTCCAGATGGATCCCCATCCCCCCTCCTCGAAATCCGGGGTCTACTCATCTGGGAGCTTGTTTTGCTGCTCTGCCCGCTGCGAAGCGTCTTTAGCAAGTGATTTCAATTTAATTGACAGTCCTTGAACTTGACTTAAACGCAACGCATAACACAAACAACAAACAACAATAATAATAAAAACACCACAAGCAACAACATCTCTTCACTCTCGATTCGCCATTCGCCATTCTCCGAAGTATAAGTCCCCCGGCTCTTGTGGCCACAGTCTCTCCTCTTTGTGGGGCCTTTCGTTTTTAGATTTCATTAAATTGATATTAATGTCTGCCGAATTATTTTCGATTTTTCGCAGTTAAAACATTTATAGATGTGTAATTAAAGTTCCTAAATGTATCATAAAATAAATATTATAATGTTTAAATACCCAAGAGGATAATTTAAATCACAAACTTTTGTTTGAATATTAAAAAGCAATATTATTATTTTTAAATGAGTAAGCGAAAGTTACTTATTTCTAAAAGTATATATATGCATACTTAAAATACTTTAACAAGCCTTTAAAAAACCATTTGTCAGAGGAGTCCAAAGGTCATTAAAAACCAGCTTGTAAATAAAAAACAATCTTTTTATATACTTAATCGACATAAATTAAAATTTCAAACTAGCAGTTTTAATTTTAAATATTTCACAGACAAAGCAACTATTTTTAACTATAAAATCATCAAAACATCGCAGACATAAAATCTATTTATAAACAAATCTAATAAATTTGAATTTTAAATGGCTGCATTATATTTATATCTAACATAATAATATTAACAAAAATTAAAAAAATTTTATTGATTTATGCATTATTATTTTAAAAATGTGAGTTGGAATTCGAATTTCGAAAGGCCTTTGCATCCGAAAAGGGACTTTAAAGTTCGCCACTGCCAACTGATATTTCCGCCCTTGTCTTTCCTTTTATTCATCTTAATCTGCATTTCCCTCCTTCCTTTGTTGACAATGTTGAAGAGCAAAACCACACAAAAAGGGGCAGCCGCAAAAAGTTGCCCATTTGCGATTTCAGCACACAGTATTTTACGGCTCTTCTCGTCGTCATATTTTTTGGCAAATAAATCTTTTTAAAACAACAAGCGAGACACCGACACATACAGAAGAACCCGGCGGATATACAATATATGTACGCACATATATATGCATGTGTATAAACGCATTTGTCTATATAAAATCGTATCATCGCCGCATATATAATTTATTTTGAAAGCGTGCGTACGCCACGCATTTTATGCCGTCTGTCTTTTTGGGCCTAGACAAATGGCTGTCCAAAAGGCAAACTCACCGATATATATACACCATATAGACTTTCATTCAATGAATTTTGATATTTTTCGGCTTAATTGTTTTTCTAGCCGACAGGCCGCCGAATTCTCGGGGAGATCTATAAAAATCTACAATTATGACTCGGCAAGATATCTGAGATATCGACACGTGTCTCTAAGCTTTTGTAGCTTTTTCAGTGCCTCTTCTGTCTTTTCCCCCATTTCGGTTTCTACTTCACATTGTGTATACGCCCCGTGGGCTCGGAGTAAGTTTTTGAGATAAATGGCCACAGGTGACAAAAGATGTAAATGCACAACTTGATATTCAATAGATAAGGCCACAGTCCAGTAAAGTAAATGAAAAAAGACACGGAGCCGCAGAAGCGAGGCGTACCCATGCAAAAACTTTCACCCGCAAATGATCTATGGGCCAAAAGAAAGACTTTCGCATTGAGAGCGCTCGCTAGAGGTACGCACATCTAATTACCGCACTCGAAAATGTGATTAGAAATCAGTTCTCGTCGCCGAAAAGAATCGAGAGAGTGCCGCAGCACTCGGCAGAATTTCAAAGTACCCAGCTATAGCTACATACATAGTACTTTCACAACCATCCAAATTCAAGTTCATGGCGAGGTTTGCAAGGGTTTCGGTTTCCGATTCGGATTCGGATTCGACTGCGATTAGGCATTCATATATGTTCATATATTCCCCGATGTCGGTACTCGGGCTTCGGTTACTAATCAGTGACGCCGCGTTGATAACTAAAACGAAAAGCGTACGATCCACTGGGTCTATAATGAATCGTGCGTGGATCGCACGCACAGGAAAACTAAATTTTGATTTCTTCGTTTCTGTGTCAACGAACCCATTTGAACTAAATTCTCTTTTATGATATTTCGGTTTTTTCGTCTGATTTCTTGTGTTTTTTTTTTGTTATTTTTTTTATTGAAAGCTTTCGGGCGCGCCGGTGCGTGCGGCGTTATCTCAACAAGTCTGTTGCGTAGGCCGATTTGAATGCGTTTAGAAAAGAAAAGTTATGGCAGAGCACGCCCCTCTTTCGGGCCGATTAGGAACCCGCTTTTATCACTCGTAATCAGCTGGGAATTAGCATATATTGAGATACATTAAGCTAATAGAACCTATAGTAGCTAGATCGCCAGATAAAAGCATTAAGCAGTGTAAACTAATAATATTATTTGCTTCTTAACGCTCTCTCTCTTTCTAATATTTAGTATCACTATATTCAAGTCTTTAATCTTTTTTCTGAAACTAAATGAAATACATTAGAAGTTTCTTGTAAGTTTAATATTATACACATTTATAAAGTGGTTAGATTTTTATAACGAGACCCAGCAGATTGACTTGATCTTCTAGAGATTTCTGTATCATCTCGGATTAAAAGTCGCAGTCCCGTTATTGTCATACGGAGCTGATAAGGGGTCCCGACTGGGATGAACCTTTTGAGCAAAACCACCGCTCCAAGCTGATAAAGAACAATGTGATTCCGAGAATAAATCCCCTGCATAGGTGAATCCCATTGGGATAGACATCCCATCCCGCTCCTATAAAAGCGCCAACCACATCTAGCTCTCCATCAGTTTGACTCTACCAATTAATCACCAAAGATGTCCTCCCACAAGTGCGGAATCGTGATCCTCGTCGCCTGCTGTCTGGTGGCTCTGGTGGCCTCCTATCCCCAGCCATATCCTGAGGAGTTCCAGACCGATCCCGAGAATCTTCTCGAGGATGTTCCCTTGGTTCGCCGTGCTCGATCGCCGGAGGGCGGTTCCCTGGTCCTATCCGCCAGCAAGGACAACCAAGTGGGTCGGGAGGCCAGCCTGCAGTACAACCACAATCTGTACTCCAGTCGCGATGGGCGTGGCAGCATCGACGCCTACGCCCAGGCCAGCCGGAACTTCGACTTCAATCGCAACGACTACGGCGGCGGCATTCGGGGCACCTGGCGTTTCTGAGCGGGAACACAAGTATTAAATTGGTCACAAAATGATTCACATGAATAAATAAATGTGTTTACCAAAGCGCACTTCACTCAACGCGGCTCTTGTTGTTTTCCCATTAGCCGGGGATCCTCCTCCTCCAGAGATTGAGATCCCACCGAAACCCAAAGATCTGTGCGCCTGACCAAAACAAACAGTAGCCGATGCATTGGCTATTTACTCAAAGTAACTCAAGTGAAAAGACACAACAAGAGGGAGCAGAAATGGGGGAAATATTAAGAATCCAAAAGCGATTTGTCAAAATGAACTGTTAATACTCTTTACGAGAATTCAGAGGAGTAGTTTAGTTGTCACAAACAGAAGGCTTACAACCTACATAAAAACCAAAAGTTCAAAACCCATTTAAACCTATTAATGAAATGTAAAAATTTTTTTTTCTAATTTACAAATAATTTTTTTTTGAAAGAAAGGCAGAGAAAAATTTATTAAACATTTTATTAAATAAAAAAATAAAATGATTTACAACTTTTTAAAAATATCTAAAGTAATAGTCTTTAAAGAGTTGGCCAATCTAGATCATCACATACCTATCTCTTAGATCTTCTCGCTTTAACTGGAATTTGTTTATTATAATAATTATCTTTAAATGATTCAATCAATCTTATAAAAACTCCTCTTCCTTAGCAAGTTGACCGGGTAAATCCGGCATGCTCCTTATGAAGTGTATGCCCAGAAGTACTAAAAGTCATGAGTCGTCGCCGGGGTCAATGGACTTTTCCTTCGCTGCTGGCGTCGTCGTTGTGTAACCAATAAAAATTGATTCTGTTACGTGTGTGCCGAGGGGCAGAGGGGGCGTGGCAGGAAGGGGCGGCGAATTACGCACACTGCAGCACAATCACTCACACGCACGCACACACACACACAGTCGAGGGTCTGTTAATGCAATTGGGGGTTGCTGCATTTATCGCTCGACTTCTTGGAGAATTCTTATGGGAACCCGTACTACATCTATATCTCCCGGTATTTGGGTGCGCACAATGTACATACGTATATATATAAACATGAAGTCATGACTAAGGGTAATTACTTTCGCTTTCCGTTTGCTCAGCTGGCAAATCAATAAAAACGGGCGACGCAAGTCAAGAATACGTTAAATGCTTGACCCCCTTGCACATTTTTCGGGAAAGCCGCTGCGCTGCCGATGTTGTGGCAACAAAGGCGTCGTTAATGAAAAGCCACGAAAAAGAAAATGCATTGCCTGGAAAATGACTTTCCATTTTCATTTAACAATAAGCAATCAATTGCAAGTTCATGGCACAGCTAACGATCTATTAGAAGAAAGTAAAAACGAGTAACGAAACGAAACCCATGCGAGGCAGAAACAAAAGAGGCACACAGACAACCGAAAGCCGAAAACCAAAACGACGAAAAGCGACGCCTACACAGGTAGGCAGGCCAGGTGAGTTGAGTCCAGGTGAGTTTCCAGGTGAATTTCCAGGTGACTGCAGCTGTCAGCTGTTGTTGCCAATCAGTGCGAGCGGGACGGAGATGGAGTCGCAGTCTCTCGACTGGTTTTCATTTTGGCTTGGAAAAACCACACATTGGCATTGCCCCGTTGCCATTTTTAGTGGCAAAAACTGACTGCATCATAATGAAAGTGAAATGCATTGCGCAGATGGCGATGGCGATGGCAGTTACCAGATGCAACACCGCCAGGCAAGTAAGTCAAGTGCAGCAGCGACTGCAGCAGCAACAGCAACAGCAACTGCAGTTGTTGCAACATGAAGTGCCGACTGAAACGCGGATCGGATTGGATCGTATCGTATCTGCGGATCGGAATGTGCGCGCGTCACCGACATCTCCATTTCCATTTCCATCGCCAACTGAATTCGGCACCATTCGGTTAATTGGCTAAAGGCGAAAAGCGCCAAACAAAGCACACACTTTGCATGCACCGGAAAAAACAAGTGATTCGGATATATGTTAAACAACGAAAACATAAGGTTACCATAAAAAATGTTTATACCCGTTACTCCTAGAGTAAAAGGGTATATTGTAGTCGTGCAAAAGTATGTAACAGCTAGAAGGAAGCATTTCAGCGTCAGGGTCACTAGCCGAGTCCGTCTGTCCGTCCGGATGAACGCTGAGATCTCGGTAACTATAAAAGCTAGAAGATTGGTATTTTTCATGCAGATTCTAGGAGTTCTTACGCAGCGCAAGTTTGTTTCAAAAAGGTGCCACGACCCCTCCAACACCCGCAATCGCTTTAAAACGATTTTAAAAATTTAAATATTTTGGAAAAGTAAAAATGCAGTTTTATCAATACCTATCGTAATGTAGAAGCCACTTTTTAAATCGGACCATTCGTTAAAAAGTTATGCCCTATCAAAGTTGTATATTTCCATCTCCCTCGCACTCCCTTTAGCTGAGTAACGGGTATCTGATAGTCGGGGCACCCGGCTATAGCGTTCTCTCTTGTTTTATTTAACTTGATCGTAATAATAGTAATAATATTGAAAATAATTTATTTTACTTATGGTTCAGATTGTTATATTATAATCTATAATAATGGGTTTTTATTAAAATTGTTTTAAGAACAAGTTTACATAAGGAAATAGTGAGATCGAGATCGATGTTTTTTCCGGTGGATGCTCTGGATAAATTATGTCAACAGCATGTACAGCAACAAAAGGCGACGAGATACCCGTACAATGTAAAATGTACGCTGTACATACGTTCATGCCTCCATTTATGGCCAGTGTTCAATGTCAGATCGGCGCCGAAGGTCGTTGTCGGATGCAACGCGCGGTTTTCATCTGGTTTCTTCGCTCCGATGTTTATCTGCATCGCCAGCATGAATACGCATCAGTATCGGTATCATTATCTGCATCTTCAGCCCGTGCCAGTGTGAGTGAGTGGAGTTCTGGACCAGTGTAATTGATTCGAAAAGCATGGAAAACTTGACATTGAGACAAGCAAATCGCATTGTGGTAGGATCGCGATAACTTTACATTGAACACGCATACTTACAGCAGGCAAACTATAAATATAACATATCATGGACAAAGATTTCAGCCTAACTGGAATTAATTTAAGTTCCTGGTATTTTAAAGTAATTCTTCGACAGATATCAATAATTATTATAATACCTCTATAAAACTTTGATCACGCATAACTTTTTAACGCATGGTCCGATTTAAAAAATGTCTTCTACATTTCAATAGGTATTGATAAACAAAATAAAACTGCATTTTTACTTTTTCGATATATTTAACGGACAGACAGACATGGCTAGTTCGACTCGGCTAATGATGCTGATCAAGGACATATATACTTTATGGGTCGGAAACGCTTCCTTCTCCCTGTTACATACTTTTTCACGAATACAATATACCTTTTTATTCTACGAGTAACGGGTATAAATATATATTTTTTCCATACCAATCTGTAAATCTTTACAACATTTTAACAATTTTAGGACTTTGTAATATTATTTTTAATTCCCTGCCTTAAGTATCATCCAAAAAAAAGCCAAAATAATTGCATAAATTCATCGACTCACCTTTCTTACAGTCAGTTTCTCTGGCATATTTTAGGCGCATGCTCGACTCAATCAAGTCACAATAAATTAACCTCTATTTGTAAGCCAAGTGAATAATGCGAATAGCTAACAAACAGACAGCTGAACACAATGCAACATCAATTCACTTTTTTTTGGTCACATTTCACTGATTTTGAAAGTGAACGTTGTGGCAGGCGGCGGCGGCAACTGGCGGAATCACGATTTTGTGGGCAGCACAAATCTCTCCATCTCCCTCAGCAGTACAGTGGACACGGCGTATGGTGGATGGGTGTTTTGTAATTAAATTATTGCCTTTAAAATTATTATGATTACCTTTGATTGAGATGGTTTCTTATCGACTTGTTGGTGATGCATTTGCATAATAACATACCTATATCACATTATGAAATTTAAGAGCGCCTAATTCAAAATATAAGTTTGAAATTTAATCGGCTGGCTGTGCAATGGATTTTCCTGCTGTTGATGCTGCTGCTGTTTTTATTGGCAACTGCGTGGGTGAAATCCAGCAGACATAAATTTGGCGTCGTGTAGCTGCCGTTTTTACTTTTCCAGTGCGAGCAAATGAAGCGAAACGTGGGTTACACTTTTTTCCATTTGCCTCTGACTCTGCCTTTATTTATTTTATTTCATTTTTTCTATTTTTTTTGGCATGCATCTACAGCTGCATATCTTTTTGAGTTACATATTTGTAACGTCTGCGGCCGGATAGACAACGAGGTGGATGTGAATGTGGCTGAATGGAGCTGCGTAGGCCGCTCTGCATCAGGTTGACCCAGTTTTCGCTTTCTGTCTCCGTTTTGGCCTGGGTTTTTTGTGATTTTTTGTGGAAATTATACGATATGCAACCCGCTGCAGACTTGTTCCATGTTTGTCCGTTAATTTATGGCACTCTCTGCAGCTCAATCAATTTAGCACACATTCGTCTCGATCCAATCCAAGCCAGCCAGGGCACTTATTCAATTAAGCGCCACGTAACTCCGCCAGCACAATGCGAATGCTCTCAGATTCCTACTAAACTAGTTTTGCACCCATCCACTTTCTTATTCTCGTCGCTTTTGCGGATTTCGCACATTCGGTACAATGAAACGGATGCGACAATGTTGGAAAGGGCAGTAAAGTGCAGTGCTTCTGATTATACACATCTATTATGATTGTATACTCTGTGCCAATGGGCGTATACGCGATGGGGTTACACAAATAACTAATACGCCATGTGTGACTAGGTGGTAAAGCTCGATAATAACCTTTCAATACCTTCAAACAGATTTTTGTAATAAAAAATTCCTATAATTTATAGCTTTCTCATAAATCAAATAAAAATACATGTAACTTTATTTGTAAAATTTGATTTAAGATTATTTTCCTTTCTCTCTTGAGTTAAAAAAAATTAAAATAAACGTTAAAAGGTCGAGAGTTGAAATGTATAGTTTTCTTGACTTTTACAATTTTTGTGAATACATTTCCCTTTGGACTACGCTATTTCTGGACCCGTGAATCACTTCTAAGACACACCCAACTTAGAAAGGAAATAAACGCCCTGCAGGCCAACTAATGCACACCCCCAACAGTTTGCTAAATACCCCACTTTATGATATTTTCCTTTGGCCTTAAAACAAGAGGAGTTGCGGACGGCATCAGACGAAATACAATTTGGAATTGGCCATTGCAATCTTGGCCACATGCCATTCACACACACACACAGCGACCAGTAGACACCCATACCGATGAACGAACGAGTCAATGCACTTTTCGCAAACACACTCGCACACTGGGAAAACCAGAGAGGAAGAGCGAGAGAGCCACCGTTAGTCGGCTGCCTGTGTGCGTGTCTAGATTTTGCAATAATTTCGTTTTCATTTCGAATTTGAATTTCGTTTTCGTTTCGCCTCCAAGGCCCTAGTGCTCTGAAAGTACGATTGTCTTCAAATTCGCTTTCACTAATTATGTCACCGTGAAACCAAAGAGGCCGCTCCCATTGAAAGATCTTTAATTTTTCTATCTCTAAGGGTTTCCCACTCCTTTGTTTGCCTGTCTAGACGAAGGAAGCCGCATTTTTTTCGTCTACTGCGCAATAAGTTTTTTATTGTCTGTATTCCTTGGGCCCAAACTCCTGCCCTTTATTTCAACTGTAGAGCTTTTCATATGTTTTGCCGAAAAAATAAAGCTCTTTGGGGTGGTATTTTTATTTGGCTGGCTTTCCCCGCCTCAGACATTTGAATTCATGTTGTCCTAGGTCCAAAAAATGAGAAAAACAGGGGATGTAATCGAAAGCAACGGATGAGAGAGAAATTTGCACATATCTGCGTAAGTTTTCTAACGTCGAAAACTGTTTTATTTGTTACGTTTTTTGTTTTCTTTTGGAATTTTGTAAAATATTTTGAAGTTTTAAATTAGAAATATAATATTGTAAATATTTTTAAATTGAATTGTTGTTATTTTATTTTTGAAACTTTAAACTAAATGCTTATAAAACTTAAGATCTTATAATAAGAACATTAACCTATTTCGCTTTAAACTATATTTTCTTTGGCCGCCTCGACTATTTTCTATTATCATGAGGAGATTTTTTAAATCTACTACTATTTCTGTGAAAAAGTGCAGCAGAAAGTGCAAGTAAACAAAGAGATTTTCGCATCTCTTTCTCTGTGGGATGCATTTCCTCTCTTTTCCGAAGAGCTTTATGCAGCCAGTTCTCTGGCCTCTCGCCAAATTATTGAAATTGCACAAAGAAAAGTGAATCGAGAGAGCGGCATTGTAATTGTGTAAGTTTTACATGGATGCAAGAAACTTGTTTTTCTTTTTTATGGCCTGCAATTCGAGGTTCTTGCTCGAGGAGGGGACTACAATTGTGGTAAAAAATGAAATACCACCCCTAGGTAGCGTAATTAGAGCAGTTATTGCACACACACACACAGCGAAGCTTTGATTGCAGAAGAGAGTCCGCTGCACTCGGTTCCATGAGTGTGTGTGTGCGAGTGTGTGACTGACCTATCTCAATGCAATTTTGCTTGCCCGCTGCACTCACACACGCACACTCACACACCAACAGGCCGTTGTGCTCATTTATCTTTTATTTTTATACAATTTTTCTTATTTTTTTTGCCAAGGCGTCAGCAACTATTTTTGCCGCAGACAAGATTTGCATTTTACATTTATTGTACACTTTGCCCCCATTTAATGGGCTTTCTTGTTTCTCCCCGTTTCGCTCATGTTAATAAACAATAATGTTCGCTGCATTTTTTTCACACGCATTGCAGCCGCTCAAAATTGTTGTTAATCGGTCTGGCTGTAATTGTTATGACCCAACTAAACGCCGTGCTCATTTAAACAAGTACTTTTAATTACGGTTGATTGTATATGGGTACAATTTTATGATGCCAATTTTATGGGCATAAAACTCTAGAACTAGTTGACAGCCACAACGTTCAACAAGTAGTTGGCAAAAACAGCTTTACTTTGTAACAAAAAATTAAAAATTTATAGATTAAATAGATTAAATAAATTAAAATACATCATGAAATAAGGACAGTTTATAGTATAATATATATTTTTCTCAATTACAAATTAAGGGCATTGGTTGATTTCTGAAAGATATATGTACATATATGTATACCTAGATAAATATAAATCTGCAGCATTGTTTAAAAATAAATCTAATGGATTTTTTACCTTCTTTATTCTTTCAGTTACCGACTAGGGAAACTCAAGCCCAACAGAAATGTAAGTTGACAATAAAAAACCGCCATTTAAAGTTCTTTATAAGTAAACAACTAATTTAAAATGGAACGCCATAAAAAGTCAGGCGCCAAAAAAGAGTTAAGAAAAAACACGAAAAAAAAGTTAAGTGGAAATTTACAAACGCCAAAAAGTTGAATAAATAAAAAATTACAAACACGCACTCGGTGGAAATTATGCAGGGATTTTTTGTTCGTTAAACAATTGAAATGATTTTTTGGGGGGCTTTGAGAGGCAAAAAACCTGCTAAGTACTTTCATAAACAAATACTCATGAGTAATGAATTCGTTTTTGTATCTATGCGAATGACTATGGTTCTACATACGAGCCCGTTTTCTCTTCTCGGGGAGCCACTTGACACTTCGAGTGAACTAACTCCGAGAGCCAAAACACTTGAGGAGCCCATTGACTGGCTATTCATCTGCTCGATATTATGCAAATGAGCCAAAATTTCTGCGCATGACGAATCTTTGCCGCATAATTGGTCGCTAATTGAAAAAATCAATGCAGAACCTACAATAAATTATGCTAAATTAGCCGGTCTCGCAGAGGAGGAGAGTCGGCCAATGACAGTTAACAATTTATAAAAGTTCAATTAGTCCCATAACGGTACTACTCGGCCGGCGGAACATTTAAGACCAGTTAACACCTCACCCAAAGGTCCACCAGTTGCAGTCCTGGTTACCGAAAGCCGCTTAAATCAGCGGGTCAATCAATCAGACAGAGGGTTCTGTTCTGTTTTAAATTAAGAATTTTTTGTGCTTTTGAAACAAGCTTTCTTTTCTCCGCCCTGTCAGTACAGTGGGTAAAATCTTTATTAAGAATTTAATTAAATGTGTTACTTCAAAATAAATCTTTTTACCGGAAAATTTGAAAAGTAAACTTATTAAACTATAATTTATTAATTTCTTTATGAATATATTTTTAAAAGAATAAAATTAAAAGAGACAATAAAAATAAAAGTAATACATAATGAGGATATTCCCTAAATTGTTGAATTGCTGAATTGTTGAAAATCAAGTTTCAGAAATTTCAGCAATTCAACAACCTCGAGGCTGTTGAAAATTTTGTTGAATCGTTGAAAACCAGAGTTGTCACCTTTTTTGGTAAAAGTCATGGCAACTCTGTCACATTTTAGTATCACCAGTACGCCATATTTACTTTAATATCAAATTAGACAGCTCCTGTTGAATTTTCAACAATTCAGCAATTCAACAGTTTAGGGAATCCCCTCATTGTAAAATATTCGCTGAGCACATTTTAAAATGATATCGTCCCACAGTTTACGCGAAATGACAAATGTAAGCTGTTCGCTGCCAAGGCAAAAAGCAATCCACTCGCATTTATTCAGTACCAACATATATGCGTACCTATATAGGTATATCCAGAAGGGAAATAAATGTTCTTTTTTTCGGCTGCCTCGAGAACGTCACGTCAGCGCCATGTACTGATCTTCAGGCGAGATATTCGGAGGAATTGGAGGATTGAGAGCGGCTACCAGGTAACACTGGACTCCAGGCCCAACTCGCACTTAATGCAGTCCTCTTCGAATGCTTTTTTTGATTGCATTTCATTAAGTTTTTTTTTTCGATTTTTTGTTTATTTTGAATTTGTTTCGGCTTGGACTCTTGTGGGCATTTTACAAATTTATGCACACTTGGCTGCCATTTTGAGCTTGTTAATTTTTCTTCATTTTTTCGTTTCGTTTTTTTTTACCTTTCTCAGACTTTTAACAAGCGCCGTCAAAAGGGAAGTTTTGTTTCTCGCCAAATTAATGCGCGCATAAGGAAAAGCAACTGGGGCCCAAAAAAAATAATATATACCATCTCAATTGCGAGCGAATAATTTCAGTCACATGAGGAATTCCGAAAAATGTTGTATGGATTTAGATACTTTTTTCAGAAACATAAATATTTTGGTTCAACAATTTACAACTAACTCAATTAATTATTATTTTAGCAAGAGCATAACTGAATCACCTTAGTAAAGCACTTTGATTTCCAGTTGCTTAAAATATTTTAAGTATTTTTTGTCATTGTTTTTCGCCAAGGAAGCCACACCCTTTGTCTTGCCATGAATCATGTACTCATATTGTATTTATATGTACCAAACTCAGACGATTTACATGGTTGTTCCAGTTTTAAGCACCGAAACATCCGTATACATGTGGGACTTTTTATGGTATCTCGATCGCATTGAAATATAATTTTTATAATCCCAGATTGGCCGCTCAAAAAGTTTTATGAGATTTTTATTTGATGCCTGGCGAATAAAAATAAAATTAACATTTTATAATAGGCTTAAAAAATTACAAATAAAACAAATACTCACCTACAAAATTGAGTCACGCCTGTTGCTGTCCCAAAAAAATTAAATAATTTCGATCGCGAATTAGGTTGAAAAATTGTAATGCATAAAAACGCTTCGTATATAAGTATGTATAAGTGCTATAATATAATCGTTTGTCACCGCCACGTTGTGAACTTTTTGTTATTGTTTTTGTCTGTCGAACAGTTTGTTTACACAATTCGAGCTTCTGGTTCAAATTTCCTTCTCAATGTGAAGGTCAAAGTCGGAGAGCAACAATAAACGGATATATCTGATTGGTCAGCGAATCGGAAACCCTAGCGAATTAAGCCCAGCAAAATGACTCAATGTCTGGGGGAATAAGAATAAACAAATAAGTGTCTTCAGTTTCCAACATTGTAAAAATGTAAACATATTGCGAATTCCCTGCGATTAATGAGCATTTCTTCTCCGCGATTTGTTGGTTATAAGAGATTCCGCCCGATAGCACGGGTTCTAAGTCGTTTCTATGCTAAAAGTGAAATGTGGAAAAACCACTTTTCCAAGCCATTTTCCAGCGGGCCTTAACTGCAGGTTCGACTTCAACTTGGACTTGCAACTGGCATCTGTTGCTGCTGCTGGTCGAGTGTGCAATTTACTTTCAATGCCGCTTCTAGCCATTGTTGGGGCTTTCTTCTTTGGCTTTGGCTTTGCCACTTGTTTGTTGCCATGTTGCTGCTGTGCGGCGATGTTGCTGCTGTCAGCGTCTAGTCAGCACGTTGCCCGCGTGTCTGGTTTTGTTGCATGTTGGCATGCAGCAGCAGCAGCAACAGCAGCAACATCAGCCACTGAGCTGCTTGGTATGCAATTTGCAATAGTTGCGCTTGCGCAATTCAAATGCTCACCGATACACTGCCACAGGCACACGTACACACATAACTCAGTTACGTAGTAGGAAAACCGAAGACCAAAGACGGAAGAGGGAAGACGTGTTGCAAGTGGCCAGGAAAACCGGAAAATCCACACGTTATGAGCAGAGAAAAAGTGCAACTCCCCCTTTCCTCGCTAGCTGTACCATTCTTGTTACACTGGACAGCAAAGGATTGAATCTAATTTCGTTGATATTTTCAAAAGAATTTCAAAAGAAAACCAAAAAATTAAAATTTCCAAATCAACATTTTTTAATATTCACAATGAAAATAAACGAGTGAACTATAAAATAATAACTACAAATAAACTATAATTTAAAAAAATAAAGAAATAAATAATACTAAAAACAAGAGAGAACGCTATAGTCGAGTGCCCCGACTATCAGATACCCGTTACCCAGCTAAAGGGAGTGCGAGGGAGATGGATATAAAACTTTGATCGGGCATAACTCTTTAACGAAAGGTCCGATTTAAAAAATTTCTTCTAAATTTCGATAAGTATTGATAAACACAATAAAACGGCATTTTTACTTTTCCAAAATATTAAAATTTTTAAAATTGTTGTAAAGCGATTGTGGGCGTTAGAGGGGGCGTGGCGCCCGGCTGAAATAAACTTGCGCTGCGTAGGAAGCCCAATAATAATTACTCTACGAGTAACGGGTATAATAACAAATAATAATAAATAATGAAAAATTGAAAACAAAAAAAATTTAAAATAACGAAATTGTTAAATTCTTAAAACTCGAACAAGAATTTAATGACAATATTTTAATAACTATGATCATATGAGTATCAACATTTGAAATACAAACCTTTCTTACAATAGAATGTTAAAAGTAATTAAAATTTTCACTTTGCGCTGTGGTGTAAACTCAAGAGTTGAGTTTCTCACATTGTATTTATGATGATAGCTGCGGGCCCAATTGAAATGGAAACCTCTGCCACAATCTACATATCGATCTCCGCTAACCAGTATGCCCCGCTGGAATAGAGCGGGATGGGCCTATACTCATGGATAGTTTCGTAAACGGGTGGTTTAATTGCATTTATTATGATTGACACTGATAAATCGGCAATCTTTGGCTGTCACTCGAACACTTGCAGCAAATTGAACAATTAACCATCCATCAGGCCAAATCAACGGCAATAGATGGTCGTCGGGGTCTTGCATAAGCATCTGCCGATAGTTCGCAACCTGGTCAGTTGCTCCCAGCCGGGTTCAATGAGCCCTGCCCGCAGCTCGAGGCCCAAACCAAAGCCGAAACCCTAGCCAAACAGGTAACTGCAGTTTGCAGGAGTTCAGGTTCAGACCAGCGCCCAGCAAGTGCATCGGAATAGCTCCAAAGGCAGAACTCTTCTTTTTCTGCCTTTCTGCCAGGGGAACAAGGAGCGGTTGGGATTACGCAGCGATGGCAGCGATAAGTGGCAGCCGAGTACTGGAGTACTAAAGTACTGGCTTTGTTGGCCCATCTACGTCACCAGTTAGATTCTCGACGAAGTACAGAGACCACTGTGGGAAAGTGTGAAACAGATAAGACGAGGAAATAAAGATACAGCCAATGGCTTATCTCGAGTTGTTCTATTTTCTATTTAATGTTGGAAATTTACTCGAGGAGATCTGATGTCACTGATGGCAGATTCAAACCCATCTTAAATCGTTAAGCAACTTCTTCTAGCAAAACCAATGCAAAACAAAAACTACTAAATTGTGATAAATCTTTAGATTAGTTAGATAGATCTTATATTTCCCATTTTGTAGGTATTTATAACATTTCAGCATTCATACAAAAAGTCATAAATGATGATTGATTGATTAATAGAAAATAACTAACCTTGACCTTATATGTGGATACTGTTACAACGCTTAGATAATTTCTTATTGTTAAAATGGAAAATATATATATTTTGTTGTTATTGCTTTTTTTTTAAATTTTGTAATCTCTAATTTTATTAATTCAGAAAATATTGGTTTTTAAATTATATTTTGAACTGAATTTTGTTATCCACTTTTTTCCCCATTTCTGTTTTGTTCAGATTTTGTAACCTCATATTAGTGTTGCACATCTGTGAAAAAAAAACAAAATTAAAAATGCTAATTGAGCACGTGCTACTTCCATTCATCTCTAATTATGCATAAATAAATGTTCCTCGACTCACACGCATTCCGATGGAACAACAACCAAGTATTTCAAACAGAAATCAAAATCGCAAAATGCGCAATAAATAAAATCGAAAGAAAAACAGAAGAAAAAAACAAATAAACCAAAAGCAGCAATAACAACAATTTCAAGGCCAAAGTTTATGACGCCTGGGGACCAAGACGAAATAAAGGAAAAAGTAAAGTACATTTCCTGATCCTTTTTGCTCAGCAGTACTGGTCGATTATACTCGGAAAAAATAGTATTATTTTAGATTCGGGTTTAAAACTTATATCCCAATATTAGAAACAATATACAATATTAATAAATATATTATTTTTATTCAAATAATATAAGCAGAAAAGTCCTTAAAAAATATGTTATTGCAATTAAATTACAAATTGCATAGTGATTATAAAGTGGTATTAAGAATTTCCAGTTTTTATGGCACCTCTGGGATAAGTACAAATGACTCCCTATTTACCACTCCCTACTGTTAAAAATTATATTATTAGGAGGTAAAAAATAAATGTTTTAAATAACCAACCAAGTATGTTTATATTTTTGTGCATTTAGGAGTGTGGTCTGCCAATCCCAAGCTCCCCTTACCACAGCGCAGAAATTTCACTTTCCTTATCAGCGAGGTCGGGCACAATGATAAGATTTGCAGTGCAGCCAGTCCATTGTGATTGCAATGGAACCAGAGCGGCTGTACGAGCGGCAGAAAGTGAAATTAAATTCAGTCATTGCTTTTTATAAGCCAACACAAACGCAAATGGCTGAGTCGAAAGCAAAAACAACAAATGTTTAGAATGAAATTTGCGAACATTTGACATTGAAATTGTTTTGCAAAAAAAAAATAAAAACCCAAAATGAGATACGAGTAGAGGGGAATTTGGACAAACTGTTTTAATATTTGTTTTGCATATATATACTTTTTTGTATATATAAACCTAGAAATTTAAGTTGTTTCATAAATAAGTAGAATATCTTTAGTTAAGTGTTTAATAAGTATTGCTAAGAGACCTTAATTAGCTAAGAATAAGTTGGTATAAATCAGCTCCTCGTGCGATTGAAATATCATATCAGCTTAACCTTGAACTTTTTAGGCGTTCTTATCAATTTGCCGAAAAATATGGTGCAATCTAAAAAATTTGCAGCTTTTGCTAATATTTTGTCGCATGCTGTTCACACGACTGCGTTTTAAGTGCATGTGTGTGTGTTTCTTGCTGATAAGGTGTGTGTGCTTAGTGGTTTTCCGATTTTTTCCCAGTCTTCATTGGGGTTTCAGCGATATAGTTCCATTAAAATTGGAGAGTGAAGTGTAACTTTAAATAAAATATATATATATTATTAAAATATAAATTAAAAATTGTTTGTAAATTAACTGGCAATTGAGTTATAGTTGCAATGTGATTATAATAATGTGATCTGTAATAATGCAACTGATGAATTTTTTAATTTAAAATTGATTTTTATAGAGAGAACTAGTATTTAATAAATAAATTAAAAAAATTGTGTTTCCTGTAAAAATAATAAATCAAGAATAAAATATATTTTTCAAAAATGCTTATTTTGATAAATATTCTGACCTTTGCGATGGATATCGAACCATCTAATCTAATCTCTGTTATATAACGTAATATTCACTGTTTCAACAATATAAATTTTTTAAATGATTATATAAAAATCAATAAGAATATAAAACCAAGTTGAGAAAACTTTAATATAAATAAAACAAGAATAAATTTATTTCACCATAATTGAATTACTAATTATGGGTTTTCCCCCTAACATTATTTTTGTATCCTATTGCTAACCTTTTTATTTACCACCTTCTCCCTTTTATATTTTCAGACACAACACTGCCATATTGCAACAAAGAATATAGAACTGCTATCAGAAACCAGATCAACCAATCTACCTCAAACGCAAATCGAATTAAATGCGAAACCCCAATTTCCCATTAGGAAAATGGAACAGGCAATAACCAAGACCACATAGAGGAAGCCACTAAATCGCACCGTTGAGATTACACAGTTGAGATCGTTAGAGAGCCCTCGCAGATAGACACCAAAACCCCTTCAGGTTTCAGTTTTGGAAAGCCGCTAAAAGCCAAGATGACGAAGAGCAATGGCGACGTGGAGGCGGCAACCCAGGTGCCATCGCTGGGCGGAAAGCCCAGCAACGGACACGGCCAGTTGAATGGGAATGGCTATCACCAGAATGGCGGGCGTCGGGACTCCAGCCAGGCCTTCACACCACTGCTGTCGCAGCACAACAACGGCGGCACCACCAACAACGGGGAGGTGACCACCACCCTGCCGCCGAGCACAGTGCTCTACGAGAGCACCCCGAGCAACAACAACGAGTGGAAGGCCCCCGACCTGGGACCCACGGGCCAGCTGAAGAACGGACTGGGCAGTCTGCTGAGCAGCAACAACAATGGCACCGGCAACGGGCACAGTCTCAGCGAAAAGTACGCCCACGAACAGGCGCCCCTCACCGGCGGCTACAAGCTGCCGCCGCGCTCCAGTGAGTCCGAGGAGTCGGACTTCGACTCCGACCTCAATGGCAGCTCCTCCTCCTCCGCGGAGTCCAGCTCCAGCTGCGGTCTCTTCGGCTGCCGCCCCCGGTGGGCCAGGCGATTCGCCTCCACGCATGTCTTCATGGTGGTCTTCCTGCTGGCCTACATCCTGCAGGGCATGTACATGACCTACTTCGTGTCCGTGATCACCACCATCGAGAAGCTCTTCCAGATCAAGTCGAAGACCACGGGCATCCTGCTGAGTGCCAGCGAGATGGGTCAGATATGCACGGCCATGTTGCTGACCTACTTCGCCGGGCGGGGCCACCGGCCCAGGTGGATAGCCTGCGGCATGGTCCTCTTCTCCATCGCCGCCTTCTCCTGCGCCCTGCCGCACTTCATTTTCGGCGAGCAGCTGATGCACTCCAGTGTGATCCTGCAGCAGCCGCAGATCGCGCCGGCCCGGGACTCCTCCTCGTCCTCGTCCCTCTGGCTGAACGCCAGCAGCCGGGTGGAGCAACTGAATCCCAATCTGTGCATTCTGGGGGGCAATCAAACGCTCTCGGGCAGCGAGTGCAACGAGGAGCGCCAGCAGGAGCAGGCCTCCCACTCCAAGATCACCGTCATCGTGCTGTGCATCTTCTTTGGCAGCCTGCTGAGCTCGGGCATTGGCCAGACCGCCGTGGCCACCCTGGGCATACCGTACATCGATGACAATGTGGGCAGCAAGCAGTCGCCCATGTACATGGCCGTCACCATTGGCATGAGGATCCTGGGCCCGGCGTCCGGCTTTATCTTCGGCAGCTTCTGCACTCGCTGGTACGTGAACTTCTCGAACCCCGGCTTCGATGCCACCGATCCACGCTGGATCGGCGCCTGGTGGCTGGGACCGGTGGCCATTGGCAGCCTCATGCTGCTGGCCTCCATCGCCATGTTCTCGTTCCCCAAGCAGCTGAGGGGCAAGCAGCAGTCGCAGGGCCAGGCGGCCACTCCAGCCGCTCCGGCTGAGCCCGAGGAGAAGCCCAAGCTGAAAGGTGAGTTTGCAGAGCTTGACTACTTCTATAAGGAATATAAATCGGTTCAGATTTATAGAGTGAATAATCCTCACGTCTGAAATATCTTTACTCTCTTCAAGATTTAAAGTTGTTTATATATTTCATCAGATTAATAACTCCTCGTTTAATGTTATATTCACTTATTTGGGAATATTTATACCGATGAGAAAAGACTAGGCCTTATAAATTATTACATCGGTCACTCCGCAGAAATTAGACGAGGGTATTTTACAAAACTTAAAATCTAATACAAAATTAATAAAGAGGAATACAAAAAATAAAAAATGGTTACATTTAACATTCGATTAGCTAAAATTAATCAATTGACAATCATTATTATAAGTTTCACATTAGCTTTGCTGGTTTGGAGTAAAAATTCGAAGAAACAATACGTTCCCTACGTTTTTAATAATATTAGGGAGGTCAATCCAGTAGCGTATGGGCTATACAACAACGTTTTTCTGCTATTGATAGCTTAATATTTTTGGAGATTGAACTAGCAGTCATAATTAATCATTAAAATGATCAAAACAAGAGAGAACGCTATAGTCGGGTTGGTGCCCCGACTATCTAATACCCGTCACTCAGCTAAAGGGAGTGTGAACGCTGTAGTTGGGTTGGTGTCCCGACTATCTAATAAACGTAACTTAGGTAAAGGGAGTGCGAGGGAGATAAAAACTTTGATCAGGCATAAGTTTTAAACGAATGGTCCGATTTAAAAAATGTCTTCTACATTTCGATAGGTATTGATAAACACAACAAAACTGCATTTTTACTTTTCCGAAATATTTAAATTTTTAAAATCGTTTATAAACCATTGTGGGCGTTAGAGGGGGCGTGGCACCATTTTGAAACAAACTTGCGCTGCGTAGGAGCTCCTAGAATCTGCATGCAAAATGTCAATCTCCTAGCTTTTATAGTTTCCGAGATCTCAGCGTTCATACAGACAGACAGACAGACAGACAGACAGACGGACAGACGGACAGACAGACATGGCTAGATCGACTCGGCTAGTGATCCAGATCAAGAATATATATACTTTATAGGGTCGGAAACGCTTCCTTCTACCTGTTACATACTTTTGCACGAATACAATATACCCTTTTACTCTACGAGTAACGGGTATAAACATAGTTAAGTATATCACTTTTGTTGATCTGAGATTAATCCCAACATTTAATGGACTACAGACTTTCCAAAGACCGTGCGCCGTCAGCTGAGCAACGACATCCTGATGTTCCGCACCGCCTCCTGTGTGTTCCACCTGCTGCCCATCGCCGGTCTCTACACGTTCCTGCCCAAGTACCTGGAGACCCAGTTCCGGCTGGCCACCTACGATGCCAATATGATTGCCGCCTTCTGCGGCATCCTGGTCATGGGCATCGGCATCGTCATCTCGGGCCTGTTCATCCTGAAGCGGAAGCCCACTGCCAAGGGCGTGGCCGCGTGGATCGCCTTCACGGCGCTTGTTTACTCAGCGGGCATGATCATCCTGATGTTCATCGGCTGCAGCATGAACGACTTTGCCGGCTACAAGCCAAGCGATGGCAACAGGTGAGTCCTGAGAAATAAAGTAGTTACTCCAAAATAATCATGGTAATTAGCTTATAATAGATACATATGATCAAAAAGTTGCCTCACACAGTCACTAACTTTGCCTCATCCCCAGTCCCGCTCTGATCGAGCCCACGTGCAGCGCCGCCCTCAACTGTACCTGTGATAAGGAGAACTTTGCGCCCATCTGCGCCGACGGCAAGATGTACATCTCGGCCTGCCACGCCGGATGCAGCAGCTCCTCGCTGCGGCCCAGCGACAATCGCACCCTCTACTCCGACTGCGCTTGCATTCCAGATGGTGAGCTCGGTTCATTCTGTTCACTCGGACGTGGCAGCACTCTAATCCCCTAACCAACTTGCAGCTCCGGAGGCGGTCAACGGCTACTGTGATAATGACTGCAAGAACTTCATCTACTTTATACTGATCTTTGCCATTTGCGTATTTATGCATTCCACCTCCGAGGTGGGCAGCATGCTGCTCGTCATGCGTTGTACACATCCCAAAGGTAAGAGTTGGAACCATATCCAGATTCAGATTGCGAGCTAATCGAAACCCTAATGTCCCGCAGATAAGGCCATGGCCATGGGTGTGATTCAGTCGGCCATCGGCCTGTTCGGAAATGTCCCTTGTCCGATCATCTACGGCGCAGTGGTGGACTCCGCCTGCCTCATCTGGAAGTCGGTGTGCGGCAAGCACGGAGCCTGTTCGCTCTACGATGCGGACACCTTCCGGCAATATTTCCTAGGTGAGTCTAAGGAGATGGAAAAAATTTACCATAGTTTGCATTGAAGTATTTATATATAGTATTAAACATTTTAAGATGTTATATTTAAATGCTCAAGTGGTTTTAAAAAATATTTCTGAAATGTTATTTTTTTAAGTACATAAAATGGATTTACACACGTGCTAAAAATATTTCGATCCGTTTTCTGGTCCTAATGGTAATCCATTAACAGGGTTTAAAATTTAAAACCTTCTTTTAGCTTTACAAGGGATCGGAAAAACATTCCGAAATCATGTAATTAAATTTTAACAATTTAATTAAATGAACAAATCTTTTTTTCTTAAGGGGCATTGAATTAGGGGGTATATGAATCTGATTAAAAATTGGGTTGAAGTAGACCTCTAGTAGTTTTGAATGATAAATTAATTTAACCTTTAATTTACAAAAGTAGTGTATAAAATTAGTTAAAACTCTTTAAATCACATATATTATTTTATATTAATCCTATAAACCCCCCTTTTACCCCCAGGAATAACGGCTGGCATTATGTTCCTGGCATTCCTGATGGACCTGGTGGTGTGGCGCAAGGCGCATCGCATCGACATCGCGCCGGAGGATCCCCAGGAGGGCGGGCCCACGCCCAACGGAAGGTCCTTGGAGGCGTCCGAGTCCAAGCAGCCCATCACTCCAGCGCCGGACACGACGGTCTAGGGGGAGCGGGACGGAGACGAGCCTTGCACCTGCTGCAAGTTTTCCAATAAACGTTTACCTTAATTGTTAATTAGTTATCATTTTGTCTAGTTTGTTAGCCTAGTGCAAGAGTTATGTATTTAGTTAAGTGGCATCTTCGAGCGTCGGGAGACCTCATTAAAATCTACATTAGAACGCGCTCGTCCAGCCCCCCGATCCCGCTCCAAATCCCTGCTCCATATTCTACATAAAACCTATAAATTACGATTAAATTCTGTGTAAATCTCAACGCGAAACGAAGAAATGAAATTCTAGACATTATCAATCTTCATGCAAGAGCGTAATTAAACGACAAAAGATTAAAAGAAAACTATTGAAAATTGTGCAAACGGCAAGAAAATTGATAAATCCTTATGTGTAACTATATGTAGCAGCTATATCGCGATGTATGTATATCTGTAATTAATATATTAGACATATACATTTACATGTATGTATGTAATTGCAACCTATCTGTGGTAGTTAAATTTTAGTTAAAATTCAAATTAAATGTCTAAGTTTGTCATACAACAAAAATATACGAAAAGAAATTAAATGGAAAACTATATACAAATAATAAATGGAGGTGTTTTTGGGTTGAGACCTAAGACTTTCTTATCAGAGATTAAATCTTTGATCATCGGATCTTTAACTGGAAAGTAAGAGTAATGAGAAGCCTTTTTCCTTGGGAAACCCACAAATAACCTTTTAAATTCACTTTTCTACCAAAAATGTGTTTTTTATTAACAATTTCAATAAAAAATTCTTAAATTTACGAAATGCAACATCGCTGCATCTGCCTTTCGCCTAACAAAAACAACAAATTGTGTTATACAAAACGAAAACTTGAAATGTTTGCAAGAACTGTCTTGGGCTATTGTCTCTGAAATAACAAAAAAACAGTTGATGAGTAAGTCGTGCCCAGCGGGCAGATCGCAAGTGGAGATTGTCTGCGTGCGCTCACAGGCGAGTACAATAAAGTAATGGTATCAAAATCAGCTATCCGGCGACCACAGCTTGAATGTGCGGTCGAACGAAGTGGTGGCTATATACTGCGAGTTGGGCGCGATGTCCACCGAAATAACCTTGTTGTCGTGGCCCTGCAGCGTCTTCAGCGGCTGCCACGTCTTGTTGGACCAGATCTTGGTGGTCGAGTCGTACGAGCAGGTGACCAGAAAGCTGCCGCACTCCTGCTGGTACTTCACGTCCGAAATTAGGTTGGTGTGGGCGGGAATGGTGTAGACCGGCTGGCGTCGCCGCAGGTCCCAGATTTTGCAGGTGTTGTCCTGGGACCCTGTCGCAATGTGGA
Source organism: Drosophila prostipennis (assembly GCA_037075205.1). Taxonomy (NCBI): domain Eukaryota; kingdom Metazoa; phylum Arthropoda; class Insecta; order Diptera; family Drosophilidae; genus Drosophila; species Drosophila prostipennis. The sequence continues at coordinate 36,294 of JBAMCJ010005356.1, read as the reverse complement.
ATCCATTTGGTGAAAAGTCCACGCCGAACACGGCGCCCAGGTGTCCCTCCAGAAACATGATGCACCGCCCGGTGCGTAGATCCCACACCCGTCCGAAGGCATCCAGTCCGCCGGTGGCCAGGACACTGCCATCCGAATGGTAGCTGAGGCAGTGCACTGGCTTGGCGTGGCCCTCCTGGTGCAGCACCTCCGTCTTCTGCTCCAGATCCCACAGCCGCCAGCTGGAGTCGTAGCAGGCGGTGGCCAGGAAACGGCCGGACGGATGGAAGGCCACCTTGGAGACGCGATGCGGCATGTGTCCGGTGATGTCGGCAATGGACTCCTCGTTGTTGAAGCCCCACAGCTTGACGGCGCCATCGTGGCCGCCGGTCGCCATGGCCACCACGTTCTCCTCGTCCGCCTTGACTCCCGGCCGCAGAGCCACTCCGCCCACATAGCTGGCATGTCCGCGCAGCGTCTGCTTGAGCTCGCAATCGGGCACGCTCCACAGCTTGCAGAGACCCGACCACGAGGCGGTGAGCAGCAGTGTGGAGTCCGCGCTGAAGGCGGCACTGCTCACGGGCCGCGTGTCGCCCACCTGGGAGCAGAGTGGAGCCAGCGACTGGAGCTTCTTCTGCATCTCCACCATCCGACCAGCCCGAGTGGCACTGGCCACCTCGAGGGCATCGCGGGCCCGCACCAAGCGATCCCTGGCGCGCGGCAGCGAGTAATCCGCCAGCCAGAGGCGGGCAATTCGCAGGGTATCGGGTCCCTCGTGGTACCAGGTGGCCTGATCCTGTTCCCGCTGCTGCTGCTTGCGCTCCTCCTCCTCGAACTGCTTCTTGTTGATGGCGTGCTCGCCCAGGCCGGCGAGCAGTTCCTTGAGACGCCTTCGTCGCTCCGCCGGTCCCTCGCCAAAGTAGCAAATGGGCTCGTTTAGCTGGCGCAGATTGCTCTTGATCTCCGTGTCGTCGGTGGATACATTTATCTGGCGCGCCCGCTTCTTGCGCTCGAATTCCTCGAGGAGCGCCACCTTGTCCCGCTCCATCTCCGTCTCCAAGTCGAAGTAGTCATCGTCGATTTTGTTGGCCAGTGTGGCGGCAGTGGGTGGCGGGGCCCCGGCCTGCTTCGAGTTGCCCGTCTTTTTCGTCGACTCCTCGTAGTCCTCATCGGAGTCTATGTCCTCCAGTTGGCCGCCTGTGCCCGGTGTTGTTGTTGTTGTCGTCGTTGTCCCTGCACCAGACGATGCCGGCGTTCCCGTTGTGGTTGTTGTTGCCGCTGCTGTCGCCCCAGACGCCGCGGCATTTTGCCGCTTTCGCTCCGATTCCTCGAGCGATCCATAGTGCAGCGTGCGCTGCCGCTTGATGTACTGTATATCGTCGTCATCGGACATCGTGGGCGCCAACAAACGACCGGGAAATAATTAATTTTAAAACAAAATTTCGCCGAAAAAACGAAGAAAACAACAAAAAAATATCGCCGCTATGAAAACGTTTTCTGCCTAGTGTTGAACAACGCCGTGGGGGGTGGTTCAGCGATGGCACCGCCTGCCCATCGATATTTAGCACAAGTCGATCCGCATCGATAGTTTAGAACAGCGGTGGACCTTAAAATTACTTAAGCAAAGGGTAATTTTCGTAAAATCAGCAATTATTTATTATACAAAACAGTAAAATATATTAAGTGTTAAATCTGTTATAGTGTTTAAATTTAAATACAATTAATTACACTTTCGATTTTTGATTTCCTTTTTCTCATGAGAATACGCAATAAGTCTAGTAAAATAAATAATTTTTAGTTATTTGTAATTAATTAACTTCGCTAATAACTAAAAGATTGATTTCTTGAGGCCGTGACCTTCCACCGATAGTCCCCACAGCGCTCTGCAATCTTTGCGCTTTTGTAATCTTTCCTTTAACTCAAAACCAGTTAATTTTTTGCGCCACAAAAACTCGAACAAAACAGACCAACAGGGTGTGCCAAGCACAGCTCGCACCGTTCTACCCCATTTTAGTCCATCCGCACTCACACACTCGATGTTTTCTATGTTTAAAAAGGTATTATTTTGTTTTTAAATAAATTAGTAGTATAATATGGCCCAACTGAAAGACTTGTATGGTGCATTTTAAAATGCAAAGGTTTTAATTGCCAAAAAACATTTGTAAAAATGTATCATCAATATTCTATGTGATCAGCATATTTACATTATAGTATTATGGATAGTATAATGAAAAGCTTAATCCACCGCCTCTTCCCTCCTACACCACCTGTTGAATATTTAAAAATATAACTTAAATTAAAAACACATTTTCCGATGTTTCTAAAAATTTTAAAACATCGACGTATCGATGTTTCTCCACCTCTAGCACGCACACACTCTCACAACACTACTTTTCCTAGGTGGTAAAAAGAGTGAAAATTTAGGATTTCCACACGCATCGCACGCAAGCGGTCACATAGCCTGCGAAATAGCTGTCTAGCTGTCACTGCCCCTGACGCCGCAGCACTTTTCACGCGCTACCGGCCAGAAGGAAATGAGCGCGCCGAGCAACAAAATGTCGGCCACCGATCAGATGCGAGCAATGCTGGACCAGCTAATGGGCACAACGCGGAATGGCGACGAGCGCCAGCTGAAATTCTCGGACACCAGGGTCTGCAAGTCCTTCCTGCTCGACTGCTGTCCGCACGACATCCTGGCGTCCACGCGCATGGATCTCGGTGAGTGTCCCAAAGTGCATGACCTGGCTTTCCGCGCAGATTACGAGAGTGCTGCGAAGGCGCGCGACTACTACTACGACATCGAGGCCATGGAGCACCTGCAGGCCTTCATCGCCGACTGCGACCGACGCACCGACTCCGCCAAGCAGCGACTGAAGGAGACGCAGGAGGAGCTGACCGCCGAGGTGGCCGAGAAGGCCAACGCCGTCCACGGGCTGGCCGAGGAGATTGGCAAGAAGCTGGCCAAGGCCGAGGCTCTCGGCGAGGCCGGCGAAGTGGAGGACAGCATGGAGCTGATGAAGGAGATCGAGGAGCTGCGCGGCAAGAAGATCAAGGCCGAGCACGAGTACCGCACCTCGATGCCCGCCTCCACGTACCAGCAGCAGAAGCTGCGCGTCTGCGAGGTCTGCTCCGCCTACCTGGGCATCCACGACAACGACATCCGGCTGGCGGACCACTTTGGTGGTAAGTTGCATCTCGGCTTCCTCACCATTCGCGAGAAGCTGATCGAGCTGGAGAAGACGGCGGCGCCGCGCAAGGCGGAGCTCAAGCGGACGGGTAAGATGACGGACCGCGACGACGAGGGCCGGGGCCGCAATCGCTACTTTGTAGGTGGCCGAGAACTGGACCGCCGATCCCGCGTGCACCGTTCCCGCTCCAGAGAGCGTCAGCGGAACCGGGACGCGGAGCGGAGCGAGCGACCCAACAACGGCCGGGGGCCAGACGAGAAGGGCGGCGAGCGGCCCAAGGAGGCGGCGCCGGCGGAGGGACCAGAACGACCCGAAAGAGCTGCGGAACGTGGAGGACGACGCGATGATAGGGACAACCATGGCAGAGATCATCGCGAACGGGAGCGTGATGGCAGGAGGGATCGGGAGCGCCATGGCCGCAACGACAGAGGCCGCTTTGGCGACAGGGGCGGCGGCGGCGGAGGAGGCGGTGGCCATCACCGGGATGACAGACGCCGCTCACGCTCAAGGGACCGCTCGCCACGCGAACGGCGCAACTTCAACCACTTCAGAGATGGCGGCGGCGGTGGAGGTGGTGGCGGAAACGGCCAGCGCAGACGCTCCTACTCCCGCGAACGCTACTCCCGCCGCTAGGCTAGAATCCCGCCTAGCGCACGTACGTAGCATTAATCACATCAACTACAACTACAATGCCACCACAATTGAACTACTGAAAACAACAGCAAACGAATATTCATAGCCTAATCAATAAAGCAACGTAGAGCCACACATTCGACGCTCCAATGTGCAGAGACAACCACCCTTGTAAATTTTTAATAATTTCTATTTTTGATCTTACGTTCCAACACCTCCAAAGACCGAATAAAGCAGAAAAACGCTGTTGCTTTCCCATGTAAACCGAACCCAGCCCAGCCCAGCCCAGCCCTTAACCCAACCGAAAAACTGTAAGAGATACGATATATGTACTCGATACAATATGATTGAAATTCGATAGTCCCCGTCCAGTCCAGAGTACTTGACACGTAGAGATACCCAACCGAGAATAGTAAACCCATCGAAACCGCAGTGTGGCCGATTATAGATCAGCTTAGACTCTTAACTTTAGAGTAACCCGGTTAGGACACGGCGACTGCAAGGCTTAAGAAACCTAAATTGTTAAGACGCAGGGCAGGAGAAACTTTTAATATTTGATATTCTGTGTGTTGTATAGCTAGCTTCAAGTTGGTAACACTGACTGAAACCCAACCAAACCTGACTATCGACCATGTACTCTTCTCAGCTAGCGATCACATTCTCCCAGTCGAAGTCAACGTGTGTTGTGCGTCGCTGTCGTCCCGTTTTGGGGTAAGCCTCCACCATATATAACTCTGACACTCTATCACTGCTCTGATATGATATTGATTTGATATGATTTGATTTGATTTGTAACCCCAAAGCGTTCTCTACTTGAAGTTCCACACTTTCGCAGCCGCTTTCGCACAGCTTCGGTACGTATTGAGTATGGCGAGGTGACTATATCCTTTAAACCAGACCAATGTTAGTTGTTTTGGCAGATTTGCGTATAACATAGTTAATCCAGATAAAATAGCTTGGGTACGTATCCATTCCGGCCGACGTTTCCTTTCGAATCGTCCAATGAGAGTGTCGTTCGTTTATGTATTCGGTTCTGGGTACGTATTAATGTTAGAAGATCACGACTCTGTGGTACGTATGCAAATAACGACTATGATAATTTCCCGTAAGCAGACCAGGCTATGTAGGGTTCTCGGCGATCCAGATCCCAACGTACGTATTCCTCCTCTCTCTCTCTCTCTTGAAAATAAATAAATAATCAAAAATACAACTACCACAAACCAAATAAAAATAAAATATTAATCTCGTAGCTGTTTAGAGGCAATCGAAATCCAATCCGTTTCTAACTAAATCTCTGTTTATCTTGCCAAATGGTGCTTAAGCCACAGACTCGATGCTGCCGCGGGGGCTCAGATCAGTACAGTTCATGCCTATATGTGAGTATTCGGGGCACTAATCTCTGATTACATCAAGCAGTTACTAAATTTAATCATCGAAGACGGCTGAAGCCCCGTTTCTTGGTTCGTTTCTTTCGGCAGCCGAGGATTTATAGTGAGAATTGTGAGAGCAGTGTAATGAGTTGTTTGTGTTTGGCCCTGACAGTGGGTAAGAATCGATCGAAAACGCCAACAGATTTTCTAACTACCTATATATCTATCTAACAATACGTATGGTTTTATCTACTCCTAAGTCAACACACTGTTCTACACACACTTAAGTTATATACCACACACAACACTCTCAATTAAGATCTTAATTAAAACTAATCTTTATGGATCTAAGCGGAATGTAATAAAATTGCACTTGAAATAAAGTCAAGCCGAATTGTTATTTCAAATACATGGCCAAAGTTGGGACCAAAAGTAATCTCTATTACTGGAGATATCATATGATCTTATCATAAGAGTATACTTAAGATAATGGCAAGTATATGCTTTTCGAAAACTGATAACTAGGATTATCTGAGTGAGTGACAGAATGGTCAAAAACGGCAACGAGATAAGGGTAACCAAAATTAGGATCCGGTAATCGGAAGGCTCGTTTACCTGACTGTTCCCTTCTCACCACTGCCCACCGAGAAGTACTAAAATACGATACCTACAGGACGAATGAGAAGCAAGGAATCGATAAGATCTTACAATCCCCATACGGAATACAGTGATTTTGAGTGAGCTCAACGGATCCTAAAAAAATTCGTAAGCAATTCAACGTTCAGGGTAAGAAAAACAAGAGAGAACGCTATAGTCGGGTTGGTGTCCCGACTATCTAATACCCGTCACTCAGCTAAAGGGAGTGCGAACGCTGTAGTCGGGTTGGTGTCCCGACTATCTAATAATCGTAACTCAGCTAAAGGGAGTGCGAGGGAGATGGAGATAAAACTTTGATCAGGCCTAACTTTTTAACGAATGGTCCGATTTACAAAATTTCTTCTACATTTCGATAGGTATTGATAAACACAACAAAACTGCATTCCTACTTTTCCGAAACATTTAAATTTTTAAAATCGTATATTAGCTATGGTGGGCGTTAGAGGGGGCGTGGCACCTTTTTGAAATAAACTTGCGCTGCGTAGGAACTCCTAGAATCTGTATGCAAAATGCCAATCTTCTAGCTTTTATAGTTTCCGAGATCTCAGCGTTCATCCGGACGGACAGACGGACATGGCTAGATCGACTCGGCTAGTGATGCTGATCAAGAATATATATACTTTATAGGGTCGGAAAAGCTTCCTTCTACCTGTTACATACTTTTGCAAGAATACAATATACCCTTTTACTCTACGAGTAACGGGTATAAATACCTCAAAAAGTATAAGATCCCAGTAAAAACGCAACAATAGTTTGTTTTCTTCCATGAGAAGGCTTCTCGGTGTTGTTTGTATTTTTTAATATTGCTGTTTCGTTTGGAAAGGACTTTCTTTTTTTTTTTGATCCGCTTTCTTTTTCTGCTTGATTTTTTGTTCCAAAAGAGAATTTTCTGTACAATTTTGTCTTTTATGTATAAATTTAAAATTAGGTTTCATTCTTTGTTTAACAATTTCATTGGCCCGAAAATAGATGTTTTTACAATTTTAAAGCGTTACCAAAATCTCGGGATGTTTGTTGTTTCTCCTTGTGTTGGGTGTTTATTCGTTTGGTTGTGAAATCTGTTGTTGTTACTGTGGTATTGGGAAAACCTTCTCATCCGCTCTCCAATAACATCCCTTTGAGGTCTGGTCATCTCTTCTACTCCTAACGCAAAACAGTCACTGCGGGACCCGCCTGGCGGCAGATTGATCCGCATTCAACTCTCTTTTACAATATAATTTGATGGATTTTGGAAATTGAATTTGCAGATGATCATCAACATGATTGGAATTTAGAATCTACGTGTGTTGGTATTTTTACAGTTACAGTTATTATTTATACAACAAGTAGTTTTAATTTGGGTTGTTGGTTTGAGTTTTTGGTTGCCTTGCTGAGTTGCAACCTTCTAAAATTTTGCACTATTAGATTGGATTTAATCTTATATAAAATTCATCGTTCTACAGTTTAGAGTATAAGTATTGTGTTGTGGTTTCTCTTTAGTATTCGATGGGTAAAAAATTATGCTCTCGACTTTGTTTAGTTATGCTTAAAGACACATCTTAAATACGTCTATAGGTATATAATATAAAGTGTTCCTCATTTTATCAGTGTTGTTTTGTTTGTTATAGTTTGTTAAAGGTTTAAACACTTTATGCTTACGAAACTAACTTAACTATCTGATTTGATTTATACTTGGATTTGTATTCCGTATTACATCGTACAATAGTTGTTGCTTTTTGCTGTTGATTTTATGCTTAAAATTAGACATTGAATTTGGCATTTATTGCGCATACTTGATAATAATTAACATGCTCTTATCTTTCCCCATAGAATTGTATAGTTATTTACAAACAATTTATCGCCTGATTTGTTGATTACGTTTATGAAGACCACTTGCGGGAAGGACAGGGAATACAAAACAAATTAAGGCCATAGCATCTGTATAATTACTCTGATGGGGTTCTCAATATTGGATTGAATGTTTGGAAATTTTCTTAAAGCGTGCGCCAAAACTAAAGCTTTTGAAACTTTTAAATGCTGGACTAGCTTTCAGAACCGAGGGCTGTACAAAAAATAGTCTTGTTAAAAAAAGAAAAAATAATCTATAGGGTACAATTTGAAAACTAATCATAGTTTGGCACTTGGCCGGGGCAGCTTTGAATTAATTCAGAAAAATAGATATAATAACTAGGCATATATTAAGGGCTGATGCATGAACTAACCTAAGAACTATATGTGTACGCGCCGTAGAACAAAATGTATAACTTGAGTAATATGAGAGAAGACTACTAAGAGCTAGATTCACAGGAAACTGGACTTGATGATCATCACAAGTGTGCGGGTGTGTCATTGTTATTGGTTTTGTGGTGTGTGCTTTGGTTTTTGTTTTAATGGTTTGCTGGTATTGCTGATGCTGCAGTTTGATTGCTGTTGTAAATGTTGGTGTTTGTGTTTTTGTTGTTGTCGTTGTTTCAGTCCTTTGAGTGAATCGGTATCACATATTTATGTCCATACGGACTTTTGTACTTAATGCCACAATCACGATAGAATTTATCCGGTATACCTAGATTACATAAATACAATTTGCCACAATTGTTCGTTGATGTTGCTGCGACTGATTTGGTAGCCGCTGCTGCTGCCGAAGTGCTAGCAATGGGCGTTGGTGTGGCGGCAGCCGAAGAGGATGATGATGCTGTTGCTGTTGATATGCCATTCAATGGTAGTATGGGTAGTATTGAGTACTTGATTGCCACCTCGTTAATGCCGCACGGCGGCGGATCTACGGCAAGCACCGAAGCGCTAAAAACAATAGACAATGTTAAGGTACTTCTAGTGATTAAAGTATCCCACTTACCGATTTACACTGAGCCATTTCCTGATCGTATCCGATAAATTAGCGGTGTTAGTCGATAATATCACAAGATCTGGCGTGGGCAAGGCTACAGGAGAACAGGATAGAAGTTTTAGATGGTTTTATGTTGTTATATAACTAGGCAAAGGCCTACCATCTACTGAGTGAACTATGACATTGTCAGTTGCCTTGAACAAGGAAATCTCTGCGCTGCTGCTGTTTTGCTCGACCAGTTTGGCCTGCTCCACGTAAAGGAGTACAGTGAGGCCATGCGAAGCTAGCTGGCGACCCGTGGCTGCTCCAATGTTAATTGTTCTGCAAGGATTTAGGATTCAAACCGATTATTATCTGAGCCTTAAAGTCGAAGAAAAATGTAGCTCACCTCATGTTCTTGACGCCATCGCAGATGATGGCTATCTTCGGCCACTGGTGGTTGTTAGCCGGAGTCAAACGTCTGGCACCGCCCAAAAGTGTGATGGCCAGGTCACTGGCCCCGCGCGCCAAAATGTCGATCTGCCTCTGCAGGGAGAGGCCCGCCTTCTCGGCACTCATCTCGATTTTGTTTCGAACGTAAGCCGGAATCGTGGGTATAATGAGGCCGTCGTCCGTCACAAAGTCCTTGCTGCCATCAAACATGCTCTCGATCTGGCGCAGCTGCAGCGGCTTACTAACCAGGATGTTCTCGTCGTGCCGGTACTTCTGCTCCGGCTGATGATGTTGATTGTTTACAATGTGCCGCACAACGTCTGGTTTCTGGTGGGTCGACTCGATGTCGTCCCAAATGGCCTGCTTGTCGAACAGCGCCAGATTGCCCTCAAAATCGAAGTCCTCGTGGATCAGTGGGTCGTCGGCCTCGCTGCCAAAAGTCTGCTGCACCTGCTGCTGCCGCATGCTGCTCTCCCGTCGCACCCTGTTCCGCTTGTTCTTTCCGTTGCCGTTGCCATTTGCATTGGTGTAAGAGCCGTTTCCGTTGCCATTTCCATTGTTGCTGACGTTGCCGTTCCTTCTGCCGTTGCCATTTGTATTTCCGTAGCTGGAGGCTGCCGTCTGTTTGTAGAAGCCATCTCCATTGCTGACAATATCTATGGGCCTACTGCTGCCCAACGACAACCCAGCCACCTCGCCGCTGTCTCCGCTACTGCTGCAATAGCTCTCCCGCGTGTTGCTTACATAGGCGCCCAACTTGACCTCCACCTTCGGCGGTATCATATTGCCAAAGAAGGCGGCCACGCTGTTCGGAGTCGTCGACATCTGCGGCTGCTGCTGGGCACTGGACGCACGAGATGCCTGCGGTGTTCTAGGTGGCGAAACAAGGATAAAGGTTAAATGGTACTCAAAGTCGAAGTGAAATATATAATATTTTTAAAATGTGAGTTTACATCTAACATAGGTTATTAATAATAATAATAACTTATTATCACTTTATTTAAGTGTGGCTAAAATAAATAAAGGTTGTTTATTATCTAAACCTAAAACTTGAATGGTACTAAAATGTTTAAAGGACATACCCAAAGAATATAACGTTAGAAAGAAATATACGGTATTATTAATGATTGCAATACAATAATAAAAAAAATATAAATTTCAAAACATAAATCTTTTCTTAAGGAAACCAAGTTATGTGATCATAAAAGGTACATAGCGTAATGTTATTTCTAGCAAAAATCTGTAATTTAATGTCATAGAGCCATGGGCTCTGAGCATTCCTATTTCTATACGTAACATTCAGCTCATAAATATTCTATATAGTCAAAGGATTCTGTATAGTTGATGCTACCAGATCTACCAACCATTTAAGGGACCATAATACCTTTGGGTGCCATTGGAGCCGTTGGTCTCGATGAGCTTCAGCTGGTGCATCTTATCGCTGAGCGCCGAGTTGAAATTGCCACGTGACCCCGAAGAACCCGATGCAACTGGGGCAGCTGCTCCGCGTTGTCCATGGCCGTTGGCCCTTGAGCGCGGCGTCGACGGAAGATCCTGTTCCTGGTCCTGCTCCTGGAACTGCTGCTTCTGTTGCTGCTGCTGCTGCAGTTGGAGCTGCTGCTGCTTGCCCAGGATGTTGGAGAAGTGGGGCAGCTTGACGGGCGTGGGCTTGTTGATCACCGGGGGCGGGGCCGTGTGCCCATCCAGATCCTGCTTCACGGGCTCGATGAGATTAATGCTGCGGATGTCCGTGCACTTGAGGACCACCTCGGCGTTCTGCTTGCGCAGCGGTACGCCATTCCGGAAGGCCCTCACGATGGTGATCTCCTCGGCGGAGATCTGCTTGATCAGGCCCTGAAAAACGCCCAGGACCTCGTCGCAGGCTATAGACACCGCACAGCCGATCCAGTCTTGATCCGTCGGACCCATGTAACCAGTTTTCGGTATTCCCGGTATAGGCTTGTTCTCCTGATTTGGCTAATGTTTGTTTGGATCGAAACGAAATGTTTGCTGGCTCTCGCAGCCCTTGCTGTTGTTGTTTTCTTTCCTAATACGCAATTTCGCACTAACTACGCACCACGCACCTCTCTTCCTCTTCTTCCTGCTGCTGCTGCTCCACAGCCGTTGAATTCAAGTGTTTGGGTGGCTAAATGTGGGGTGTTTTTGTGTCTTTTGGGTCTGCGGTTAGTTCTTTGAATTCTGTCTCTCTAAATCGCTAAATGCACCAACGATTGCAACACTTTTGGGCTAAAAACTTATTAGATTTCTCGTTTCATTGGGATTTTTCACTGCTTGCGAGTGGCCGTTCGTCTGTGGTGGGAAAATACCATACTCGCTGCGTGGCAAAACATTTATTTACAAGTGGTATAATCGAGAAATAAAGCGAAAGGGTTAATGTTGCGGCACAATTAACTGCATTTTAATAAGCGAACCTCCAAACGCTATTTTATAACCTTAAAAAAGGTTTGGTTTAACTGTAAGGACAACCAGGTGGTGTGGTATTTTGAAGATACGCCCGCACGGTCACTCTGGCAGTTTTGTTCTAAATTTTGTCGCCGTTTTGTGTGTTTTTCCTGTCCGGCGTTTAAGTTTTATTTCTACTTCGCGTGCGGTATACCCTTAGGCAGCTATAGCCGACCGATATCGGCGATCAAGGCATGTGAGCCGCTGCTGCGGGCAGAGTGATAAACCGCTGATTCAGTGCAGTGCATAATTTGCCGTGGGAAAAGTACGTGATGATTTTCCGCAAATAGTGGATAAAGGCGAGCCCGCACGCATACCAGCGCAGAATATATACATAAATCGGGCGAAATTATAGTGCCCCGGCGGGTGTGTGTGTGAATGTAAGTGGAAAAGTTGGGCGAAACCTTATGCTAACCATAAACGGTGGACGAAGACATGGCGTTGAACTGAACTCTTCGCGCTTGGCTAATTATCAAGGAAAATGTTTGGCTTTGTGCTCCCTCACCCACACCTCTCACACTCACACTCGGCACACACACATGCGGGGGCAGGGCGGCAGACAGAGATGGCATCTAGCACAAGTACCGTTGTGCACTTTGTTTGCCGTCTTTGTTGTCTGTTCGCTTTTCTTTTCTTCTCGTCTATCCCCTTCTCTCTCTTTTCACCTTGTTGCAGCCTCTTTTTTCTTCTTCTCCATTCGTGTCTTTTTGTCGCTTAATTTGCACTTCCGCTTTACACATTCTTAACCTATCTCCACCCCTCTCTCTCTCCATCTTTGCAGAAGCTTCTTAAAAATAACAACAACACAACAATGTCGGCACGTTCCAGCGGCTTGGTGGCCGCTTCGGCCACCTCATCTTCTTCCTCGGCGGCCGGCGGCGATGTGCCACGCCCACCGCCCCGCAGGCCCCGAGCGGCCTCTGTTGCAGGACAACAGCAATCGCGGCTGGAATTCGGAAACGGACACACGCCACGTCGATCGTTGGCAGCAGTGGTAAGTTTACACGAGCAGGTGGCCCCCAAAAAGAAGTCCTCTCTATAAGAAAATGCTATCAGTTTATCAACATTCTTCAAGTAAAGGTGGTCCCTTCTAACCATATCGATGTTTGGAGTTTAATTTGGTTACTACATTTAAAAACCCGTTACGTCCCTTGCAATAAAACAGATAAAAGTAGTATTAGCTAAACTTACAACACAAGTTTTAGTACTACACTGAGAAATCATGAGGGTAAAAATGATCAAAATATTAATAAATTACTTCATTGGATACTATGTTATAAGAGCTAACCTTTCAATCATTATTGTTTTTATGCTGCAAATTGTTTATATGCACCGGATGCAATCAATCTTGAAAATCCCAAAAATGGTATTCAAAATTATTTTCTGTGTGACAAATAGAAAAAGAATTTATCATGGAGTGGTGTTGGGGGATTTGGCTGCCCTTATCAGTGCCTCTGTTTTATTTGGTGTTTCTATTTTTACGATGTTTTCACTGTTAATCTAATCTGCAGCTTGCCAAACAGCTGAGTAGTGTAGATGGGCCCTGGAGATTCCACCTCGTTCGTGGTGATAAAATGGGGTATCCACACTTTCTTCGAATGGGGAAAACCATGAAATCTTTATTTACTATTACCCAATCCATAGCTAGTCTATTACAATATACGGAAAATTTCATTAAATAAGTAAAAAAAATACTTTGAGTTATAATCTTTTGTAAATATTATCTAAAAAAAAATTAATAATAGTAAAAGTAAACGTTATATGGAAGCATCACTTAACTTGCACTTTTCCAGCAGCGCAAAAGTGCTTGCTAAGCGACCGATAGAAAATAAATCGACCGCAAATCTTGTTTACTTGGTGTCTGGAATGTGAATCAATTGTTTTGCTCACTTGTGTAAACAACTAATTCCCTCGGCATCTCAGTCTGAACAGAAACTAATTTATTTATCTTAATTTGCCAAAAGATGCGAGCCACTTAAGCAGTCATCGGCATCTTCGGAGCTAATTTAATTTATCAACACGATTCCTTGCCACCGCCTTTTGAGTGTTTTCTGCGTAAATTGTCTGGTTTACGCTGCAGAGAGAATCAAGAAAATATATGTATGTGATTCACCTATACTAATGAAATGCAGTTCTCTTTATCAAGTTTAGGTAATACACTATTAAAATATATTTATTAACAAATACTCAAAAGCTAAATTAACTTTCATATGCAAATATTTAATACTTTACAAGTTAAAATATTGACTGGCACTTACATTCCCAAAAATGTTTACTATTGTAGTCAAATTATGAAGAAAATACAAACGATTAATCCGTTTCCCATTTCGTCGATTTTTCCCGTGTGTTTACTCAATGAGCTGCAATTTGCCAGAGACCAAATTCTGTTTGCCTAACTTATTTAAGCGGTCTTAGAAAGGTTAGACACCATGGTAATTGGTGGGGCAAAGTGAATGACCAGTTTATCTTCATTAGTTCCCTTGTGTCGGCTAAAGTTGGATGCCCCCGCCAATTGAGCACGGTTATTTGGGCTATTTAATCCAATTCGCACGTCAACCGGCAAGTGGTGACGTCGCCCAATCGACGCACTTGTTAAACCGCTCAACGTCACAGTTTGCTTAGCGGATTGCCTTAATGGCCCGCTTATCAGTCAACAGTAAGCCACTACAGGGGGCTAATTTCAATTGGATCCATTGCGTCAGCAGTCAAATGTCAATTATAATTGATTGTGTGCTACTTAGGAAATGTTAATGGGGATTCCCAATTTTTATTACAGCCACACAGATACACGTTGCAGCCGCTACACAGATACTCACACGCAGATGCTTTCACTCCCACCAGCACACGCCGCAGCCGATCAGCTGATTTTGTTTTGTTTTGATTTTGGACACTTGTTCGATGGCAGCTGTCAAAAGTGGGAGTGAGAGGGAGAAAAATAGGTTAAAAAGCTTTTAGCCGCCAGCTGAAAGCTTTTGGGCTCAGTGCTGAAAAGTGTGTTTTGGCTGATTTGTTTTTAGTATTTTTAGATTGGTATTCTTTTATGACTGGTTTTTAACATAAAAACATTTAAAGGTACGTTTTCTCGCCCGCATGTTTAAGATAAAATAGGCTTCAAACTCTGAATTCCGATACGCCAAGGATTTATCGGACGAGAGAACGATTCTAAATCATATACGAGTGTCACAGAAATCTCTTTCAGATAAAAACAGTTGGTTTTGTATACATACTGCATGGATTTTGGATGGAAAGATTTCGTGACACCCCCGATTTCGTAAACTTTAAAAATGTTGAAATGAAAGTTTTTTTTTTAATGTAGAAATGCTTTTTATGTGGCTCCAGATTTTGTTCTTATCTTGTTTTTTTTCTCACACCATATTTACAAATTGCTAATCTAAACTAAAAATCACCAAGTTGTGGAACTTATTAATTTAAGACAATTTTTATATTTTTAACGTATTTTTATTTTCTAACATCTAAGTATTTATTTAAAGAATTTAGGTCTCGCTGTGAAGAAGAATTGACTTACAGATATGTGCCGGTGGAGTCTTGCCCGTTTGGTCTCACTATGCGCCATAAAAGCTCCGCATTGGGGCAGGCCTGTTGGGGACGGTAGCGAGCTGGCCACTCTGTTCGGGGGAGCTGCCTTCATTTTAGCTTAGAACGCGAAAGCGCCCAGTTCCGTGTTTCGAGCAGCGGCTGCCGACAAGTGTTGCTGTTGCTGTTCCGCTCGCACTCACAACCGCTCACACACTCGCTGCGGGAGCGAGCGAGAGAGGCAGACATTTACGCAGAACATGTTTTCGCAATAGTGTTGGTGTGCCGTTTGTTATTGTTGTTATTGTTTCCATCGCTTAGGGCCGTTAATAAAAGATAAATAAGTGAATAATTCAATTATAAATATAGAGGGTACAACCACACACACAGAAGTGGATTATATAGATAAATTTATTGCACCGTACCCCTGAAATGTGTTAATTATATAAAAAAAAGTAAATAAGCGTACGTATCGAAAAGCAACAGTTCGTGCTGGGCAAAAATCGAACAGTCTTGAAATCAAAATCAGAAACACATAAATTCTCATTTCTCTTGCCTTTTTCGCACGCCCCTATTAGTCATTCTTACCAAAAAAAAAAAAGAAAAAATGTTTGGCGAATGGGAATGTGAAGCCTGATTGTGCCCTGCCCCTTTTGGCCCTAACCAACATTACGTATACGCAATAAGCATAATAAAAACAAAACGGCAATTGTTGTGAAACCTGTTCCCTTTTTTGTCGCCGTATGCAGCTTGCAGCTTAACAAAAAGCAAAAATCAAAAGCTCGTCGAGATACCAAAATAAATCTTGTGTGCGCCAAAAAGTGTAAATCGAAATAAAAAAGAACGCAAAAAAGGCTGAAAGAATAGGAAATTCCTTTTGGTCAACTCGTTTTGTGCAGTTAAAACCGCCAAAAGCGGCAAATATTCCATGCCTTTATTTCTTTTTATAACCTCGCAATTTATTGTTCAATTTAGTTTGAGAGGCGTGCTCGAAAATTAACACAAACACAAAACGTAAACAGCGGAAGAAAAATCGGCAGTGAATAAAAAAATCAAAATCGGAGTAGAAATCTAAATCCACATCGAAACAAAAATGGCCGAGTCAACAACCACATCGCCATCGGTGACGAGCGAAGATGGCCAAATCCATGGCTGCAATAACAGTGATGTAAGTAACTGGCGAGAGCAGCGCCTCTCTTCTCCGCTCTCTCTCTCGGCAGTACGTGAAAATGGTACATATGCAAATGTTCGAGCCTCTGTGTGAGTGTGCTCATTTTCTTCAGCCGCTAATTGAGCCGCCTTTGATGTGCCCCACGTGTCGCCCTCCCCATCCCATCCAGTCCTCCTTTTCGCATTCCTATCTCTCTTCAGATTTTCCGGCCAAGGCCTCCCGGTTATTGAGATTTTTTTTTTTTTTTAATTTCTGAGACGAAATAACCATACTACTGTGGACCATTTCATTTTGTTCCAAATTGATCTGCTTCGTTTTAAGACTTTTAAAGAATGAAATCTTTAACCATAATTAGAATTACATTTACTAGACACAATACTTTAGAGTAATTGAATAAAATTGTATTCAAAATCTATTTTCGCCTTATCTCTGACAACTTAATAGATTGTTTAATTTGTTTTCACCAATTATTTTTCCCAGAACCAATTAGAAAACGAAACAAAATTAAATATTTCCATCAAGTTATATCCCATTTTATCTGTCTGATAACAAAGGCCGATTTGTGTACTTATGAACGTCATAGAGAAATATCATCGTCGCACTTTAACAATATATTTATAGCTTTAAAGGTATTTGACGTATACGCTATATACGCTATTCCTTATTAATTGAATAATTTCTCTATGCTCGTCTGAAAGGCAGTTCTTTCTGGTTTTCGTTCTAAAATGAATTTATCTGCTTAAGAGGTTTCGAGCATGTAACTTGTAAACTGTCGAAGTAGTATCCATCATCTAACCCAGATGCATGGAAAAATGTCAATTTGTGTAATGAATTTGCATTGACCCTTGGACATGGTGACAAGTGAGGGGCGGCAACCAATCAATTAGGTTAATGGCAACGACTAAGCTACGGGCCACACTCGTTTTTGGCTTGTAGGATTTGTCTGCTACTGCTCTTCGTGCGCATTTAAAATAACAATTGATATTCAAGCTTGTTTAACTTCGTTGTTGACTGGTATTTTATATCTCTCATCAGCTTTTCGTTTAAGCCATCTGTTTGAACAGCAGATGAAACGTTAAGAGCAACAGAAATGGGCTTCCGTCGAGCGCCTTGACTTCTTTCGGCTACCAATGCTTCCTCTCTCTCTGGCTTTTGCTTATCAGCGCACGGCTGAATGACTATTCACATATATATTTTTATAATTCATTATTCATTCAGTTGGCACGGAAATAAAAGTGGAAGACAACTATGGGGAATGTGAAATGGTTTGAGGAGGAGGCAGCGCTGGTGATTGGATTGATGGCAAGGTAAAGGAGGAAGGGCGCCATTCTGGTTGTGTGTCACATGGTCATCTAAATGGCAGAAGTCAACGCTTGCCAACTCCGATAATGAGCGTTTGGCTTTGCGCCTTTTGATAACCGAATTCGGCTACGATTTTAGCTTTCCAGTAGCCCAGAAAATCGAAACCGTATCAGTGGGATTCGTGATTAAAAAATACACACAAGGCACAAGCCAAACCGATAAACAGACTAGCTTGCCTAACTTGAATTGTTTATGAAGAGGAAATATAAGCAGAATTTTGAGTGACTAACATTTTCTATAATAAATGCTTAGCCTTAGGGTCACGGGCAATATAAACATTTTAATATTGTTTCATGGAAATGAACTGAAAATAAGGCTACCGAATACATATTTGTTTCCCATGACTCATATGTTTAATTAGAATTATCTTTAAATTAATACATTTTTATACCCGTTACTCGTAGAGTAAAAGGGTATATTGTATTCGTGCAAAAGTATGTAACAGCTAGAAGGAAGCATTTCCGACCCTATAAAGTATATATATTCTTGATCAGGGTCACTAGCCGAGTCGATATAGCCATGTCCGTCTGTCCGTCTGTCTGTCCGTATGAACGCTGAGATCTCGGAAACTATAAAAGCTAGAGGATTGGTATTTGGCATGAAGATTCTTGGAGTTCCTACGCAGCGCAAGTTTGTTACCAGAAAATGCCACGCCCCCTCTAACGCCCACAATAGCTTATATACGATTTTAAAAATTTAAATATTTCGGAAAAGTAAAAATTCAGTTTTGTTGTGCTAATCCATACCTATCGAAATGTAGAAGAAATTTTTTAAATCGGACCATTCGTTAAAAAGTTATAGCTGATCAAAGTTTATATTTCCATCTCCCTCGCACTCCCTTTAGCCAAGTGACGGGTATTAGATAGTCGGGACACCAACCCGACTATAGCGTTCTCTCTTGTTATAAATGCTATCTATCGGTTAATCTTATTACTCTGCCAGGCATTTTGTTCCATTAAGAGAAGTTCCACTGTATGCCAGTCAATCAACTGAAGATGAAATGACATTGCAACGCAATGCGGATCATTACGTCGGACATCCCTTTTAATTAAGGCTTTTCCTGCCCTTCCTCTCTCACTCTCTCCACTTCCCCTGTCAATCCAGTGCGAAACAGGCTTAAACCGCAAGAACCGTTATAAGCTAATTTCCCTCGGTCCCAGATTTAGTGGCTAAAAATCAATTTAATGCCAGCTACGACGGGGCTCAGTCAGAGTCTTTGAGTCAAGAAAGAGAACTGTGACAGCTGCACGGGCAGTGAAGGCATGTGAAAGGATCCTGGAAAGACCTTGGGGGATTACTCGAGTCCAGGGTCACCAGCTTAGGTTGACTGATTGGACCTTTTGTCCAGGCAATAAACGACTCCCGACAACGGGGCATCTGGCATTTAATATTGCGCGTTAGGTTCTCCACGCTCATAGTCGATAAATAGCTATATAGTATTAGCATATAGGAACAGCTGGAATTTCTTCTAGTACACGAAAAACAATAATACCTACCGGTTTTTATTTGAAACTGAAACTAACTAAATAAATAATACTGTAATGTCACTCAATTGTCTAGTTAAAAAAGCGAGATACATTCAGCTTTTCAATCTTAAATTATAAATTCTTTATTTGATTTCATTTTAGTTTTATATTCTATTCTATTCGATCTATTCAGTTTATTTCAAACTATTTTTGCTAGTGTGCATTTAATTATTGCACAAGTGGGAAAAGCCGCAGCTATTTTAAAGAGCCAGCCCCACGCGGTGAAAATCAATAGTACAAGTTCATGGAAAATGCGGAACTGGCAGTGAATAAATAAAAATACAACCCGTCACCAAAACGGAACAAGAACACAACCAGAATGGAATAGTTCCCCAGAGCGTGTACGAAATGGCACATGTAATATAGGGTCTAAAACCAACCCAGTCAGGGTCATGAGGCGGCCAACAAGCCGCAACATGCGAGCCTGTGATATCTGATACAAGGGGTTTGGATAGAGATATGGCGCCGTCTGGTCAGCCACCAAGAAGGGGGCAGCGGGGGACCTGGATTTGCTCTTCACTTTATAAACAATGTCGGCAAATTGAATATTTCATGGGAAAGCCTTTTAATGGATACAAGTGCCAGCTCTCAGCCGAGATGAGCTGATAAAGTGGGGTTTGTTTAACTTCCAGGAATGCAGAAAGTTTGTTGCTCAACCCATCCCATAGAATAAGGAAACCACGTGCTGTAGGTGATGCTCGTTTTGCCAATGGCCAATTGAAATTTTAAATCGATTTGGTGGGCTCCAAAATATGTGAAAAGTTAAAAATTGTAGTTGGGAAATCCATATAAGGTTGGTTTACTTGGAAACTTGTGAAAAGGGAAAAGAAATGTGGCGTTCAAAGAGTGTGCAACAAAATAGATGTTCAAACTATTTAGACTACAATGTATTTAATCCCCTGATTTCCCAGGTGAAAATGGAGGCATTCACTTACGTGGCTCAGAATGGCTTATAAGATCTTATCGAAGAAGGGATCAACTGGCTTTGTCCTGAGTGAAAAGTGATAGGAACTTCTTCGAAACTTTGTGTATCCTTGAGCTCCGGCTGCATTGTGTAAAATTAATTATTAGTTATTCGTCACACCATTTTCGACGGTATCATGTACGATGCAGGCTGCACACTAAAATCGAATCCTTTGGTCGACTGCTTAAAGGGGGAGTAAGAGAAAGACAAAGGGTCAACATTATCCTAGCAAAAATGTAAACAATAGAAAATGCTTTTACGGTGATTTGGTTTCACTTATGTGAGAAAAGGACGATTTTCCCATTTCAATTAACTAATTTGCCTTTAGCAACTATTTTTGAAACTTAGTACAATTCACTAAAATCAATCATAATAAATAAATCAACCACTTGGACTTGATGACCTACATATATTAATCCCACAGATTTATGACATGAAATGCTACTAAACTTTGAGATCTAAGCATCAAGCTCTCGCTCAATTAACCCAATTCTGAACCCCTAAGCTGCTTTAATTTCGCCACAAAGTACATTTAGATGAGAGAATTTATTTCAGAGAAATGCCTAAAATTGTGTTTCGCATTTCAACGAGAAATGCCAACTGCAAACTGGGCCGCAACCGCATTTCGAGACCCCAGAGCCCCAAGGCCCCAAGTGAATCACAACACGCAATTTAGCTCAAGTTTGGGCCGCATTCTCTGCACTAGACAATTGCTTGATGACTCTCTTGAACTTCCAGGCCCCTTTTTCTGTGGCAGTGCTTGTGTCAAGGTCGTGGAAATTATCTAGCCGCGAATGAAAAAACAATTATGCACGCGAATGTATAATGCGGGTCCTTCAGAGAGCATTTATGAAGAACTTTAGAGCGGACGGAATGTCGGCCATAAAATGCATGAAATTTCATTCGGGCGAGCACACGGGGCGTATGCGTAATCGCGTTCGTTAAGCATACGCCACATGGGCGGCCATGCTTGTGGCTTATTTATTTTCAATGTGACCCAGCTAGCTCCTCTGTGGCATTGAATTCCTGTCCGCTGTTTTTCCCCAGCGATGCGTGCACAAGTGTCTCATTTGTCCGTGGACAATTTTTACTAATTTTCCTGTTTTCTCTTTTTTCCCCTTTTTAGAACGACTCCGGCGACTCGTGTCACCTGCGAATTGTTGTGCTCAGCGGCCAGTCGCTGGCCAAAAAGGATATATTCGGCGCCAGGTGAGTGAAGCAGCGGCTAATTGAGCCAATTATAACGCGGCTAATTGAAATGAATGCTCTCGTCCACAGCGACCCGTATGTCAGAATCGATTTGAACACAATCAACGGTGATATTAATATTGACTCTGTTTTGACAAAGACCAAAAAGAAGGTAAGCATCAAGCCCCTGAAAGTATTAACCCGTCTTTATCTTATCGATTATGTTTGGAACTACTTGCCACATTACTGAATGGAAGGTGCCACAGTATCTGTGGGAAGACTACTTGGCCTTGATAGTACGATTAGCAATGTAAACCACACAATGCTTATCAATATCGTGTGGACTCTATGACTAATGCCTAGATATCTAGCTTCGGGATCAAAGACATGTTTATTATATTCGAGCAGAGAACCTCTTGAGATAACTTATTGTTAGTTTATAGTTTGAATTGATTGCAAAATTCAAGAAACTACACACAAAAAAAAAAACTATGTAAAATCAACGATTTAATAGTGAAAACTGCCCCAACCCATAAATAATAGAAAATGACCCAAAAAATAGTAGATTACCTAAAAAATAGTAGATGACCTACAAAATAGTATTTTACCCGAAAAATATTGTAGTTTTTTTAAATTTATTTTTTTAACTATTTTTATTTTTAATTTAACTTGTTATATTAATTTATATTGAAGTTATTTATAGACACTTACATTTCACAGATACTTAAACTTACAAATCAGGTTTCTTGCCTCCGCTGGAAATCGAACCGGGGCCGCAATCGTCGGAGTCGAGCACTCTAACCAGTAGGCCACAGAAGAATGATTTTCGTAGAGGAAAATCTTTTGACTTAAAATCAACATTTAAAAAAAAAAAAAAAAGGAAAAACATCATCTGCAAAAGCAGGATTTGAACTCACGACCCAGAGATTATGAGTCGGATACTCTAACCACCCTAAGTCCAGAAAAATAGTTGACCTACAATTTATAATTGTATTTTTAAAACAACAAAATACATGAAGGAAAAAAATAGTTTTGTTACGATATTAATTGTGGTGTCACTATTCGATGCCCCAAAAAATAAAACAACAAAATACACGCAAACAAATAAAATAGTTTTGCTACGATATTAATTAAGACGTTACTATTAATTTTCCAAATGAAGAAAACAACACAATACATGAAAATTTCGTAAATAGGTTTTTCACTATTTTAATTGTTAAATACTATTCAATGAACAAAAAAATAAAACAACAAAATACATGAAAAATTCAGAAAATAGTGAACTACTATTTTTCTATGTTAATTTTACATAGTTTTTTTTTTTGTGTGTAGGAAGTTTACTTTCTAAATAAATAGAAGAATCGTTTAAGTATTAATACAAAGTTCAAATATATTAATTTTTCATAATTTATTATCTCTGCTTATCTATCTTTGGGTTGGACATGAATTGCATAAATACTCCAATAACAATGTTTTTTATATCAAGATTTAATGGGGAAGTAAGGATAGTATAGCTCTTTAAATGTAGGATTTTGAAAGTTTCCCATAGTCAAAGGCCTTTCTTAGTATTTCTCGATATTGAAAAGGAGTTTTCCCTTGATAACATCGATATTACCGTATCGATATAGTGAAAATATCGAAAATATCGATAATTTTCCAGCTCTATTCAATTGAAGCATTATTCAATTTGTATTTCATTTAACATTCTCCCACAGACACTGAACCCAATCTGGAACGAAGAGTTCATATTCAGAGTGAGTAATCAGCAAACCGATTTAATAGTTGATCCACCTCCTAATTGATTGTTCTCACCTCATTCGACCAGGTTAAACCGTCTGAGCATAAGCTTGTGTTTCAAGTATTTGACGAGAATCGCCTGACACGCGACGACTTCCTGGGCATGGTTGAGCTGACTCTGGTGAATCTGCCCACCGAGCAGGAGGGCCGCACCATCGGAGACCAAAGCTACACTCTGCGCCCGCGCAGGTCAGTAGGGTAGGTTTATATAGTTTGCAGTTTGATTTTGTTTCTTTAATTTCAGTTGATTTACACACAACTACATAGCCATAAAATCTAGTTATGTACAAAAAAGAATAAAAAAGTCTAAGACAAGCCCAATGAATATGTTCCTATAACCAAAACTAAGGCAGAATTGTTAATGCGATTAAGATTGGTGACGGAGCTAAGATCTTGTTTAAGTCCCCAACTCGTAGAGATTCTGTTGTAGTGCTATAGAGTTTACGTGTTTTGCTTCCAGGCATCACCTTGTTTATTGTTTATCACCACGCCCCTTTCGCCCGAGTGCAGTCCTCAATTGCAATTATAATTTCCAATCGTATTCGTCGTCATCGTAGTAGAACACTTCACTAACCCTTAGACTAGAATAGAATCGCTTTTCAATTGAATTTTTTCTGCTATTCACAACTTTAAGACCACACGAGAGTACTGTAGAAAATAATCGAGCTTTTTAATCGGAAAACTACATCTCCGAGGAGGGAAAACGTACGTGACTGTGAATAATTGTTGGTTCGGTCTCTATTTAATACTACACTAATCGCAATAGAGAAAATCATTTAAAATATATATGTTCCTGTTGATTCTTTTTGCCATAGAATATACTTATTAAAGTGACTCATTCACGTTGTAGACCGGAAATAAGAATTTACAAATCTTTTTGATTAAATTCGTTGAGTAGTTTCGACAAGTCTAATTTCTTATCACCTGAACCTCTCCACGATTGACATTTAATGAAGGGAAAGCGGTTTTAAAGTTGTGAAACGCGTCGTAATCCACAGTATCCAACTTGTACCTGCATTCGTGTATTTGCCGTTGAGTTTATTTTTAGTTAACGCTTAGTATAATACTTATTGTTTTAAAGTCGTGTGCGTATATGTGTCTTGTGTGTGGGCCCGGTGTTGGTGGCGGTGTCTGTGCTGTACACCTGTTTGGTTGGCTCATTAATATTTACCCTTTCCCCTGCCCTCCACCCAGCAGCGCCAAATCCCGCATCAAGGGCACCCTGCGCATCTACCACGCCTTCATCCGGGAGACGCGGGAGCAGAGCGAGCCATCCAGCGGCAACAGCGATGGCGAGTGGGAGCACGTGGAGGCCACCAATGCCGGTGAGACCTCGTCCCAGCCGGTGAGTGTCCTAGCTGCCTTTGAAATGCAAATAATAATAATAATCGTGTGGTATTCCCCCTCGTCAGCACCCCTTTCCTACTGGCGGCCACGATGCCCTGCCCGCTGGCTGGGAGGAGCGCCAGGATGCCAATGGGCGCACGTACTACGTGAATCACACGGCAAGGACGACGCAATGGGAGAGACCTACCGTGTAAGTTGTAAGGGGGAAAATACTTTAAATCAGGAGGACCTTTGTCTTGATATCAAAAAAAGGTGCAAGTCATTGTAATAAGAATGCATCAAATTCTTGAGATCAAGTGTTCCGTTAACACCTTAAGGGCCGTTTTCTCATCCGTTTTTTAAATTTAAAGTAGGGTTAAAACTCTGATTTCCCATACGATTTGAAGGTTTTAAACCTACTTTAAATTTAACAAACGGACGAGAAAACGACTCTAAGTGTGACAGTAATTATAACTTAGAATAAAATTTAAATATAGAAAAATATTTATTTTCCCTGGCTAATCATTAAAATCTCCTTGCAGTTTAACGAGCAACAGTAGTCAATCCACTGACCAGCTGGCCTCGGATTTCCAGAGACGTTTTCACATCAGCGTGGACGAAACGGAGTCAGGACGTTCGGCGGTAAGTGGAAATGCTTCGATCTGGAACTCCCAAGGGGGTTGGTTTACCACCGGGAAAACTTGTAAATTTCTATATATATTCATTAAGATACCTATAACTATTTATTATGCATGTGTGATGAGCAATTGACTTGATTGATTTTTGTGCATGATCTCTTAAATTTCAACATCGAACACAAACCCATTACACAATGCACACACACAACGCACTCGAACCGACTAACCCAATAACAAAAAACCACAAACCACAGAGGTCGAGGAACGCTGCCCACTTGGAGACTCTGGCCAGCGAGGAGAGTAGCGAGGATGAGGATGGGGATGTGGCTGGGGATGGGGAGGAGATGGTGGATCTCGAGAATAATCAGGCCAATTGTCTGCACTGCGGCGAGCTGCATGACAATGAGGAAGCCGAGCAGGATGGTGAAGAGGAGCAGGATAGTGTGGAGCTACAGCCTCCGACACCCGACCCCGATCAGCCCACAGCCACATCCCAAAGCGCGCACACTTGTGATATACTCGATAGGAACTTGTACCTGAGACGCATATTCGTAATGGCAAAGTTTTTCCTATTGACGATTATCGTATCGCGTATCGCTAGTTTCTTGATAAGATGTTAGTCGTATGGTATCACCATTGGTCGCTCCTTTTTAAGTTTCTAATCGCGAGATGCATACTGCAGTAGATCTTTGTACCGTATCATCGGGTTTTTGTTAAGCCCCAGTTAGCACTGTAGAAACCTAGCTGCCTAGAGTCCACCATTAACCAATCCCTGTATATATGTAGGACACCATCAGTCGGAATAGTTTAGAGGACAATAACAATGTTGCTGGCTTAGCAACTACGCCAACAACGGCAGCAACAACCACCGCACCAACAACGATCTCACCACCCAACACTCCAACGAACAACAACAACAATGGATTCCCCAGTCACATTGCCATGTTAAGTGGCCCAGAGGGACAGACCCAAACAAACCCAACCGTGGACCATGCCAGGTTAATATCATCCGCTAAGCGTTAGCCGCACCCATCCCAACCGATCCCCCAGCCTCTGACCCCTCTGTCGGTATCTTGTCCGTACCCAAAAGATCCTCCCGATCCCCAAGGCTCCCTCACTTCGCAGCCAGCTTCTTAACCGCCATCCGTTGTGCTCTATCTATCTTTCATGACCCCAGTTTTGTTTACAATTCCCTGCGACATCCTGTCGCCCATAGGCAGCCCGAAATCTCAGCGACCAGTTTGCAGAATGACCTGCGGCCGGTGAGGCGTGAGGCTCCCGGGGTGCCGGATGTAGCCATGACCAACCTGTTGACGCGGCGGGCCGCGGGCAACATGGCCGGCGGTGCGGGACGACAGCAGCAGCGACGGCGACAGCAGATGCAATTGCATATCCAGCAGCATCAGCAGCGGCAGCAGCAGCAGCAGCACCAGAATAGAATATTGGTTAGCAAGTCTTTAGAACACACTCTCATCTCTCGAAGAAAAGCAAAAACCAACCACCCGCATCACTCATTTCACTTGTAGCTTGATGTGGATCATCGCCAGCAGGAGGAGCTGCAACATCGGGGGCAACGAACCACCCCGCAACCTCAATTGCACCAGCAACAACAGCCATCGGTCAGCACACATCCATCCACACTCAGATCATTTGCACTTGTAGTCTAAAAACTGATTGTCTTCTGTCGAGCGTTTGTTTCTCTGTTGGAAAATTCAAACTATTTGGCGTCTCAAAATCTGTCAGTGTTAGAAAAACCACATTTCTGTGTTCCTTTTGTGGGATGGGGTATTTCACCCGGAGGAGCGGTAAGCAAAGCCGAGTCCATCCAGATTACCCCTCAACATCTTTGTGTCCATGTTGCATGCTACTCTAGATACTTACCCTCATATTGCTTCAATGCAGCTTTGTGTAGTCCTTGGTTTTTAGCTAAGACCTGGGTTACTCGATTAGTTTTAATATTTTCCATGTTTGCATGTGTGGCTTGATTTGTGTTCCTAGAAGATTATCCATTTGAGAATTCGATTTTAATTTCATCAACACTTCTTTTCTGTTTCTTCCAAAACCAACAAACAAAAATACTTTACGCAATGCCATGCATCCATATGTATACATTTTTGAATAAAATAATCCACCCACCAATGACTAGAATGAAGACACCGATCACACAGACAGCCACAATCCCTCCGACATCTCAGCTCCGTCCACCAGACGCAATTCCGAGGAAGACAACGCGGCTGTGCCTCCAATGGAACAAGTAAAGTCAATTCCCTTCTTATTTTCCCATCCTAAATGCACACGAAAAACGTAAATAGAGTTCGCGATATTCTGTCTGCATGTGCCAAGGATATTTTCAAAGCGGAGCCCGAGGTAAAGTGGCTAAAGTTTTGTGGCGATCTTGTCTTGCAGAATGCTGGCGGCGAGGAGGAACCCCTGCCACCGCGCTGGTCGATGCAGGTAGCCCCCAACGGAAGGACTTTCTTTATTGACCATGCCTCCCGGCGGACTACTTGGATTGATCCGCGAAACGGAAGGGCCAGCCCAATGCCAAATCAGACGCGTCGCGTCGAAGACGACCTGGGACCCTTGCCGGAGGGCTGGGAGGAGCGGGTGCACACCGATGGACGCGTGTTTTACATAGATCACAGTGAGTTCTTTGCAATTCAAGTAGAGTAGAGAGTTGTCTTAACTAATTCAACTGAACTCTTGCAGACACGCGGACTACGCAGTGGGAGGATCCTCGCTTGTCCAATCCAAACATTGCCGGACAGGCTGTGCCCTACTCCCGAGATTACAAGCAGAAATACGAGTATTTCAAGAGTCATATTAGAAAGCCTGTAAGTGCTTGAAAAAGTCAAATTTTCTGACCAGAAACTAAACTATTTTTACGTATCGTTTTTAGACAAACGTACCAAATAAATTTGAGATACGTATTCGCCGTACATCGATACTGGAGGATTCTTACAGAATTATTAGTTCGGTAACCAAGACCGATTTACTAAAGACTAAGTTATGGGTGGAGTTTGAAGGAGAAACTGGGTTAGGTAAGTAAGTCAAACTAATTTCGTTATCTTTGAATACAAAATGCCTGTCTTTGGATTGCAGATTATGGAGGCCTTGCTAGGGAATGGTTCTATTTATTATCGAAAGAGATGTTTAATCCGTACTATGGGCTCTTCGAGTACTCTGCCATGGACAACTATACGCTGCAGATAAACAATGGCAGCGGTTTGTGCAACGAGGAGCACTTGAGTTACTTTAAGTGAGCCTTCTTGTATTTTCAAAGTATATCCCTTTGCTAAGAGTTGGATTAACCCCACAGATTCATTGGCCGCATTGCGGGCATGGCTGTGTATCATGGAAAGCTGCTGGATGCCTTCTTCATTCGTCCATTCTACAAGATGATGCTCCAGAAGCCCATTGACCTGAAGGATATGGAGTCTGTGGATACGGAATACTACAACTCGCTGATGTGGATCAAGGAGAACGATCCGCGCATTCTGGAACTGACTTTCTGCCTGGATGAAGACGTCTTCGGCCAGAAGAGTCAGCACGAACTGAAGCCGGGCGGCGCCAACATAGACGTGACCAATGACAACAAGGATGAATACATCAAGTGAGTTGGAAAAATAATACAATTTCGCTTTAAAGGCTAAAACGCATCTCCTATCCCCACAGACTGGTTATCGAATGGCGTTTTGTGGCACGCGTCAAAGAGCAGATGTCGTCCTTCTTGGACGGCTTTGGATCGATTATCCCCCTGAATCTTATTAAAATATTCGACGAGCACGAGCTGGAGCTGCTGATGTGCGGCATACAGAACATCGATGTGAAGGACTGGCGCGAGAATACTCTTTACAAGGGCGACTACCACATGAATCACATAATCATTCAGTGGTTCTGGCGGGCTGTGCTCTCGTTCTCCAACGAAATGCGTTCTCGCCTGCTGCAGTTTGTGACAGGCACATCGCGCGTGCCAATGAACGGTTTCAAGGAGCTGTATGGCTCCAACGGCCCCCAGATGTTTACCATCGAGAAGTGGGGCACGCCCAATAACTTTCCAAGGGCACACACCTGGTGAGCTGCGACTAAACTTGAGGGTAATACAAACTTTTTGCTAACGAGATTCATCTACAGCTTTAATCGCCTGGACCTGCCGCCCTATGAGGGCTACCTACAGCTGAAGGACAAGCTGATCAAGGCCATCGAGGGCAGCCAAGGATTTGCTGGAGTTGATTAATAACACCGGCAACGGGAGTGAAAGCGAATGGCTTTGGCTGGAGGTGCAGCAACAGTTTCAGCAGCGCCAGGAGGAGGAGCAGCTACAACGATTCCACACATCACATGAACCACAAGATCAACAACAACAACGACTTGAGCAGCAGCAGCAGCAGCAGCGAAATCAGCGGCACAACCGCAACCTCATTGCATCCACTTGGAATAGCACCGCCAGCAGATCGTGTACTTATTTGTTCGTTTGCTTTTGTATTATAATCATTTTTGCTAGTTTAGTGTTATTTCGTATGTATTTTAACTAGGCGCCAAAACTCACACACAACACTTACACCTTATACAAGCAGAGGAGAGGAGGATTCAAAATAAAGCTGCGCATGGTGAACCACAAAACCTAACAAAGAGTCCAAATTATATATAAATATATTTATTACATTGCCGACAATTGTAAAAAGTTTAGAACATTTTACAAACTAAGTGAGACGAGAGGAATCCAAACTAACTATTAAATCTATAGAGTCAAAAGTATATCTTGTATGTATATGCAGAGAAACCTTTTTATAATTGTTATTTTTATGCGCTATTCCTCTATACATGCCCACAGCAAATACCTAAAGGCGAAAAATTAAAACAAACGCAAGTTAATATTTGTAATCTGATGGATGCATATTTTTAAACAAATTTAAATTTTCTATTCTGTATAATTGTATGTGTATTCGTAATAATGATAATGTTAGTCCGTAAAAGTCGCTCTTTACTATTAAATAAAAAGACAAACATCAAATATATATAAAAAACCAAGCCTATAAACTAAAACCTTAATAATGCAATCAATGTATATTGTATAAATGTTAATTATATACAGACACATTCCAAATGTTTATTGCGAAAGAGAAACTCTGCAAAGGGAGGCCTATATGATAATATGATTATTGACCGATCGAGAGTCAATCAAAATTAAATTTTAAAGTCAAATTATGGTAAAGAACGCATGGGCTGGAACATCTGTTTCGAAGCCAGATAGAAAGGCGACATAAAAAAATAAATACCAATAAAAAAAGGTTAAAGCTAAGTATTTAAAATCCGAAGCTGTTTTTTGAATTAGCGGAGTGACATTATTTTCGTTTGTTTATAATTTGAAATATTTAATTTGGCTAATAATGACCTTACCGATTATATGCAATTGGATATATGTATTACCACAGCTGTTTTAAATAACCCAAAAACACAAGATTTGTATGCTCAAAAATATCAGATCATTTTAATCAATGCATCAGTAACTTAGATGCCGGTGTGATCCTTGATCCAGTCGCGGTAGCTGGTGACACGGGTGAAGACGGCGTGATACCCCTTCTCGCAGCCAGCAGAGGATCCGAAGGAGGTAAGACCAACCTGGACCTTGTCGGAGGCCAGCACAAGAGGGCCACCAGAGTCACCGTTGCAGGTGGAGACGGCGGCGGGAGTGTCCACGCAGATGTTCGAGGCACGGATGGACGTTCCATAGTGGCGACTGCAAACACTGTTCGAGATGACCTTCATGTGGGCGTATTGCAAATGGGAGGCCACTCCGCTGGACGAGTCGGAGGTACGGCCCCAGCCGGAGGCGATAACCTCATCATTATCGTAGGTTGAGTAGTGGGACTCCTCCTTGGGCAGCTCAACGTTGTGGATGGCGCCACTGTAGTCCACGTGCGGAATGCGGATCAGGGAGATGTCGTTCCTCAGGGTGCGGCTGTTCCAGTCGGCGTGGATGATGATGTCGTCCTTGCTAACGTGGTGCTTGACCTTGGGGCTGTTGCGAATGGTGCTGCCCAAGTAAACCTCGACGGAGTCAACACTGAAGAGTAAGATTGATAGTTAGCCGGAATGTACATCATCTAGTCCGGAGACTTCACAAGCTTACCCGTCCGTGCAGTGAGCGGCAGTCAGAACCCACTCGTGTCCGATCAGGGAGCCACCGCACCAGGCCGAGGAGGAGCCGATCTTCAGCGATAGTCCAACCTGGTAGGGGAACTGGTCGGTGCGGGCATCCTCACCGTTGGTGATGCGA
Source organism: Drosophila prostipennis (assembly GCA_037075205.1). Classification (NCBI taxonomy): domain Eukaryota; kingdom Metazoa; phylum Arthropoda; class Insecta; order Diptera; family Drosophilidae; genus Drosophila; species Drosophila prostipennis. Next base: position 4,962 of record JBAMCJ010005356.1, on the reverse strand, counting down.
CCACCGGGTCCGTCCAGGGAGCGCAGGGCCGATCCGGAGGCGTAGGCCAAGGCCAAAGCGAAAACAATGAGAACCTTCATGTTGGAGCTACCCATGGAAGAGTATGCCCTACTCGGACTCATCCCGCCGCTTTTATAGCCGTGACAGTCCAACCAAGTGACGTCTCCATCGCTATCTGATCTGCGGGCACCTGCTCAAGTGGTCAGGTCTCCTTGTGTAACGCCCGTCTATCGGCATACGCCTTTCGAGCGATATGGGAGTTGATCTGCGCTTCCCATCGCTCGAGCTTGTTGAAACTACTGAGATACTGGGCCGTGAATCGTCAAAATTCTTCCCAGCCAGAAGATAGTATAACAGGGAAACAATTGGGAATATTGGGGATTTTTTTAGAGGCCCATATAATTCATCGACAACAAATAACAAAAGATAAGTACGTGAGATCTTTCAAATCGAATTTATAAAAATTATAACAGAAGCAATTAAGATTATACGTAGTACCGAGTTTAAAGTCTACGTGGTGGAAAAACATTAAAATTTGAAACGTTTTTAGGTTCGCTTAATATTAATACTGACTATGCATTACCTTGCATTTTGTTGGGCTATTTTTTCAGGATTTTGTTGTGGGGCCGTTTTTAAAACCAATTTTTTTACTGCATACTTTTTAAATACCCTATTTCCTTTAATTTTCACAAGTGGATATGCGCATATTTCTCAGCCTATACCATTAAATATTATTATTTAATGAAGATAAGCATTCCTATCCACCTGTAGACACTTTCCATTTTTATAAGTCACTAAAAAGTATGCTAGGCTACAAATATGAACTTCTTATCATAGGCAAAGGAAGCAGCTGGTTATCTTTACCAGTCTATAAAACAAACTGCGTCTCTTTCTGAAGTGTCTTTCTCCCCACTCTCCCGCCCCTCCGAAATGAAAGCAACAGTCACAACTAAAATGCTCAACATTTAATTTAATTGCAGTGCCCAGCACTGTTTGATCAGCCATCGAGGGCGACTCTATGAATAGGTAACCCCGCTCATGATGGAACTATACAAGGTGATCTCGTCGCGAGAGCTGCCCTCTTTTGAGGACGTTATTTGTGCCAGTCTCTATCTACCTATCTCATTCTATCGCTTAAGAGAGACAGAGAGGTAAACATATTTAACGTTCTCAGCAGAGCTGACGAGACCACCTTGTATAGTTCCATCATGACCCCGCTCACCTCGCCTATCCAATCCAAATAGGCGGTGACGCGTGTGAAAACGGAAGGGTATTCCTTAGTGCAACCTGACTTTTTGCCATACGAAGTAATGCCAATCAAAACATCGGTATTTTGGTTGGGATCGTTGTAGATCAGCGGTCCTCCAGAGTCTCCCGTGCAAGTGGATTGCCCTCCAGTTGTGTCCATGCAGATGTTGGTGGATTTTATGTTGGCGTAGGAGTACCGACAGTCCTCATTGGATTCCACAAAGCGGGCGACATAGCGAAGGGTATCGGATATGGCAGCGGATTCTGTGTATAGGGAATTTTTTTAGGTTAAGCATAAGTTGTGAATCAACAAGAGAGAACGCTATAGTCGGGTTGGTGTCCCGACTATCTAATACCCGTCACTCGGCTAAAGGGATTGCGAGGGAGATGGAGATATAAACTTTGATCAGCAATAACTTTTTAACGAATGGTCGGATTTAAAAAATTTCTTCTACATTTCGATAGGTATTGATAAACACAACAAAACTGCATTTTTACTTTTCCGAAATATTTAAATTTTTAAAATCGTATATAAACAATTGTGGGCGTTCGAGGGGGCGTGGCACCTTCTTGAAACAAACTTGCGCTGCGTAGGAACTCCAAGAATCTGCATGCAAAATACCAATCCTCTGGCTTTTATAGTTTTCGAGATCTCAGCGTTCATACAGACGGACAGACAGACATGGCTAGATCGACTCGGCTAGTGACCCTGATCAAGAATATACATATATACTTTATGGGGTCGGAAACGCTTCCTTCTAGCTGTTACATACTTTTGCACGAATACAATATACCCTTTTACTCTACGAGTAACGGGTATAAAAATAATAACTTCTAAATCTAGTCTTACTCCTCTATATCTATATGAACATTGTATATAACAATGTTTACAATGAAAAAATTGTAGGAATGGCTATCATTATCATAAAACACCTTTGATTTTTTTTAGCATTTGTTGTTTGTTCAATAAGAGATAAGTTCGGAATTATTTTGAGTTTCTAAGATGCAAACTTTTTTTTTTTAATATTTTAAAACTTTACAGTTCTTACCATCATTCAAGCGACCCCAACCTGAAGCGACTGCGGGGACGTATTCGTAATTGGAATTGGTGGATGAGATTCCTGGCAACCGGATGGGTTTTATGGAATCGCAGAAAATCGCTTCCTCTGGTAATCGTATCAGGGCAATGTCGTTCTCCAGGGTTTGGCATTTCCAAGCAGGGTGCAAGTGCACTTCAGGATTATTCGTTTGGATAAGCTGTCTGGGTGCTAGGCGCAGCACTCCGCCCAAGTAGAAAGTGATAGCGACAGCCCTGCAAGAGGTGTGGAAGACACTTAGTATGGTCACTAATTAGAAGATCTAATACTTACTTTTCGACACAGTGTGCTGCCGTTAGAAGATATCGGTCCGAGATCAAAGTGGCTCCACACCAGCTAAACAAATCGTTGGGCTCCTCAATACTCAGGCCCACTTGATAGGGAAACTGATTTGCCCCGGCCAACTCCCCACCAGCGATTCGCCCATCGATTCCATGACCCAAATCCAGGCAGCAAATCGACCTTCCCTGAACAATGACTAGCAGAGAAATTAAAACCGTTCGGATTTGCATGTTTTTCGGACTCCACTACTTGCGCCACTGACGCACTGAATGAGGATTTATATTTATGGCCCCCTCAATGGGTTAATCTGAAAGCTGCCCATAATGCCAGATTATGGACTATCATTTCGGACTGATCTGAACGCCACTTGATTACAGAAATAATTTTAAATACATATGTTTTGCTTTCGTATATCACGGGACTCCGATAGGAGCACTCAACCAATAAAGCTAGTTCTGATTTCTGAAAACTCCTTTAAAAAGGGGTTTTGCTCTAAACCTTTCAACAAAAAACATTGGTTATTATTAAAAGCTTAAATTTTATAAGAAATATGCTGAAAAGTAAACTATAAATTATTTGTTAGATAAAAGGGGGTGGTGGAATTTCAAGAAAAGATAACCGTATCAGTAGACACACATCAATCACATCAGTGAAATATATATTCACGGTTATCAAAGCACTTGAAAATGGGAAATTCGTTCTTAATCGATTTAGTAAAACTATATATTTGTATCATGTGCCAACTGAAGATTTGCTTTGATTAAATCAGGCCTTTAATCCCTGAATGCCGTACTCAGACCCAAAATAAACCAATGCCTCACGTGTTGATTTTAGTTTGCAGTGATTCATTGCTAGCTGCATTCAAGTGAATTGTTTTTTGTGTGACCATGGTAGTAATCCCACCTGGTCTAGGGTGCTTGATGTTTGAGGGTGTCCCTATCAGTGATAACATATGGTTGGGGGCTTAACACGTTCCTATATAACCGTGCAGCAGTCTCCCTTCCTCAGTTATTTCAGATCGACGTAAAATGATGAAACTTTTGCTGTGTGTCCTGTTGGCAGCCTCCTGCTCAGCGGATTTCTTCGCGTCCGAAGTGGAACCCTTTATTACCAATGGAGAACTGGCGGAGGTGGGTCAGTTTCCCTACCAGGCGGGTCTGAACGTCTCCTATGGAAATTGGAGCACCTGGTGCGGCGGCACCTTGATCTCACATTACTGGATAATCACAGCGGCGCACTGCATGGATGGGGCAGAGTCCGTAACGGTCTATTTGGGTGCCATCAACATTCACAATGCGACCGAGGAGGGTCAGAGGAGGATCGTGGTCCAGAAGCCGGGTATTATAGTGCACTCCAACTACACGGCCAGCACGGTGGTCAACGACATTTCGCTGATTCGTCTGCCCTCCTTTGTGACTTTCACCGATCGCATAAGAGCCGCCAATTTGCCGCGTCGTTTGAACGGCAAATTTCCCACTTACGAATCCGTCCGGGCCTTTGCCTCCGGCTGGGGACGCGACAGTGACGCCTCCGAAACGGTGTCGCCCGTGCTGAAGTACGTGGAGATGCCCGTGATGCCGTACGCCCTGTGCCGGATGTACTGGAGCGGAGCTGTTTCGGAAAATATGATCTGCATGAGCACGACCAGCGGCAAGTCCACCTGCCACGGCGACTCCGGCGGCCCGCTAGTCTACAAACAGGGAAACTCCAGTTACCTGATCGGGTCCACTTCCTTCGGCACCTCCATGGGCTGCCAGGTGGGATTTCCGGCCGTGTTCACGCGCATCAGCAGCTATTTGGAGTGGATCCTGAAGCACGTAATCGTCCACGGCTAAAGCTTAACTAATTATAGCGATATTATTTCAAATAACGAAGAACTATTCAAATAAATCATCAGTTGAACGTATATTCAACACTAACTCCGAGGAAAGACATTACTTCGTTGATAGCACCAACAACTGCATTTTGAATGCAAATGTATGCTAAAGTCTTTGGACGCCCTTGTTATTATCATCATCTTATGAAAGCACTTGGCTGATTTCACATCATACAGCGATTGAGTGACGTTGTATCCACCCAGTGCAACTAGAAAAACTATGTTGTACTTGACTTATACACACATCAAATTTTGAATGGTAAAATTGGACTATACAGATAGTTACGTAACTATAAAAAAGGTAGTCTACTATTCAAAATAGTAACGTGTATTTTGTTTTTGCTTTGGGTACTACTTAATTGGTTAAAATTGTCAATTCTGAGGTTGAAGACCTTTTTACTATTATATTGATTAGATTCACCAATCAATTTTTTTGTGTGCAGCTAAACCTCAATCAAT
>JBAMCJ010005353.1:0-17529 GCA_037075205.1 Drosophila prostipennis | reverse complement strand
TACCGTCTCGAGTCTGCCTCATGAAGCTGCCCATCTCAACTGCCAAATCCCTGCAGGACTCACATGTCCATATGAGACCAGTCCGCAGTTCAATGTAGTCTTTAACTCTGCCGGTAAAGCCTGCACATTTAGCGTGCATCATCCCTTCGCAGAGCCAACAGAAAATGGAAGGGTCTTTAGATGTGGTTGAAAGAGTACAATTATTGTTAGAACAGACGAGAGCCATTATAAGAAACTAAGTTAATTAAAATGAGTAAAAATGAAAAATAAGAAAACGTGAAAAATACCTCGAGTAAATTTGGCACTGGGATCAAATTCACCAAACCCGCAAAAACACAAGAGACGAAAGTATAAGAGCGCGAGATCGCGAATTATATCGAAAACAAGAGAGCGCGAGAGAAAAAGTCTTCAATCGAGTGAGCGTAGCTTGGGCACCAACAACTTAACGCACGAACAGTTACAATGTAAAGCAAGCGAGAGAGAGAGAGACTAATGAGAATAGCACCCAAAAGTCTACAAGAAATTCGGCTGTTACAGAGAGAGTAAAATTACAGTTATAATAGAGCGGCAAAAAGAGAGTAAGAGAGAGAATACAAGAGCCAATTTAGGGAGTGCAAATTACACTGACAAAGCCAAGATATTAAACAAAACTAATGTAAATGTTATAATAACAATAAGAACGTCCCCGATTAACTGGGAGATCTATCAAAACAATAAACACGATTGTTATGTTACACTTTGTTAGTAAACAAACACAAGACACTGGCGAAAAAGTCACAAAATAAGACAAAAAGTCGGAGCACAGAAGATTATCCAAAGAACCTTCTTTAAAAAACATGTATCTGGAATTCATGGAAGAATATGAAGCGATGGGCCATATGTCTTCCACTAACAATAAAGTTCCAGACAGTCCGCACTATTTCATTCCGCACCAATGCGTGCTGCGACCTCAAAGCACCTCGACAAAGTTGAGAGTGGTATTCGACGCCTCGAGCCGTACATCGACGCAGGTCGCGTTGAATGACATCTTGATGGTTGGCCCCACCATTCAAGAGGAGCTGTATTCGACCCTGCTTCGGTTCAGACTGCACAAGTTTGCGCTTGCAGCAGACGTAAAAAAGATGTATCGTCAAGTAATGGTTGACGAAGCTGACCGAAACTTTCAGCTCATAGTGTGGAGACGAGATCCATCTGAGTCTCTAAAAATCTTCAAGCTGAACACCGTGAATTATGGAACTTTGCCAGCCCCCTATCTGGCGATTCGGTGTTTAATGCGGCTTGGAGAGATCGCGCAAGATTCGTGTCCAAAAGCTGCCAAGGTCATTCAGAATGACTTTTATGTTGACGATTTGTTTACTGGCGCCAGATGCGTTGAGGACCTGTTAAGCCTTCGAGACGAAGTTTCTCAGGTATTGCAAGAGGCAGGATTTGAATTGGCAAAGTGGTTTTCTAACTGCCCAGAGTTGTCCGCATCTGAAAGCGCTGTCATGCCGCTAACGGCAGACTCAGACGTAACTAAAACCCTTGGCGTGGTTTGGTTGCCGGGTAAAGATTACTTTCAATTTCCGTTGGATGACTCTTTCCTGGATCTTCGTGCGACAAAACGAAACATACTATCGTTGACTGCCCGACTTTTCGATCCGCTTGGCCTATTGTGCCCTCTAGTGACTAGGGCAAAAATGTTGTTGCACGAACTGTGGCTTCGAAAGTTAAACTGGGACGAGTCGCTGCCGATGCAACTGCAGACATCTTGGGAAGCTTTTAAGGGAACGCTGTTGCAGCTGCCCAAGATCAAGGTATCGCGATTCGTTCATACAGACGCCCAAGTCCCGGCAGAAATACATGGTTTCGCTGACGCTTCCATGCGAGCATATGGAGCGTGCATCTACGTTCGCACTAGAACCGCTGAAGGTTTAAAAGTATCTTTATTGACAGCAAAATCCAAAGTAGCTCCCCTCAAGACGAAAACTTTTCCCCGCCTTGAGTTGTGCGCAGCTCACCTTCTTGCGGATCTTTATAATCGTGTAAGACCATTGCTTAATTTTCCGATCACAAAGGTGTTCCTATGGACGGACTCGGAGATCACTCTGCATTGGATCAAAACGCATCCGTCGTCGTTGTCGGTTTTCGTCTCAAACCGAGTTGCAGAGATCCAAGAGTGGTCGGAAAAAGCAATTTGGCGACATGTCCCCACGAAAGTAAACCCAGCGGACATCGTGTCACGGGGATGTGACGTTGAGGAACTCACAGCTTCCATTTGGTTCGCTGGGCCGTCGTTTTTGATTGATTGGCCTGTGAATCGACACTTCGAAGTACCTGCTGATGTCGTGTCGATGGAATTACGCAAATCAGCTTTGGCGCTTGTGGTTATCCCAGAGCCCAATTATGTGCTTCAGAAAATAGAATCCTTTTCGTCGCACATAAGGCTTCTAAGGGTTTTCGTGTGGGTCTTTCGGTTTATTCAAAGGTGCAAAAAGCAAAAAGCCCTTTGAAAAAAGTATTACTCCAAGAGAACTGAATTTTGCGTTCGAGAAAATAGTGGAAGTGATCCAATCTCACGAGTTCAGTGACGACATAGGCAAAATTCGGAAAAATAAACCGGTAGCAACGAATATTCAAAAACTAAGCCGTTTTCTCCAGGAGAAAAAATTGGATTGGTGTTCCTCGACATTGCTGCGAGTTGGGGGTCGGTTCTTGAATGCTATCCCGTACGAAGCCAAATTCCCCTTGTTGTTGTCGAAAGGCTCACACTTTGTTAAAACCTACGTGTCCTACCTGCACGTTACAAATTGTCATGCTGGCCCTCGAGCTCTTGTAAGTCTGTTGCGAGAAAAGATATGGTTGGTTAATGAGCCGTTTTCTCCAGGAGAAAAAATTGGATTGGTGTTCCTCGACATTGCTGCGAGTTGGGGGTCGGTTCTTGAATGCTATCCCGTACGAAGCCAAATTCCCCTTGTTGTTGTCGAAAGGCTCACACTTTGTTAAAACCTACGTGTCCTACCTGCACGTTACAAATTGTCATGCTGGCCCTCGAGCTCTTGTAAGTCTGTTGCGAGAAAAGATATGGTTGGTTAATGCGCAGGAAGTTTGCCGCAGAACAGTTCGTTCTTGCATTCGTTGCTTTCGGTGCAAGCCTCAACTCTTGACGCAAATCATGGGGAACTTGCCATCAGACAGACTTCGAGCTCTCCGCCCTTTTAATATCTTTGGTGTTGATTTTTGTGGCCCATTTAACACAACGTATCGTATCCGTGGTAAGCCGCCGTACAAATCATACGTGGCATTGTTTGTCTGTTTTGCGTCCAAAGCGGTCCACTTAGAGTTAGTGTCCGACCTTACCTCTGATGCTTTTTTGTTGGCATTCCAAAGGTTCGTGAGTCGACGCGGGATTCCGGAGAAGGTGTGGTGCGACAACGCGACGAACTTCGTCGGAGCCGATCGCCACATGAGAGAGTTCCGGGCACGTCTGGAGGAGCAGGGGGGCGGTATCGCAACATTCGCATCAAGAAAAGGATGCGAGTTCATACCGCCCAGAGCACCTCACTTCGGCGGACTTTGGGAGGCAGGTGTGAAGTCTGCAAAGCACCTGTTCCTTCGGACGGTCGGCGAAGACATCCTGACCGCAGAGGAGCTCGGAACTCTCCTCACCAGCGTGGAGGCCGTTCTAAACTCCAGGCCCCTCGGAGCGATCAGTACGGATCCAAACGACGGCGAAGCCCTAAGCCCAGGCCATCTCCTGATCGGCGGGCCCCTCCTAGCTCCACCCTCAGCAGCGCTCCCGGACCAAGTCAGCCCAACCTGCTTGCGACGATGGCGCAGTGTCTCGTGTCTCAGGCACAGGTTTTGGCAGCGATGGTCCCGGGAGTACGTCTCGAGCCTCCAGGCGAAAAAAAGTGGCACCAGGAGGTTCCAAACGTCGCCGTGGGAGCTTTAGTCGTCGTCGCCGAGGACAATCTTCCGCCGCAGCAGTGGATGATCGGTCGGATCGTGGCGGTGCACGTCGGCGCTGACGGCAAGGTCCGAGTGGCGGACGTGAAAACGAAGGATGCGACGTATCGGCGAGCGGTCCATAGGCTGGCGATGCTGCCTGTGGCGTGCTGAAGACGGTGGTCCTTCAGAGGGGGCGGTGTTTGCGCACTTTGCGCCTTTATAATGAAATTTGTTGTATAGTGTAAGGCGGGAGCGGGAGCGCAATAAAGCTTTAATCGCGCTCGCGAATTCGCCCCGTCTCTCGCCCCTTTCGTTAAGTTAGGCTTAAGCGTTTTTATATTGAAATTAAAGAGTTAGTTGTCATATGAATCCCATTGCGCAAACTCCCTTTCGTCGTCGAATAAAATCCCCGAATTTTCCCTGCAATCACAAGTATTTTCGCGTTATTAATACAAAATAGTATTAAACTTTCAAATGTATTACATTTATCAACCTAAACTCGATCATACGCAAAGAACTGTACTATCAGATAGCTATCGAAGTACAACTCTTAAATTAAATTATATTATACAACAATAAATACCTTGCAGGTATGCCTATATAAAATGTTGTTTTTAAATTGTCAAAAATCAGAACGCCTACTTCCTACAAAGTTACAATGTTTTTATACCCTTGCAGACGGTATTATAACTTTTGGTCAGAAGTTTGTAACGCAGTGATGGAGACGTTTCCGACCCCATAAAGTATATATATTCTTGATCAGGATCAATAGGGGAGTCGATATAGCCATGTCCGTCTGTCGGTCTGTACGTCTGTTTCAATACCGTTTGCAAGCTCAGTTTAAAAGCTAGCGATCTGAAACTTTCACAGTCGTCCTAAAACATGTGCACGCATCTATATCCTATAGCTCCCATAGGAACAAGTTTCAACCCGATAGCCTTAAAACTGCGAGACTAGTTAGCGTAGAATCGGACAGACAGACGGACATAGCTAGATGGACTCGGCTGATGATGCTGATTAAAAATATATATACTTTATGTGGTCGGAAACGTCTCCTTTACTGCGATGCAAACATCTGACTTAAATTCTAATACCCCTGCAAGGGTGAACTTATATGTTAATTTAAGAGAATAAAATAAAACCAGCTTCCTTGTAATAAAACAAGCTATGTACCCTTGCAGATAATTCCTATTAATCAGTAATTTTCCGTTCGTTCCTATGGCAGCTATATGATATAGTAGTTCGATATTGATAAAATTAAAATCGAAATTCGAAAACCTTTAAAAAGAGTCGTATCCCAGAGTAGAAGAGAATTCCATAAAAACCAACGAAGCAATAATTTATTTCCTCTTATATTGCCATTAATTTTCCGATCGTTCCTATGGCAGCTATATGATATAGTCGTCCGATTTTTATAACATTTTATTCGAAATTCAGAATTAGATAAGAAATGGTATATCCAAAAGTACAAGGTTAGATGTTCAAAAACACCGAAAATATAATTTTTTTAAATTTTTTTTCCCCGATTATTCCTATGGGAGCTATATGATATAGTTGTCCGATCCGGCTCGTTCCGACCTATATACTACCTGCAATAGAAAGAAGTTTTTTGGGAAAGTTTCATTCCGATAGCTTAAAAACTGAGAGACTAGTTTGCGTACGGACGGACGGACAGATCGACTAGATCGACTCGTCTAGTGATGCTGATTAAGAATATATACACTTTATAGGGTCGGAAACGTCTCCTTCACTGCGTTGCAAACTTCTGACTGAAATCATAATACCCTCTACAAGGGTATAAAAATGACCCACAAAATGTTAGCAAGCATCGGTTCTTTGTATTCTTAGCCGAACCTGTAGATTTTGAAACATAAGTTTGTATGTGACGTTTAATGTCTCAAATATCATTGTAAACTTATATTTTAAAGGTATATAATAAGGTATTTAAAAAAAAACATATTTAGGGCCGTTTTCTCGTCCGTACTTCAATTTGCCGGGACAACGGAGCGATAAACAAGAAATGGTTTACTCGTCCTTATGTTAGCGCAGGTAGCGACAAATTTTGTCGGGGTACTTCTTCCACCCTTTCAAATTTGTGCAGGTGGATTTGTGCAGACATTTGCAAGTGTGGCCAGACATTCGAGCGTTGTCAATCTGGCTCCACTCTTCATTCGAAAACAGCTGATCAAATTTACACTTAAATATAAATCAAAATTGTTAATGTAAAAGTCATCCAATTAATTCTAAAAATGAATTCCCGAGCGAGTTATCTTTAAACTCTGTGGGGTATCGTCGAATTGTCTAAATGCATTTATTTGGTTTAACTAATTCCATATAATCAAAAACCATTATTACAGGGAAACGACAATACAGCCATGGGTTAAGCTATTAGAAGCACTTAGATTCTATGCAAGCGGCAGATTTCTTATAACTGTTCTACAAGAATTTTCTTAGTTGTTAGTTTGAAATTTTGTTCAGCTGATAATTATCAGGAACAGAAAATTAAACTTTGTGAAATTTCCACGAACCATTTCAAGTTTTCCATGATATTTGGGTGCTCCTGAGTAAAGGTGCCATACAAAATTATTTTCCATCACCTACAGGTTCCGCGGTATAGATAAGAATACAAAAAACCGATGTTTGCCGACATTTTGAATCACGTGGCCTATATAATTGGACTTACCTTTCTTATTTTCGCTAGGACCTACTCTCAATACATCACGGCACTACTAAAAAATAGTCTCCATCGTGAACCATTGTCCATGTCTTTGGAATCCGACGCCAAAGTTGAAAATTTTTGGCTGTGTACCTGTGTAATCAGCTGTTAGTGGGACTGTTTTATGGTATTTTTCGATAGTTTTTCGACTAATTTTTGACAATTAGTTAACTCTTCTGTTGTGGGGTTGCCACCTTGTCTCAAATTAGTTCGCCTTTTACTTGGAGTTTTAAATGACGGACGAGAAAACCAAACCCGATTTACCGCTTGGATAAATTTATCCTTCCATTAGCTAAATTCTACTTTGCAGGACGGACGAGAAAACGACCCTTAAAAGTGTAAATAAAATACAATTTTTTTTATTATTGCTTATTAAATGGATGGTTAAATAAATAATTGTAATTTTGTAATAGATTAAAAAATGACTTTTTACTTTGCGTCATTCAGAAATTGATACTTAAAATTTTAGTTTTTGTCATTAAAAATTGTTAAACATGAATTCTATAAGGATCTGATAAGAGTGAGAGAGTAGCTTCACTTGCTGGAACAATAGAATAAAGCCGAAGGCTTGTAAAAAAAATCCGAAATTTAAATTCAAAAACCGATCTGTCGCACATATAAAATTAAAAACAAAAAAAATTTTGTGGGGGAAAGTTAAAAAAATTTGTTTAACTTTATTTTGTTTTTATGTTTAAAAAATTAAGAACTTTTTTTTTAACATTTTTTTTTTAAAAGAGGAGGTTTCAGAGGAATTTATGCAAAACATTTGCAGCAAAAGACACAAAGTCAATCAGACTACAACAACCGGGAATACTGATTTTCAATAAAAGGGTACTTTTTCAAATTTGAAGTTTTTTTGCAAACTAAAAAAAAGTCGAACAAAAATTTTTTTTCCAGCTAAATTTGGATACTTGTGTTTATTTATTTTCCAAATAGTACACGTAAAAAGAGTTTCACGCAAATCAAAAATGTGAAAAAATATTTTTGGCCAAATCTGTTCGGTGTGTAAAAGAACGGCCCGTATGTACGTGAATACTTTTCGCCTATTGCGACCATTGAGAAGGATCGCATAAGTGTAGCCTTTCTCCGTAGGTATCAGCAAGCGTCTCCGATTCTACGACTCATTGCTTACGTTCCTGCACCAAATAGTTCGCTATCATTCGTGGCAGCCCATGTTCGGGCATGGATACCACTTTTTGGATATAACTGAAATGCATTTCAGCTGTAAAGATATGAAGAACTTGAGAGATGGTTCCGAAGTCCCCTAGCTGGGGCCACCGAGCGGGTCGCAGGTTGCGGATAGAGAACGACCTCTAGTTCTGGATGTAACTGTGAATAAGCTGGTGGTAGAAGTCAATCACGGAATCGTGGACGGAAGCTCCAGGAAATAATCAGTCCCGGACAACCAGCGGGTATTCTGCATCGAAGCAGTACCGACGATGCAAGGTGTTCAGCCGCATCTAAATAGTTGCTCTACACAAACCCAATACCCTACACAATACCTATCCCCTTCCTTTCCCAAACAACATCTAACTCCCGGCTGGACTACAGTGTAATTCGGACCGTGCCAAGAGTCAGCCTGTCTGGGGGCCCGGATCAAAACCTAGCCCACTCTCGAACGGTGAGCTCAGGGATATGGCGACTCCCTATTCTAACTATCGCCTTACCCGGGCATCGCGGATCTCTGCCTGGGCGGACCTTCCCCTTCTCCGCAACTCCGTATTATGGAAACAATAAACAAACCTAAAACAGAGACGGGAACTCTCGAAAAATCTAAAGAAAAAAAATCCAACACCATGTCAGACAGTGGCAGAAAGCCGGCTGCCAATACGTCCGCCTTAGGAGTAACAGCACAAAATGCAACGGTAGGCACAGCCAAGGCGATCGGCCCACCCATTGGTGCAAACAAGTATACATACGCAGAAAGGCGGACTGCCGCCCAGACTCTGCGCTCTCAAGCAAGCAGCAACATTGTCAAACCTTTGCCAGAATGGCAGAAGAAGGTTGAGTGGGCAAGGTCGGCGAAGATATCTAAGGTCCAGCCCTTGGTCTCCTTCGCCGAGATCACCAAGGATCGAGTCCTCTCGGTCTAATTGACAGGGGCAATCCGCAGGGCACGATTCCCAGGAATTAGTGGAATGCAGTGAACAGTGGTTGGGCTTGTATGGAGCTGCGGTTAAAATACTTCTGGTGGTGATATCGCTATAGATTTTGTCCAAATATAGTTCCCATACAAACGGATTGTGCCACTTTTAATAAAGTTGGGTTTTTAAGACTTATTTTTAATATTTTACCTCTTAATGTGATCGTTGGTTTCCCTAAAAGTAAAAACAATCATTACTTAATAAAATATAACATTTATTCATCTAACAACAAATGCACGCCGAGTAACAATTTGGTTTTTTTAGTGCATGGTAAGAGTCTTTGCCCCGTTATAAAGGGGTCTGAGCTTGAGAGCAATCTATTCCCTGTTTGTGTCAACTCTTGACGTTTTCCTAGTGTGGTGTTCTCTAAATTGTTTAATGTCCTTAATCAATATCCTTAACCCGCCTACGCGCAACATATTGGTGCTTCGCTGCCGGTGCTTAAAGTTCTGTACGCTACCCCACCGCTGCTCATCGCCACACACATATCAACCTTTCCTCGTTGGAGTCGACACACCGTCCTCCAAATCTATCACCCTCTCGTCGTTGGAGTCGACACACCGTCCTCCAAATCTATCCACTTCTCGTCGTTAGAGTCGAGGAGGACAGCAGTCCTCCAAATTTACCTGCATTTCTCGTCGTTGGAGTCGACATCGGTCCTGCAGATCTATCAGGTCAAAGCTGGGGTCGACATTCGGTCCCCCATCTTTTCATCGGACTCGGCGGACACAGCATCCACCAATCACGGACATAAGCTCGATCCTCACATCGCCTGTTTGCATCCGCCAGCCTATTACATAACAAGCCTGGCGAGCCAAATTTTCCACTACATATCGTCATCTCTTTCGCACTCTCATACGTGTCCACGGCGTTGCCAGATCAACTCATCACATAATTGGAACGTGGAACTGACGTGCCGTATGACGATTCTGGATTCCTACTTCAAACTCGCATTGTCGATACAAGAAAATGTAGAGATGATGGACCCGGCAGAATCGCAACGTGATTATCGTCGTGAAATGGAAGAGCTGTTCTTCCATTTCACTAAAGTCTCTATTCAGGAGCAGCTCGGACCAGATGCAAACACCACCGCAATTCATGAAACTACGGCTAATGTCGGTCATAGGTCAGCAGTCAAACTGCCACGGATATCACTACCACACTGTTACTCACTACCAATATTCGACGGTAAATATTCCGAGTATCAGAACTTTATCACATCTTTTAACCAAGTCGTAGCAAACCAGTTAAGTCTCTCCAAAATTAAGAAGTTAAACCAGCTGTGCAACTGTCTAAGAGGGGCCACCTCTGGAAACAGTTCGAGCCTTCCAGGTTACTCCCGAAAACTACACGAAGGCGCTGGAGCGCCTGAGAAACCGTTATGATAACCTTTTTCTCGACAACATATCGTCACTATTCGCATTGCAACCTGCCGCCAAGTCCAACGCGCAACAGCTGCGCAGCCTTATAGATAATGCCTCCGCATTATACAACTCGTTGCGATCTCTGGGCTCGGAATCGCATTCAACGCAGGCCATGCTCATATCCATAGTAATGGGCAATGTTGATCAGGAGACCAAGAGGAAGTGGAATGAATCGCTGGATTCCTCCGTATTACCTTCGTGGGACAGATTCGTTCAAATCGTGGAACGGCACTATCAATATTTTGAATCGTATAGAAAGCCTTTTGCCGACGCCTTCATGAGCCAACCAGGTGGCCATAAGCCTCGCACACACGGGAACCAACGGCATTAGTATTGGTGAAGGACGAATCTGGATGCTACAAGGTAGGACGAGCCCTATTGGATTCCTGTTCCCAGGTGAACTTCATTTCGGAAGAGTTCGCCCAGAAGCTGCGATTGCCTCGGAACAAACGCAACATGGAGATTCGCAGCATTGGGGACACGCAAACGCAGATCAAGCATCATACAGCTACCACAGTTATGTCTCGACAAACTTTGAGTTGCTCCTCACACATTGCCTATCACCCAGAAGCGGAGATAGGCATTTCATCGTGGGACCTTTACTCTAAGCAAACGGCCAAATAAAGCTTGGCCAAAACTTACCAGTGTTACAGAAAACACTACTCGGATGGATAGTGTCTGGTCGATGTCAGATGCATCCCAGGTCACTTCATCAATATTCTTCAATCGACGACGCCATTCACAAAAACTTGGAGCGCTTATGGCGCATTAATGAGGTAAAGAACTCGTTAAATACGGTGACTTCAGAACAATGGAAATGTGAAGAACTCTACAACAAGACGGTCCGACGCACCGGAGACGGTCGGATAATGGTGCGACTACCATTCAAGGACGCACCGGAGACGGTCGGATAATGGTGCGACTACCATTTAAGGACAAACCCAGTCTGTTCGGCTCCTCATACGACACCGCTAAAAGAAGATTTCTCGCTCTCGAAAGAAGCCTTAGCCGTAAGCCTGAGGTCAAGGCCAAGTACATTGAGTTCATGCAGGAGTTCGAAGCCTTGGGCCACATGAGCCTGGTAGGCCACCCAAACTTACATACTTCACATTTCTACATTCCGCACCACTGCGTGCTCAACCCCAGCAGCACATCGACTAAGCTGAGAGTAGTCTTCGACGCCTCTTGTCAGACAACATCTCAGAAATCCCTCAACGATCTACTAATGGTGGGTCCGACCATTCAGCCAGATCTCTACACATTGCTCCTTCGTTTTCGTATATATCAGTATGCAATCACTGCTGATGTGGTCAAAATGTTTCGTCAGGTGCAGGTATCTGCAGAGGACCGGAGATACCAGTACATCATTTGGAGAAATGCGCCATCAGAGCCACTACGCACCTTCTAACTGAACACGGTCACTTATGGCACTGCGGCCGCCCCGTATTTAGCCATACGCAGCATGGCTTACCTTGCAGATCAACACATCGACAACTATAAGCTCGGAGCTAGAGCCATTAAATCATCGTTCTACATTGTTGACTTCCTTGGCGGAGCAGACACAGAAATGTAACTTCATCAATTTAAGGAGGAAGTCACAGCTATCCTGAAAGATGGCCAATTTGAACTCGCTAAATGGCATTCAAATCACAGTAAGTTTGTGAAACACGATACCATCAAAATGTTAAATTTAGACAAGGACAAGGTCACCAGCGCACTTGGTCTAAAATGGGATTTAGATTTAGACATATTCTTCTTATTGTTTTCGCCTAGAACCACCTCGGACCTTGTTACCAAGCGCACTATTCTGTCAATAGCGTCCTCGCAGTTCGACCCGTTGGGATTAGTAACACCAATTATAATAGTTGCCAAAATCATCCTGCAAAAACTGTGGTTATTAAAACTACACTGGGATGAGTCCGTTCCGCAAGGCATCCATACCACTTGGACATCGCTTCTTCAATCGCTCACGTCTTTAGAATCTGTAACCATTCCACGATACTGTCTCCAACCGACGACACGCTCTCTGGAGTTACATGGATTCTGCGACGCATCTATCAGGGTGTACGGCTGCTGCCTCTACGCTCGGACACTTGGGTCAGATGGTCTCATCAAAGTCCAACTCATAACATCCAAGTCCAAAGTTGCTCAAACCAAGAAACTTTCGCTGTCTAAGTTGGAACTCTGTGGGGCACATCTGCTCACACAACTCTATCGGAAAATCGCAGGAATCTTCGCGGACAGAGGGCCGACCACATACTTGTTGTGTGACTCACAAATCGTCCTACACTGGAATCGTCAGCACTCAGCCACGTTGTCAACCTTCGTCGGCAATCTAATTTCGGAAATTCAGAAATCAACAGCAGACTGTCATTGGAAACACGTTCCAACACACTACAACCCCGCAGATCTACTCACCAGAGGCTGTACAGTTGCTGACCTGCAAACCTCGATATGGTTTCAGGGACCTTAATTTTTACGAAGAGATCAGCATCATTGGCCAAAGGACAATAAGGAAAACATCGACATGGAGTTTGTGCAACTGGAAACAAGGAAATCAGCCTTGGTCGTACACACCGTCAATAACCCACTGCTCTCAGGAATTCATAAAATCAGCTCGTATTATCGTTGTTTACTTGTTGTTGCCTGGATGTACAGATTTTCGGATCCCAGCTCTAAAGTGTTGCTGGCAAACTCGTTCTCGCCGACTTCCACAGAGTTGCAGAGGGCATTACACTGCATCGTGTGGAACATCCAAACCGAGCACTTCCATCAAGAAACATCGTTGCTGCGCAAGGGCCATCCTCTGCGTAATAACCTTAAAAACCTTAGTTTATTTATACAGATGCCTGATGGCTTCGAGCTTCTAAGGGTTGGAGGGCGTCTGGAACTTGCAAACTACCCATATTCTCAAAAGCACCCAACTCTTTTACCCAGAAAGGATCACTTCGTGGATTTATTCGTTCGTCATCTCCATCCCCAAAACTATCACGCTGGACCAAAGGCCCTTGTCGCACTAATCCGACAGCAGTTCTGGATAGTGAACGCGAGAGATTGGCATGACAAGTCGTTCGCTCATGTGTAAATTGCGTTCGCTATCGACCAACTCTGGAAACGCAAATAACACTGTGCAGCATTTTTAATGCTTTTTAAATTTACCTCGATGGATGCTATATTTTTGTATTCGTTACGAATTCCCAAGTTAAACTGCGTTTTCCAAAAAGTTCCCCGACGCAAGGATTCTTAGCAAAAGGACCTCAAAGTTCGAAAAATGCTGAAATTGTCCAACTTTCCGGAGCTCTCAGAGGCAAACGGATTCATGGTTTTATTCGATGTTAAAAATTTTTAAAAGTTACGTTCTTTATCTTTTAAACCCCATACTTAGAATAATTTTAGGATTTTTATTAAGGGAGAAACAAATTTTAGAAAACATAGTCAAAAAACATAAAAGCATACAGCTGCGGTCAAAATAGTAGTAGTGTTGCCTCCCTGTGTTTTTAAAAGTTTGTTACTGTCACTTTTCTTATCCAATTAGTCTAATAGTACAATTATAATCAATACAATATTACCAGGAGAAGATAAATTACAACAAGAAACCTTTAAAAACACAGGGCGGCAACACTATTACTATTTTGACCGCAGCTGTATGCTTTTATCTTTTTTGACTATGTTTTCTAAAATTTGTTTCTCCCTTAATAAAAATCCTAAAATTATTCTAAGTATGGGGTTTGAAAGATAAAGAACGTATCTTTTAAAAATTTTTAACATCGAATAAAACCATGAATCCGTTTGCCTCTGAGAGCTCCGGAAAGTTGGCCAATTTCAGCATTTTTCGAACTTTGAGGTCCTTTTGCTAAGAATCCTTGCGTCGGGGAAGTTTTTGGAAAACGCAGTTTAACTTGGGAATTCGTAACGAATCCAAAAATATAGCATCCATTGAGGTAAATTTTTGATGCTGCATAGTGTAATGGGTCAGCTACCCAAGGAACGCTTCACACCGTCTCGGCCGGAATCGACTTCTGCGGGCCGGTCAACGTCTACCTGCCGTTGAAAACGGCATATATATCTGATGGCCTATCTATCGAATTGGCTAGAAAATTGTTTGTGCCTACGCGACTGCCGAGGAACAGTGATAATTCGCACTGTCGGCACGGAGACGCTTTTGAATTACGAGGCCTCTTCCCGGAGGTCAGAAAGAAGAACCACGGAGTCATGCTGGTCATGTTTAGCAACATTGTGTATGAACACAAATATTCCACCCAACATTCCATCAAAGCTATGACCAAAAACTGCTCCATTGATAAAGTTAAGGAAGTTATGGAAGCAGGTACGTTCAATAATATTAACGAAGTTATATTTAAATTTGTTAATTCCTGCACCCAATAACTGGGCATGCGGATTCTGTATTGTACTACCAAGGACAATATGGAAATGGAACTTATAACAATTATTGTGGTCGGGGACGCGGTAACTATAATAATCAAGGGAGAGGCAACAGTGGATATACTAACTATATAGGAAATATAAATGGAAATTCGAACTATAGAGGAAATAACAACGAAAATAAAACGCCAACTATAGAGGGAATAATAATAATAGGCGAGGTAACAACAACAACCAACCCAACCTGCAAAATAGCAGCATTCGAACCATTAATTTTGTAAGGAAGCTCTTAGGCTGGGATAGTTACTCAGGGCTCCCAGGGTCACTTACAATAAATTTATTTAAGTTCAAGGACTTTCAAGGGGGGGGCGAGATAAAGCAACCCTATACGGGCCCTGTGGCCGGAACTGGTAGCGGGTTTGGATCCGACAAATCGAGTCGAGCTCCGTCGTAGTCCCTACCCGCCACGCATATCGGGACCCGCAATGGTCCTTGGAGCCGACAATCGAGCGTGGCTCCGTCGTACTCTTTGGCCACGCCCGACTCTGATCGGCTGGGGTAGCGAAAGGGAAACAAGAAAGGAAGCTAGCTTCGGCCAACCGAAGCTTATATACCCTTGCAGATAATTCCTATTAATGACTAATTTTCCGATCGTTCCTATGGCAGCTATATGATATAGTTGTTCGATATTGATAAAATTAAAATCGAAATTCGAAAACATTTAAAAAGACTCATATCCCAGAGTAGAAGAGAATACAATAAAGTCAACGAAGCAATAATTTATTTCCTATTATATTCCCATTAATTTTCCGATCGTTCCCATGGTAGCTATATGATATAGTAGTCCGATTTTGAAAAAATTTTATTCGAAATTCAGAATTAGATAAAAAATGGCATTTCCAAAAGTAGGAGGTTCTAGGTTCAAAAACACCCAAGATATAATTTTTTTTAAATTTTTTTTCCCGATTACTCCTATGGGAGCTATATGATATAGTTGTCCGATCCGGCTCGTTCCGACTTATATACTACCTGCAACAGAAAGAAGACTTTTGGGAAAGTTTCATTCCGATAGCTTTAAAACTGAGAGACTAGTTTGCGTAGAAACAGACAGACGGACAGACGGACATGGCTAGATGGACTCGTCTAGTGATGCTGATCAAGAATATATATACTTTATAGGGTCGGAAACGTCTCCTTCACTGCGTTGCAAACTTCTGACTGAAATCATAATACCCTCTGCAAGGGTATAAAAAGGGGGGGGGAAAAGAGATTTGGGGTTTGTCACCCAGGGATGCCGACCATGGGCCGAAACCTGCAGCGGGTTGAAACTCCGACAATCGAGTACAGGACTCCGTCGAAAGTTTTCACCCGACACACGCTCCGGGATCCGCATTTCCCTTGGACCCGACAAACGAGCGTAGCTCCGTCGTGATCCACGGTCAATGCGTGCCCCGGGACCGGTGAGAGCTTCGGACCCGACAAACGAGTGCAAGACTCCGTCGTAATCCTTGGCCATCACACGGCTCGACCACGATCGGCGGGGCAGGGTTTCCCTAGAAGGAACACAAAGAAAATGAGTTTTACTCCCCTCCTCCATACACACTCACAAAAATATAATACACACAGAGGGTTTTCATTATTAACACTTTGGGGTCATTTATTGTTTCTAAATCTTGGGACATTTTTGGCACACAAAGTCTTTTAGTCGAGTCGTTCGGGGAAAAAAATACATATTCGTCCGAGGAAAAAAATATAAAGCGGGCGCTTACGGTTCCTCCCACAGTAGATCTGGCCAGTTGATCCTCCAGCCTTCTGCAGCGGCAACCGGGTCGTACACCTCTCTGTTTTCACTCGACATTGCTTTTCCACTTGTTCACTTTTCTTCCACGGCGGGGCGATTGCACGGGGGGTGTATCGAGTTAGGTGTAGTGGCGCGCGCGAGGTCTCAAGAGTAATTAATAACTCCCTGTCCTCCATATCTGCTGACATACCCCTCTTTTTGCATTGCCTCGGCGTCGCTGCCGCTGCGCTTTAGCTTTTTCAGGCTGAGTTATTTCCCCTTGCTCGAAAACATGGCTCGAGTTGGTTGTCATTTCGGTTCGATCGTGTGCAGGTGTTCGAACGGTTCGATGGTGTCGATGCTGATATTTGGGAATGTTCGCGGTACTCATGCGTTCGATGGTTGGTTGTATGCAGATGCTGATGTTCGATGTGAGCGAGCGAGAGTGAGAGCGTCGAGTTGCGTGTGGATGTTGATGAGTGGACGATGAGAGCGTGTTGGAACGGTTCGCATCAGAGAGTGAGAGCGGGAGCGTTCGATGGTGTGAACGCTGTGCTCGGTGGTTGAGTTGTATGTGTGAGTGTGCTGGACCGGTTCGCACCAGAGAGCGAGAGCGGGAGCGTTCGATGGTGTGAACCATGATGGAACTATACAAGGTGATCTCGTCGCGAGAGCTGCCCTCTTTTGAGGACGTTATTTGTGCCAGTCTCTATCTAGCTATATCATTCTATCGCTTAAGAGAGACAGAGAGGTAAATATATTTAACGTCCTCAGCAGAGCTGACGAGACCACCTTATATAGTTTCACCATGGTGTGAACGCTGTGCTCGGTGGTTGAGTTGTATGTGTGAGCGTGCTGGACCGGCTCGCACCAGAGAGCGAGAGCGGGAGCGTTCGATGGTGTGAACGCTGTGCTCGGTGGTTGAGTTGTATGTGTGAGCGTGCTGGACCGGTTCGCACCAGAGAGCGAGAGCGGGAGCGTTCGATGGTGTGAACGCAGTTCTCGGTGGTTAAGTTGTATGCGCCCCCCCCCCCCCCCCCCCCCCCCCCCCCCCCCCCCCCCCCCCCCCCCCCCCCCCCCCCCCCCCCCCCCCCCCCCCCCCCCCGGGGGGGGGGGGGGGGGGGGGGGGGGGGGGGGGGGGGGGGGGCGCGC